>CP092864.1:43628612-43819990 GCA_030710605.1 Cordylochernes scorpioides
GCCGCACAGAATCGTAAACAAGGTCTAAAAACTTTAACTATATCAAAATTTTAACTTTAAAATGTATTCAAATATTTTAAATAAAATTATTATAATTATTTCAATATATTTTCTGTTTTTCAATATACAGACGAGAAATGAAAGTTACAAAAGAAATATAAAGTTAAATGGCGAGCCGCAAAAATTTTACGTCCAAGGGCCGCTGGTTGGCCAGGCCTGATTTATACTCTTAATGTGTCTTCACAGGCTTTTCAGGTCGATGACTAGTTAATAATATATTTTTTAAATTTGTGTATAATTTTATAAATATACAATAATATAAAATATAATAAATAAACAATATGTTTGAAAAATTCTGTGAAAAAAATTAATTCATCCCACAACACAGAGTTGAATTTTCGAGAGGCATGCTCAGAATAATATTTGTCTCCTAGCTAGCGTTTTGCGCTCCAGGAACTTATTTACTAGGAACTCTTCCTGTGGAACCATATATACACTTGAATTATGTCAGCTATGAATAAGGTAATATATGTTTAATTACACATATTATATTCTATAAAGTTTTCCAAATAAAGAATATAGTAGATATGAAAGCTAAGCAAATAAATTCTTGTTCCAAATTGACTTTATAAGATACCCTCAAAAAAGAGCAGAACATAATATTTACATTATATAAAAGGGCGTACCTGGATCTGTAAAGAAAAAACAAAACAATTTTTTCTTAAAATATTTCGAGAGATTGCTCCCTCTTTATCAATTTATTGAAAAGTGAATTTAATTTACAAATTATTGTACATCATATGAAAACAAATTTGTCATTGGTCAAAAATAATTATTGATAATGATACATAAAAAAAATAATAATATAATAAAATATTTTGAAAATTAAAGGCTTTTTAGTAATGCAGTATTTTATAATGTTTTTGAAACAAAATTTAAGGAAATAAAAATAAGAAACAAATGAAGTTGACTACGATTATTAGAAAAAAAATCAAGTTAAAAGAGAAAAATAAGGTTCGGGATGATTTCTTCGTTTCTATTTACATTAGCAGGGTCCTTCATTGATGCTATGGCCTCCAGGAACTTTCTCTGGTGTGAGTTCATAATATTTACAGTAATGATTTACCTACACGCGTTGTTACACATTTACAAAATATTTTTATTTTGCAACTAATCTTTGTAACTAAAGATGCAAGTCACATGAATGACGGTATTATTGACAAATAGATGCAGTGATGTTTCTTCATTGCAAAGGCAGACATTGGCGCTTAAGACAAATAAGTGTGAAAGCTGAGAAATGATCATATCCTCTGAATATATGGCATTATGCGCTCCAGGAACCTGGATTGTCTTCAGTGTAAATCCAAATATACAGGTTCTACACATTTTTAAAATATAAAAAAATTTCAAACATTTCATTGGTTTGAATATTCAATGTGATAGAGCCTCTTGAAACAGAAACTATGATGATGAATAAAACCAAAGTGTAAAAAGCAAAAAATATTTGAAACTTTGTGACAAACATAGAAAAGAAATTATTTTCTGTACCATGACCGTGCGCAACTTCACACTGATCTAACAGTTGTCAAATTTCCTGCAAATCATGAAACTTCTTCCCCAACAATTCTACTTCACAGAACTCGCTTCCAATGACTTTTCCTTTATTCAACTAAACCAAATTTGAAACGAGGAGCTTCAAGATAATATATAGAGCCAGTTGAAAATTAAGCAAAGATTTTTAAGAAACCAGAATTGAGAAAAATTTCTAAATGTTTAGTGGAAAAAAATATGGCAAAGATGCATATGAATTCAAAATATATATAGATTTAGAATCGGGATGTTTTGAAAATTTTAAATATGTTTTTTTTCTAGTTTTATATATTTTCTAAAAATTCTCTGGCAGTTTGATTCTCCTCGTAAACATATTTTTGAAAAAATTGTGTTCAGTCTTTATTTCATTGATACTCTTAGCTCATGCATCCTCGAGCTAGCCTACCACTGACTTTGCTACAGGTTTAGCTTGCCTTGGAACTAACACCCAAAGAGGAGGGTAGAGCTTCTTTCTGAAACTATTTTGCCTGAATAAATAGGGAACTACCATATAACAATTAATTTTACAGAAGATTATTATAATTTTCTCCGTGACTATGCTTTATTTGTTTAATCCAAATTCCTGGAGCCACGCATTATGAGATTGTAAAGAGTGCCCGCAAAAATGAAACAGAGTCACACCAAGAATACAGACGCACAGTTATACATCATTGAATAAAAGAAAAATTTAAATTCTATACACAAAATTTAAAAGAACTTCATTAAAATAATTATATATATTTAAAGAAAATTAAACATATAAATTGAATAGCACCTGTAGGTAACCCACATGTTCCATTAGTGCCATTTCACTAGACAGAATTAAATATACTTTCTTAATCCAAATGAATTATAAACATTTTATAATCAGTATAATTCATATGATTATTGCAATATATTGGCCTATGAATTGTTCATTAGCCAATCTCTAATTTTCATATTAATTCTTAGGGCACACAAATACACTTGTGACCAGGTAACTTCTATTCAATTTTTAAAACAATACTATTTTTTTACCAATTTACTAATAAGTAGGGTTTTTTAAATATCTAATCTTAGTGATTTCTGCTTTTTTCAAATGAAAAACTTAACCTTACATATTTTTTAATTAGAGACGGATAACTAAAAGAATAAATTACATTCATTATTTAACCTAAATATTTTAAGAGAGCTAAATGGCAACAATTGAAAGTTATATATATGAAATTCATAAAAAGTGCGAATTAAATATTTTCTTTAATTTAGGCCAGAAAAACAATAAGTATAAAATTATATTATATTTTATGAAAATAAAAATCGATCTTGACCAAAAGTAACGGCGTTTTGCTTTTCGCAATTTTCCTAATGACTAGAAAGCTAGGGGTAATTTTCGGTTTTTAAAATTAGTGTTAGATAAAAACCCTATAAATATACCTATATATATAATATGTATTTCTCATAAATGTTAAATTTCTATTTCGATATATATATACAAACAAATATTTTTTAAAGATAACATACAGTATACATTTTTATATTTCTAACGTATATTTTTAAACAAACAATAAGTTTATTTTCACACCAAGCAATGGTATGCCTTACAACTTTTAAGAATTATTCATTTATTACTAATATCTTGAAAGAAAGTAAGCGAATTTTGAGCAGAACGTGTTTCGAAATTGAAAGTATACTACACCCAAGTTTTAAATGGCCCGGATCGTTATGATAGAATGGAATACTTGAAAAATTTCATCATTTATTATCACACATAGAACAATTCTCGTATAAAATGGTGAACAAATAGGAACATTATGGGTGTTCCTTGGAAAATGAAAACTTGTAAAATACGAGGTAAAAATATTAGATTATTGGCATAAAACAAGCACACACCACAAATTTTAATAAATATTATCTATAATTTTAAAAATAGTAAGATCGTAAAATGTTGATTCTCCTTTCCAATTGGCCACCAGAATAATATGACAAGGTTTGGATAAACAAGGCTCTGTATCCACATTATAATAAAAACACAGTTGAGATTTTTTTTTTCATGTTTTTATAACCACAGTTAGAACTTTAGAATTATAACATTTTAAATCAAGTTGATGTGTTATAATGATAAAAATTGATGATGTAAATTTTTGAAGACACCTCTCTATAAAGGTCACTATGACTCTAGATGTTATCCTTTAGAGAAAGGGGAAACAAACAACTACAAGGGAAGAAAACCAACCTTACCTGACAAATACAAAACAAGTTGTTTATATATAATAAAGACCAATACATCAAGTTTAATAGATTCTGCAGGCTGTATATTTTAAGGCAAAAGTATTGACTGTTGGCCACTGACTCGTTCTGATGTGATCATTGGATGTGATTGATTTACTTAGTCTACACGTTGTTCTAACTGTTGTAAATGGCAAGTTTGTGTACATATTTCAAGCTACTATTTCTAATTACTATATGCAAAAATTTGACATCAAATGTGTAATTTGCTCGCTTCCCAATGTTCAATTATGTTAATTTCATGATGATTTGATTTGTATATAATTTCAGATTTACACGCAATTATCCTAATTGTGGATATGGCGTGCCTTTGCAACTGTTAAATAAATAAACAAAAACAGTGATTTATTTAAATCAAAAATCCATCAAGGAATATGTTTCTTTATCAGTTTTTATTAACTCAAGGGCTTAGCAGCCCATCGACAGGAGTAACCCTTCCTGACAAAGGGCTGAAAGATTGAGTTGAAGAAACTTATTCTCCTGGAATGATCTTTGAGATATTTAACAGGGAACTGATACCTCTCTATCAAACTACAGTGGTATCTGGCACATTTGTAAATGCAAAGTTGAACTGCTTTTCACATAAACACAAGGTAATAAGACCAAATCCAAATAAATAAATTTATTTATTTGGATTCAGTCTTATTGCCTTGTGTTTATAATCTATAATCCAAATTTCGCCTTATCTGCTTTTCACACGTGTAGACATGTGGTGCACTTACAGTAAAAGTAGTCACTTTCTTCTACCCACCATGTTTATCATGGCCTGTACCACGTGTACTAGGAATAAGCAAAAAAACAGTGGTTTGGTTAGATTGACAGGCTTCCATATGAAGCCTTATCTAACACAATGGAAGAGATGAGGAAACCAAAGATGGCTTGAGCCAGTAGGATTTCTTCTTCTTTCTTGTCTCCACTCAATTATTTCAGGGTATCACACTTGTTGGGCTTGAGATTTTTTATGGTGTCTGCTGGAGATGAGTAGAGCTCATCAAAAGAGATTTGACAACCATAATGATTGGGTGAAGTAGAATGTGTCTACTTTTGTCATTGAGACTAGAAGCACTACTCAGTAGTGGGCCAACTTAGCTCCAATATGAAATGGCCACCCCTGACATGAGGAACAGACACCATGTACAGCCGCTCCTAACATGGAGTACAGACGCTGCTCATCCTGTATCCTTGGATCAGGAGCCCTTACAGGGTACTATCAGCCGGGCCAGCTGAGCCCAGGTTTTTTAGTGAGCTTGTTACTGCTCCCCCTCCTCCTTTTTCATCCGGGCTTGGGACCGGCAAAGGCAGAGTTCCAGCAGGATATAAATTACTAAAACAGCATCCAACCACAGAGAGACTGATCACTGGAAAGTGCCAATGTTGAAAGATTTTACTATGGTAAAAGAGGACACCTCTCCCTAAATGACACTTTGGCTCTGCAATTAGGTGTCCTTTACTGGGAGGTTCTACTGTATCAATAGAACAACATGTTTCTTTTGTCTCTCAACCAAAATATTCTCATTTCAAAATCTGATCTATTGATTTATAACTCACTCAATACAACACCATCCACAGTAGAAGGTGTTCTAATTGCTAAAATACCAGCCAGCTTTATAACTTAGAGATTAACCAGTCCTCTATGGTCTTTGGTTGTAGTCACTGTACATCTTATTGAATGGCCCAGCTTCCCTAAGAATGATGGTAATAGCTACAAGAAAATATAAGACCTAATCCAAATAAATTAATAGATGATGCTAACAATGCTGTTACTGAAATGTCACACAGCATTAATTTATTTGGATTAGGTCTTATTTTCTTGTAGCTATAATTATGCTTTATCAATGATAGTCTTCTTTCTTATCTCCACTCAATCATATTAGGGTATCAAGTTGTGACCCTTGATGGTGTCTGTTTGACAACCATTATGACTGGGTGAAGTAGAATGCGTCAGCCTTTGTCATTAAGACTGAGAGCACTACTCAGTGGCAAGCCGACTAAGCTCCAAAAGAAATGGCCGCCTCTGACATGAGGAACAGATGCCATGTGCAGCCGCTCCTAACATGGAGTACAAACGCTGCTCATCCTGTATCCCCGGATTAGTAGCCCTTACAGGGTACTATCAGCCGGGCCAGCTGAACCCAGGTTTTTTAGTGAGCTTGTTACTGCTCCCCCTCCTCCTTTTACATCCGGGCTTGGAACTGGGGAGATATCAATGATAGTAATGAATGGGTGTGGGGTGTGCAGCAAGATAAACAGACCAGAATTGATCTGGCTGCCGAGGCAGGCCTCAGCTTCTCCAAGCTCTTCTACGAAGCCCTGGACAAAAGAAGACACGTGAGTACATTTTGTTCCATTACTGATTATTTGGATTGTACATAAGAAACATAGTAATGTAACAAGAGCAAAACCAAATAAATGTGATATTTCATTAACACTATTTGGATGTGGTCTTGTTACCTTGAGATTTGACATTACCTTTTTTTGGGCCTATTTTATGCATTTTTTTAGACCTACATCACAGATTTCATCACCAGCATTTCAGATTTTAGGCCCGTATTCCAGATTTTAGATTTACATTTCCGGCACCAATACTTCAGATTTTTACACTTTTTTTTTACACTATCTTTCTTACTTCCTGTGTACATTTGAAAAAAAAAACATTTTATTTCGACCAGAAAAATTAGTACCTTTCTTTCATAAAAGTGAAAAAAGCAACGATACAAAACTATGATTGTATGGTGTATTCTATAAGCATCTGAAAGATCATGATGTCAGGGTGCAAATTTAATCACAGTCTTAAAATGCTTCTATTAAGATTGAAGCTGCTTTTTTTTATGTTGTTGTTCATATAGTAAAACCTCTCATAGGAGTTGATTTTTAGTAAGAACAGTTTGTTTTTCCAATAATCTAGTTTTCTTCTAATATGGCCTAACACGGTTCATATCTGCATTTTTTTGAGTTCTTAAAGGTTAAATGTGTTGAATATTCTATATCAAGAGCCTAATCGAATTTGCATAAGAAAGTTTCAAGTTTATTGTAACAAATTTTTTTTATTCAACCTGGGAGTCAACCTGTCTTTCAAATGCATTTTTGCTCGGAACCAAATGGACACCACTCCCAAGGCACTCAATCAGGGAGTCAGTGGAAGAATGGTCTAAACCGTTGGTTTTTGACCACTACGAAACCCGGATCAAATCCCACATTGGGCACTTTTTTTTAATAATAAAAAAAAAAAAAAAATGCTCTGATGGCCTCTGATTCTTTTAAAAAATCCAACCTCACCAGCGAGTGCAAATAACTAAACGGGGCTCTGGCACATTTACATGTGCAAATTTGAACTGCTTTTCACATGTGTAAACATGTGGTGCACTTACAGCAAAAGCAGTCGCCTACTTCTACCCACCATGATTATAATGGCCTGTACCACGTGTACTAGGGATAAGCAAAAAAAAAAAACAAACAGAAAATATGAAAAATTAAAAGATGTAACAAACATTTAAAGATGCCATTTGGGGAGAAATCTCGCCATTAATGATCCCAGAATTAGCAGGTTTCTACCACATGTATAAAGCTAAGAATCCCAAGGTAACAAACCAAAAACATCTTCCTCACATGGCACTCCAGTATTGATACCACCCTCAAGTAAACTTTTTGAAAGTGATAAAACTTATTTGGTTTTATACCCTTATGTACTAGGTGGTGCATTTTAACCTGATTTTTTTTTTAAATATCCAAAAGTAAACAATCCATAAACATTTTACTCAACATACATTAATTTTTTCATTGCAGTAAGGGCAGTAGAAATTGTTTAATTTCCAAAAGAATCTTACGCCTTTAAAATAGTTTCGAATTTTGATAGAGTAGAACCTTCATGAGAGAACACCTCTATACAAAGGCCAGTTTTAATAGCCAAATTGACATTTTACCAATTAAGCTGCTCTCTGGTAAGAGAACACCTCTCTCTAAAGGTCATTTTGGCTTTGCAAATAACTGTCACTTAGAGAGAGGTGTCCTCTTTTGGGAGAGCAGAAAATTTTGACAATAAAAACTGTCCTTTACATAGAAGTGTTGTCTAGCAGGAGTGTCTGCTTATTCTACTGTGATTGCCACAAATAAATCCTATCTATATATCATGAAGATAGAGGTTTATCTTTAAAATTAAATCTTTGTTTTACAGTAGAACCTCCCTTTAAAGGACACCTAATTGCAGAGCCAAGTGTTCTTTAGGGAGGGTGTCCTCTTACCGGAGAGTTGCTAAATTGTAAAAATGGTAATTTTGGAAATGAAAACTGTCCTTTATGGAGAGGTGTCCACTAAAGGGAGGTTCTACTGTATCTCAAAAATGAAATAAATAATAAAAATATTTACTGGCCGAAGTGTCTCTCTCTTTAATTATATAAAAAAAATCTTTATTTAAAAAGGCATATATAGGATCAAAATATAATTTATTTTACCAATATTTCAGTTGGCTGAACGCCAGCCTTTATCAAGGTGTTATAACATTAAATATGTCTTATAAACACAAGGTAATAAGACCAAATCCAAATAAATAAATAGTGTGTGACATTTCGGTAACAACCTTGTTACCGAAACGTCACACACTATTTATATTTTTGGATTTGGTCTTATTAACTTGTGTTTATAATCTATAATCCAAATTGTGCCTTATCAATAAATATGTCTTTTTAATTAAAGATTTTTTATGGATTGCTCTATTTTCAAAATGAAAAAAAAAAAATATATATATATATAAATCTTTAAAAAGAGATAAATAAGGTCTGCGGAGCCATATAATAATCAAAATCTCTGTTGTGTACAAACAATCAGGGTATATGTGTGTGTTGCAGCGGCTGGCCGACTTGTACACAGAAGAGGGCTCCCTCCTGTGGAACGGCAACCATGTCAAGGGCAAGCACAACATCACCAAGTTCTACGAAGGCCTGCCCACCTCCGTTTCTGATATCAAGAGTGTTGATGCCCAGCCCCTCCTTGGTAGGTTCACTAGAGTGACAAACTCTATTATAACTGGTTGTATTGTTAATGAGGTACAATTTGGATTATAGATAAGACACGCAAAGTAACAAGACCAAATCCATATAAGTAAATAGTGTGTGATGTTTCAGTAACTGCATTGTTGCCGTTGTCCCATTCATTACTTTTGTCTGATGATGGTAACAATGCTGTTACCGAAATGTCTTACACTATTTATTTGAATTTAAGCTTGTTACCTTATGTTTGCTTGGATTGTCCTAAGCACTCTGCCCAAAGGAATCCCAACCTCCCATCCAAATGCCATGGATACTCCTGGAGGTTAGGTGATGTCACCTTAATTATAATCATACTAAGAGCGGGGATTGGTCACTCATGGAGGGTTTACTTTATTAAGAAGTTAGAATAAATGACTCCATTTTTTTGGTGGATTGTAGAGGGCTGCAATCACAGAGTGTATAAGTTCTGAAAAAAGAGCAATCCATACTTAAATCATTAGATAATAAAAAGACATATATTTATTCAATTTTTATTCAATACAATATATGCCTTTTTATTATCTAATAGTGTATAATTGCTATAGCCATGTCCAGCACCTAAGTACTTAGTGCACAGTCCAGTGATGTGATCATATGACTGACTACATGGCCTTTATAGGGATGTGTCAGGTAGAGTGCATATTTCTAGCCTAAGCAGCCTTTATTTAGGGTGTTGAGTTTGCACTTGTGTGTGGTACGTACTTTTTCATTATAAACTCTCTTCTGCATATTTAAATTTTTTTTTCAGTCATTATATTTAATTGGCTTTTGAGTACCTGTTGTGAAGGATTAAAAATAAAACTTGTAACTTGTTTAATAGTTTTTTTTTTATTTGAAAAAAACTCTTTATGATTAATCTCACGTGATTTTTTTCTAGAGTTCTCTCCAAGCTCTTATTGTTAAATAAATGGGGTCTATTCACTTAGGTTTTTTGTTGGACCCATTGTTGAATAAATAGGGTCTATTACTTTTGCTATTATTGAATAAATGGGGTATATCACTTTTTGGTTATAGTTGAATCCATTGTTGAATAAATGAAGTCTATTACTTTGGTTATTTGGCGCCAATAGCCAGAAACACATACATGGTTGGCCTTTTTTGATTTATCAAGAAAATGGGTTGGCCAAATATAATGGAACAAACCTAAATAAACGTTTAGTTTATTTTTATTCTGATAGATGGCGCTCTGCCATCTAAAATGCTCATATGGGTAGTCAGGATATGCTCTTGTTATTTTATATATACAGTTAAACCTGTCTATAGCGGCCCCTCTAAATAGCGCCTGATTTTAAATACGTAGTATGATGCGATTTACATTAAAAGTGACCTGTCTATAGTACCCCCTCTCTATAGCACCCTATTTTGGTGAGTCCCAAGAGGGGGCGCTATAGACAGGTTTAACTGTATATCCATATATATAGTAAAACCTCTTCAATTCAACATTTCAAGGGAATGTGCTACCTGTTGGATTATAGTTGGTTAAAGTAGGTAACTAGGTTGGGATTTGAAAGCGCTGATGCTCTAGCAAAAAAAGCACAAGAGAACCCTAGCCACAGAAAATTAAACTTACTTTTAAAGAAATAGACACAGTAACCAAAACAAATGCAGCATGGACTCATGGAATTTGTGTAATCTTTACACAAGGGGATAAGAAACAACAACAACAGGTTGGGATTTGAAAACTAGTTGACTTAAAGAGGTTATATACCCTACTACTATATATAATTAAGACATTATTATAAGTAACTAGACGGGTGACCCGGGCTTCGCCCCGGGATTGACCCGTGTGCATATCTACCCGAGTGATATATATTTAGATAAGATTTTTTTTTTATAATTGTTTGTTATTAGCATTATCTATTTGTTTGCATCAGCATAATTTAATCTAATCTTTGATAGAGGGCGCTGTTCGTGAGCTAAGTAGAATAATTTGAATATATAGTTTTAATAATTGATTTATATATTTTTTAAAAATAGCCTATCATCTTCCCCGTATTTTTTTTACCTATGTATGGAAATTTTGGTTTGAATTAGTGAACTACTGCAAATTTGTATACCGGACATACAAACAAACAAACATACAAACATTGATTTTTATATATATATAGATATTTACAGTAGTGATGTTGTGTATATAGATTGGTTATATTCTTTAAATGAAGCAATATTCACAGCAGTGAGTGATGTTGTGTATGTACAGAGGTGCAGCAGCAAGCCGGGGAAGGATTCTCCATCCTGGTGATTGTATCGGGCTCCATGAAGTTCACCAATATCAAGGAGACCAAGTGGTTCACCCAGACCTTCCTCATGGCCTCGCAGAAGGGCTCCCAGGGCACAGATGTCTGGAAGGTCATCTCAGACAACCTCCGCTTCTTCGAGCCCCTCTAGTTACATCACATCATCCACACAAGCCGACTGACCACTGTAAATGGAATAAAACTGTTTTTCTAACATGCTGCTGATACTTCCAGGTTGTTTATTTTTTACAAAAAATAATTAGGATGAATGATTACTTTCTGCTTGCTTTGTTCATTTTATGTTTGTGACCTAATTGGTGAACAGCCTTGCCTAATAAGACCTGTCTCTAAGGAGTAACTTTAATGGTACAGGCCATGATAATAATGATGGGTTGTTAGCAATGCCTTTTACTTTTAAGTGCTTTGTATGTCTACATATGTAGAAAGCCTTATGACTTTGACACAAAGTAAAGAAAAAAGGCATCTCCTTATCGTGCAACTGAAAGTTGCTGATGGCTTGCGCCATCTATCGGAATAAATATAAACTATTCTCGTTGATTTCTAATTATTCCAGAATTGGCCAAATACCCATTCTTGATTAATCAAATCTGACACAAAGTGTCAGAGCCCTGTTTGGTTACTTGCACTCAGTGGTGGGGTTGGACCTGTGCAACCCAGTCTTGGTGGTTACTACCTGAACCTGTGCTATCTGACTGTTTAAGACAGGTCTTACTGACATAGGTGTTAGGATAACCAATGGTACTATGTTTGCTTGAATGGGCTGATGGTTACAATTTTGCGCATTTTTATTCTTATAGAAACTGATCTTAAATATATTTTTTTATTTGTTTATCAGGTTCTAAGCCTTTATTATTATTTTTTTATTTTTGCATATCCATAGTACATGTGGTACAGGCTATGATAATCATGGTGGGTAGAAGTAGGCGACTGCTTTTACTGTAAGTGCACCACATGTCTACACATGTGAAAAGTAGTTCGACTTTGCACTTACAAATGTGCCAGAGCCCCGTTTGGTTACTTGCACTCGCTGGTGGGGTTGGACTTTTGCAAGAATTGGGGGCCATTGGAGCATTTTTTTTTTAACATTAAAAAGTGTCCAATGCAGGAATCGAACCCGGGCCGTAGCGGTCGAAAGCCAATGGTTTAGACCATCCTTCCACTGACCCCCGTCTAAGCCTTTATAGTCCAGAGAACCAGAACTTCTTTAGTTTTAAATTGAGTGTATACACTCATGGACAAAACTTAAGGAGGTTGTACCTTTTAGCATGTATATCGGCGTAATTCAGACAATAACTGAAAGATATTAAATACACAGTGAAATTTATTGAAGACAAACGAGATGACCAAGTGTGAACAAAATTGCCTCCGTCTCTTTAAAAAAAATAGATGACCAGTCACATCAAAATATGAAACATCCTCAAGTTTTGTCCATGAGTGTAATTCAGTTTTGTTTAGCTTTCTCTTCAGAAAAACTATAGATAGACACAAACAACAAGTCGGAGTGACTGAAGAAGAGCATTACACT
This sequence comes from Cordylochernes scorpioides, assembly GCA_030710605.1. Classification (NCBI taxonomy): domain Eukaryota; kingdom Metazoa; phylum Arthropoda; class Arachnida; order Pseudoscorpiones; family Chernetidae; genus Cordylochernes; species Cordylochernes scorpioides. The sequence continues at coordinate 43,641,272 of CP092864.1, forward strand.
ACACAGTTCTTCTTTAGAGCGAAGTTATTGGCCATGGGGTGTGCAACAACTTGATACTGGCAGACCATCAGCAGTCTTTGAGCCTATTGAATATTCAGGTGTAAGGATCATCATGAAGTGATTTTGTTGTCTTCCAGGATTATTTGAATCACTTGATGTAGTCTTCTAGTTCTCATATTTATTAATAGTTATTGGCCTCCCTGAAGCCAGGGAATCTACCACCCAACTAGACGAAAGAGACCTCCTCTGTACCATCAAAACCCAATGCCTGCATGAATGGAAATCTAATGCTGCACATGACTAGTACAGAGCAGGAGGGACAAGCACCAGTTCTGTCCTCCCAAGAAAACAACAGTCTTTGATTTCCAGACTTAAGTATCGGTAATTCTCCTTCTTGACAGTTCCGACTAGGGAGCTCCATCTGACCATGGTTTGGAATCAGGGTGGTCCTCCTTCTTGACAGTTCCAACTAGGGAGCTCCATCCGACCCTGGTTTGGAATCAGGGTGGTCCTCCTTCTTGACAGTTCCAACTAGGGGGCTCCATCCGACCCTGGTTTGAAATCAGGGTGGTCCTCCTTCTTGACAGTTCCGACTAGGGAGCTCCATCCGACCCTGGTTTGGAATCAGGGTGGTCCTCCTTCTTGACAGTTCCAACTAGGGGGCTCCATCTGACCCTGGTTTGAAATCAGGGTGGTCCTCCTTCTTGACAGTTCCGACTAGGGAGCTCCATCCGACCCTGGTTTGGAATCAGGGTGGTCCTCCTTCTTGACAGTTCCAACTAGGGAGCTCCATCTGACCATGGTTTGAAATCAGGGTGGTCCTCCTTCTTGGCAGTTCCGACTAGGGAGCTCCATCCGACCCTGGTTTGGAATCAGGGTGGTCCTCCTTCTTGACAGTTCCAACTAGGGAGCTCCATCTGACCATGGTTTGGAATCAGGGTGGTCCTCCTTCTTGACAGTTCCAACTAGGGAGCTCCATCTGACCATGGTTTGGAATCAGGGTGGTCCTCCTTCTTGACAGTTCCGACTAGGGAGCTCCATCTGACCATGGTTTGGAATCAGGGTGGTCCTCCTTCTTGACAGTTCCAACTAGGGAGCTCCATCTGACCATGGTTTGAAATCAGGGTGGTCCTCCTTCTTGACAGTTCCGACTAGGGAGCTCCATCCGACCCTGGTTTGGAATCAGGGTGGTCCTCCTTCTTGACAGTTCCAACTAGGGAGCTCCATCTGACCATGGTTTGGAATCAGGGTGGTCCTCCTTCTTGGCAGTTCCGACTAGGGAGCTCCATCTGACCATGGTTTGGAATCAGGGTGGTCCTCCTTCTTGACAGTTCCAACTAGGGAGCTCCATCTGACCAGTGGCCACATTGTCATAATATTGTCTTTATGTGGCATTTTCTAAGGTCAAAGATGTCTCCTTTCAACCCTTAAGCAATGAAGATGCCAATGTCTAAATAAAAACCAAAATATGAAAGGGGGTAGCAAAAATATTTTTATTAGCACTTTAAACAAAAATATAAAAAATTGTATAGGCCATATAAATATGTTAGTTTATATATACTTATATATAAAAAATAACATGAAAAATATTAAAGTGTATCCCTTCACAATATAGAGAGGGAAGCACACATTTGTGGAAATAGCAATAACTCTATGTAAATATGTAAAAAACAACATTATGTAAATAAAATTTGGAAGGAACTTGAAGCCACTGACAATTATGACATTGAATCCATTCAATGCAATAAAATAGTGGTTTACAAACTTATGAAAAAAATAATGAAATGGAACTTCATTATAATAGCATCTTTTATAACAACATGGTTATAAACACAAGGTAATAATCCAACATGGTTATAACATCATAAAAAGCTTGGTCCCAAGTAATGTTGTTATAGTAAGGTTTTACTATATGCAATATCCGTTATTTTGAGAAAAAGGCAATCTTTCACATCTACTATTTTGTTGAAAAGAATTATTTTAAGAAATTAAACAATTTAAAGCTTTTCTACTAAATATAATTTTCTAGTGCAAGAAGAAAAATTAATAAATGAACCTGTCTCATCAATGGCAAACCTCAGTGTTTTTACCAGTTGAATTTAGTTTCAGAGTTTTGTTGGCAGATTTCACCACTGATGAGCCAACAGGCCCTTCCAATGTTTTTCTTATTGCAATGAGGACAATTGAAGGTTATTTTCATTTGAAAAAAAAAAAAAAAATCATAATTACAGATGACATACTAAAAACATAAAATATAAATTAATTTAGTTCTATATCACTTTATTTTCTCCATTAAATAAAGTTGGCAAATAAGCAAACTATATACAGTTAAACCTGTCTATAGCGCCTGATTTTAAAATGTAAACATTTTACATTAAAAGTGACCTGTCTATAGCAGCCCCTCTCTAAAGAACCCTATTTTGGTGAGTCCCAAGAGGGGGCGCTATAGACAGGTTTAACTGTATATACTTATAATAATAAAAACATTCCATAAACAAAAGTATTAGAATTTTACTCTTATAAAAATGTCAATATGTGCATATTATCGATAGCAATATTTTTTAAATTTAAAAAGTATAGCAACACTTATTATTATAAGTTGCCAATGGTAATTTGAATAAATACAGTAGAACCTTCATGGGAGAATATTCCCACTAGAGAACACCTTTATACAAAAGACAGTTTCATCATTAAAATTACAATTTTCACCAATTAGCTGCTCTTTAGTAAGAGGACACTTTGGAGACAGCTAAATATCCACACAAGGTAATAAGACCAAATAAATAAATAATGTGTGACGTTTCGATAACAGGGTTGTTACTGAAATGTCATACACTATTTATTTATTAGGTCTTATTACCTTGTTTTTAAAATCTATAATCCAAATTGTGCTTTATCAACTAAATGTCCATTAGGTTCTACTCTCAACTAGGTTCTACTGTATCAAAAATGAATGTTATTAGATAATAATGGTCTTAATGAATAAGCACCAACCACACATGCAGTTCAGGGTTCAGTCTCATCAGCATGGTGGAAGTTTGATAACAGTTTGCTCAAATGCCATCAGCAACTCATTATAGAAGTATTGTATATTTTTCTAAGATAGAGTACAATAGAATACAAGAAACAGAAATTCATAATTTGTTTTGTATAAATATCTCATCTTATTTGATTAGAAAAAATAGCACAAAATAATTCTGTGTTCAACATATACAGATGGCTCCATTGTTTGAGAATCAACAAGGAGGCTAAACTATTATTATTATTTTTTAATCATTTATCACACCATACAGGTATTTGATGATCTATGGAACCACTCCAGAGAGAATCCTTGGTAACCATTATGTTAATACTATTGCAGATATTTGCATAATAACAAAAGGCAATCAAGAGTTGCTCACTACCTTGTTTACTGCAATGGTATTAACCTTAATTTAATAAACTTTGAAAAAAAGCAAGGTAAATATATAAAATAAGGAATGTATTGTATTGGATCAGATGGTAAAATTAACATTTCCTGATTATGCAACAATATCAGCAACATTGAGTTGCATAAACAGATGTCTTTTTAAATGTAAACTAACATTTGGAATATAATCATTTACACTCACGAACAAAACTTAAGCAAGTGGAAAGTATTTTATATTACCAGTCATCTATTTTTTTTTAAAGAAGACAGAGGCAATTTTGATCACACTTTGTTATCTCATGTGTCTTCAATAAAGGTCACTGTAATATCTTTCAGAGTTATTGTCTGAATCATGATATACATGTTAAAAGATACAACTTCCTTAAGTTTTGTCCAGGAGTGAATTATGGCAGCAGAATACACCATACTTTCCAAACTAAGGTTTGGAATAACCATTTGGACTCTCTCATGATGAGCACTTAACAAATAACAACATTGACGATAACAACACACTTCATTAGAGTTAAGATAGACCAATTGGGGCCACCTATCAATAATGGCTTAAAAAATGGAATGTCATACAGTACAACCTCCCTTTAGCAGACATCTCTCTATAAAGGACAGTTTTCATTTGCAAAATTACCATTTTTACTATTTAGCAACTCTCTGGTAAGAGGACACTTCTCCTAAAGGACAGTTTGGATCTGCAATTAGGTGTTCTTTACAGGGAGGTTCTACTGTATAATAAGTTGGATGATAGATTTAATAATATTTACAGGCACAAATCATGTGGAAAAATTTTCACAAAGCACATTTCCTATTGATCCTTATTGCAATAGATTTGAGAGGGCCTGGTACATCAGTAGTTAATGACAGTTTTATTGTGGGAATACAAACTACAAGAAAATAAGACCTAATTCAAATAAATTAATAGCGTGTGATGTTTCGGGGTAACAGCCTTGTTACCATCATTAGACAAAAGAATAAAATTAGTATTAATTTATTTGGATTAGATCTTATTTTCTTATAGTTCTAGTCTATAATACAAATTGTACTTTATCAGTGTGGATACAAAATTATATAACCTATTGCAAACTTTTAAAATATATATTTTCTTGGGAGCTTTCAAGTTTTGCTCTTTGTAACTATAGGTTGAGAAAAGGAAAGACCTGAAATCCTCAGTAAAGCTTGGCAGTAAGTTATGTGTATAATTTTGTAAGAATATCATTCAGTAAGAAAATATTCAGAGTTTAATAAACCAGACCCACTCTACTATTGTGTTTCTCTATGTTCCTTGCATTGTTAGAGCAATTTAGAAGAAAATTCTTGGTGAAGGAAATTACATAGACTCTTTGGGAAATTTAGAATTTTTTTTTGGCTTATCCCTAGTACATGTGGTACAGGCCATGGTAATCATGGTGGGTAGAAAGTGACTGCTTTTACTGTAAGTGCGCACCACAATATACCACAAATAAATACAAATAGTGCAAAAAATAAAGCTTCAATTATTAAAGGTGCTCTAAAAATTAAAACATGTTGGAACCCATCAAAATTTTTCAATATATCGTCCCTACAACTGCAAACTATCGAATGTGAAAAATTCAATTTTGAAGGAGAGAGAAATGAAGAGACCATGTGGCCTACCCTCAGTTCAGATTCCATTTATGTAGATGTAAATTCAAAAAACACATTTCCCATGAAGAAAGGGGCAGTGAGTCAGAAAAAGGTTGCGGTAAAGAAATTAAAGAGAATGGTTTTGAAGCAACTACATTTGTCTTCATAAACTCCCAACCACAGCACAAATTACTTTTCTAACATCTCAAGTAAAGACATTTTACAGGCAGTACAGATCTTGGGGAGTTTTAGTGTAGTTCTTTTGTAATAAATAAACATAATAACATCACTTCAGGGACCTCATGTTGTTGTAATAACTGGAGTTGGGACTTTAGAAATATTCCAAAAATTATAACCCCTTGTATGATATCATTCAAGGGAGAGAAAAAATTCCATCTAGGGAAGAGTTTTTTTGCAAAAAATATAATTTAATTAACTTGAGCTTTCTTCTGAATCAATTTTTTGAGAAGTGGTAGAAGCTGGATTAGTGCAATTTGAAAGCAGCAAGAGAAGAACCATTGTCATAAGACACAAGAGATGTACAAAGAATTCATGATATCATTCTTTGATGATATTCTCACCTGATTTTGATGACTTCTTCCTCTCAACTTTATAAATAGTTAATTGCTCTCTTTATATTAAAGATTTAATTTATAAAACCAGAGAACAACACACAACAATGTGTAACATTTAACAATGGGTAGATACCAAATAGGGACAAGATAGAGGGGGAGAACTTATTTTGTCTAATTCTTCTTACCAAGCCATTGAACCATAACATGAAAGCAAATATGATAAGGCACAATTCATATTATAGCCACAAGAAAATAACACCAAATTCAAATAAATTGTGTGTGATGTTTCGGTAACAGCATCGTTACCATCATCAAACAAAAGAATAAAATTTGGATTTGGTCTATTTTCTTGTAGTTATGAAAGCAACAAGGTAATTTGGTCATTATATATCACGGGAATCAATTTGGGAAATGTATAAGACAAGGTTCCATGTTGTGATATAAGGGGCTGATATGGCATAAGAGTCCTTTAAACCAAATAGAGCGATTACATTCATCAATTTTGTAGGATTGTTGTCAAGGTAAGATTTTATGCTCCAATATGGGAGTTGATATAAGAGCCTATGTGGCTACTTTGGGGGAAAAAATCTCATAACCCTAAATTTTTGTATAACAAAAATCTCATTGATTTGTCTACCATTTTTTGATTATTTATTATTCCATCCATTATTTATATCTGTTGTATACCACAGAAATGCATGGGCATACTTTGACCACGGACCACATCTCTGTTTGGCCACCCTTCTTTGTTTGATGATTTTTTTTATGGAGAGGACCTAATGGACCCCACACCAAATAATACCTTCACTTTGATTCCTCCAGATGTCTTCCTACCTCAACAGTAGAGATATAACTGGTAAAAAAATACACACAATGTAAAGAGGTATTAGATTATTGGAAATTACAGTTCACAATTTTGGTTCTGTTTCATATAATTTCATCAAAATTCCCCATATATAGTATCAAAAGGTGTATCGAACACTAATGCAAAAAAAAAAAAAAACTTGTCTTCAGAGTAAAAAATGTTAAAAGTCCATTGCGACAACAATAAAATGAATTTACAGTTAAACCTGTCTATAGCGCCCCCTCTTGAGACTCACCAAAATAGGGTGCTATAGAGAGGGGGGGGGGCTATAGACAGGTCACTTTTAATGTAAATCGCATCGTACTACATATTTAAAATCAGGCGCTATAGAGAGGAAGGCGCTATTTAGAAGGGGCGCTATAGACAGGTTTAACTGTATATATATCCCAAATAGAATGATTTCATCAATTCAACAAAAATAATGCAGATGGAAAACAAGAGGAATATTTGTAGGAACATGACTTGCTAGAAGGGTAAAAATGGCCAGATTTACCTGAGAAGGTATTTTGATAGTTCAATCTGCTTGTGGGAAACTGGAAGATGTTAATTTTTAGAACTGGTTCCAAAATCACTTTACTAGGTACCGCTCAAAAAGAGAAACCTAGCTTATGATATTTCAACAATGGATAATATGTGAAGGTTATTCACATATTAAAACAAAGTGTCAAAGGCGGGATTCAATCCTAGTTAATGGCTGTCGGGAATCGAGGGTTTTAACCACTGGTCCAGCGACTTCTTCTAATTTTTAGAAATGGAGGCTTAAGTCACTCTCTCAAATGGAAGACTTGAGTGGTAACCAAACACATAAATACATCTACAGTAAAATACCTTGTTTTAACAAAGTTTAAGGGATCATAAAAATATTTTTTTTTTAATCTGAAAAAAATCTGTTGAAATTATAAGTTCAATTACCAAAACTCTATAGAGCACAGGTGTGATACCTATTTGAACAAAAAATTTTATATTTTCAATTTATAGTTTCACATTTCAATCAAATGATCTTCAATACAGATCTTGCGCATTGTTAATTCTAAGCACCATTTTATATAGGAATAAATAAATCAACTCAATGTTGATTTCAATTTTATTCCAGAGGCCACAAGTTCTTTTTCATGATAAAGTTATGATGCTTCGCCATCAACAATGTCAATTGTTTTGATTAGGGTAATATACCCATTCCATCATATTACTGCCTGATCTACTTTCTTCAATTTTCCCCACACACAAATATATATATATAGCTGGTGTTGTGGTTTTGTCACCGACCTGAGGCCGCTAGTTGCGGCGACGGTCAATAGATGGCGTCTGGTTTTAGATGTCAATTTTGACGGGAGAGGCGACCCTTGTCTCTTTAGATCAATTTTCTCCCGGGAAAATCTCCATCTATATATATCTATATCTACAGTAAAACCCCTCTTTATAGTGGGCCCCAATGGGACTGAACCTGTGGTTCACTAGAGCCATGGTTTGTTATAGCCATACTTCACCATTTTCCGGCACATAATTGCCATTTTTGTTTTATAACACAGTGAAGTATGGCTATATATATAAATACAGTAGAACCTTCATGAGAGGACACCTCTCTACAAAGAACAGTTTTCATTTGCAAAATTACCATTTTCACTATTTATCAACTCTCCAGTAAGAGGACAACTCTCTCTAAAGGACACTTTAGCTCTGCAATTAGGTGTTGTCCTTTACAGGGAGGTAGTTCTACTGTATATAAATGGAGCTTTATACTCAAAAGTTGACCACACAAATATTTGAAGTGGGTTCAAACCCACACATTTTCAAATGTAAACAGATCCCTGTAAAAGATAGGCATTATTTCTTTAAAAATATTGTAATAAAAAAAATATTTAAAATACAAAAAATATATAAGCTTTTTATTAATTAAATATATGTAGTTATTATATTGGTAAGATTTTAGTAATTGGGGTATAACATTTGGTAAAATATTATCCAGGGATAAGGCACAATTTGGATTATAAACACAAGGTAATAAGACCAAATTCAAAGTCGGTCACACACTATTTATTTATTTATATTTGGTCTTATTACCTTGTGTTTATCATCCAGGGATAAGGCCCAATTTGGATTATAGATTATAAACACAAGGTAATAAGACCAAATCCAAAGTGGATCACACACTATTTATTTATTTGGATTTGGTCTTATTACCTTGTGTTTATCATCCAGGGATAAGGCACAATTTGGATTATGGATTATAAACACAAGGTAATAAGACCAAATCCAAAGTGGGTCACACGTCACACATTATTTATTTATTTGGATTTGGTCTTATTACCTTGTGTTTATCATCCAGGGATAAGGCACAATTTGGATTATAGATTATAAACACAAGGTAATAAGACCAAATCCAAAGTCAGTCACACACTCTATTTATTTATTTATTTGTATTTGGTATTATTACCTTGTGTTTATCATCCAGGAATATAAGTTTCTTTAATACATATTTAATTCTTTAATGCATAAAGTATACATAAATATATGTTTTCTCTTTCTCTAAGAGGTGGTGTTATAGCTCAAACTACTCCTGTAGATGGGCAAAAAAAGCCTGAATTAGAGATAATAAAATATATTTTCCAGAAACTGAACAAACTTTTGCCAAAGAATATAAATAGCGTTCGAGATTTGAATTGTATAACAACATTGGAATGCTTCAGAAATCTAGTTAAACAAAGGAATTTCTTAGTTGAACTTTGTCTGAATTGAGAAACTACACGTTGAAATAATTTAAAAAAAGCACATTGTGTGTGCGTGACGAGAAAAATAAATTCATTTCTATTTAAAATATATTTTGTTAATTAGCATGTGTAAGAACCACATGTATGGAAAGAGGCACAACATGGAATGTGTTCAATGATAGATAGAGAGTCTATTCTCTCTCCATCCTATAATCCAACAAGAAGAAGTTTACACTTGAACAATAACAACAAAAAAACAAAACAACAGAATTCAAACTTTAAATAAAGATTCAATCGTTCAGGGCTAACAAGCTATCTTTCTAAGGAGTTCCCTTTAAAGCAAAAAAAGTTAAAGTTATTTATACAAACAAAACTTAATAAAAAAAAAACATGGAATAATATGAGGAACATTGACAACTTCTCAAATTGAGAGACTGGTGTGTAAAAGATTTTATTGTGGATCAAGCACAACAATGTGGAATTGTATAAAGAATAACTTTGTGAAGAATATCATTAAACCTTGTTGTTAACCAATGCTGGTACCATCGGAGTAGACTTGTTCCAAGTACCTACCTTCAATTACATAGTTTATCTAATAAATAAATGACAATAATATTTAGAAAAGTCAAAATCATGGTCATTTACAACTCTAGGCTACCAATATCTACTAGCCCAGATATATACTACCCTCATAGGAAGTTAAAATCCAATTCTTTGGTTGAATCAAGGGAATAAAATTTAGGATGTGCAATATGAACAGCTAAATAAAGAAGGACTCAAAATGGTCAAGGAGTGAAATTTGTGTCATCTTTGCAAAAGGGAATACAAAATATAATCATCAACAAGACTCAAAATGATGTGCTTCATTAGCATCTGAAAGCCAGCCTGATATCCCACAGAAATCAGCAACAAAAGGATTACCAGACACTGAGTAACAAGGGCAAGCTAGAGATTGAAGGCCCACTGCCCGTATTGTAGAAGAGAATGATCATTTGCACAAGGGGATAAGAAAAATCAACAACAACAAGACTCAAAATGATTAGCTTCATTATCATCTCAGTGAATGCCAGTTTGATATTATGCAAAAATCAGCAAAAGGATTACAAGACACTGAATAACAAGGGCAAGCTAGAGATTGAAGGCCCACTGCCCGTATTGTGGAAGAGAATGATCATTTGCACAAGGGGATAAGAAACATCAACAAGACTCAAAATGATGAGCTTCATTATCATCTCAGTGAATGCCAGTTTGATATTATGCTGCATATCATGCAGAAATCAGCAGCAAAAGGATTACCAGGCACTGAGCAACAATCTAGAGATTGAAGACTAACTGCCCATACAGTGGAAGAGAATGATCAAACAACTCAAGGAAAAATAATCTGACAGGCCTTGAACAAATTTCACAATGTTCTCAACAATAGTACATTCTATTATGTAAATACTAAATTCCTGTGTTGTCACTTCCTCAGATTTCTCTGGTCTTGCACACAAAAGAAGAAAATATTTCTGTGGTATTAAAAAAAAAACTGCTATCACCTTTTAATAACACAAGGTAATAAGACCAAATCCAAATAGTGTGTGATAGTAACAATGTAAACAAAATCTTACTTGTTTGCATACTTGATAACAGTAACTATTTAAATGCATGCTGTGATATTTATTCTAGTTCAATACTTTTGTCTGATGATAGGTAAACAACATTGTTACCATAGCAAATAGCATTTATTTATTTTATTTTTAAAAAATAAATGCTCCAATGGCCCCTATTTCTTCCAAAAGTCCAACCCCACCAATGAGCACAAATAACCAAATGGGGCTCTGGCACATTTGTAAGTGTAAAGTTGAATTGCTTTTCCCATGTGTAGATATGTGGTACACTTACAGTAAAAGCAGTCGCTTACTTCTATCCTCCATGATTATCATACAGGACCTTTGGGAGAGGCCGCTGCTTATCATAAAACAGCTCGAGCAGCATGAACTCATGGAAATCGTGCAATCTTTACACAAGGGGATAAGAAACAACAACAAGATTATCATGACCTGTACCACATGTACTAAGGATAAGCAAAAAAAAAACCATAGCACACTATTTGGTCTTATTACCTTGTATTTCTAATCTATAATTGTGTCTTATCACCTTATAATAATTTGTCATTGTAGGAAGAGTATGTAACAGGGGATATCAGGAACATTAAAAAAAAAAATTGAGCAACTCCTGATAATATAAGGATGGATTCCATGTGTCAAAAATATTTTTTCTAGAAAACAACAAGATTCAACAAACTTTTAAACAGATTTCAACCATCATATTGCATCAATACATATCTCCAATACAATTTTTTTGGCAAGCTGATTTCCATTTATATACAGTAGAACCTCCCATTAGCAGACACCTCTCTACAAAGGACAGTTTTCATTTGCAAAATTACCATTTTTTACTATTTAGCAATCTTAATGACAAAGGCAGACTCATTCTACTTCACCCAGTCATGATGGTTGTCAAACAGACACCATCAAGGGTTACAACTTGATACCCTAATATGATTGAGTGGAGATAAGAAGGAGAGAAAGACTATTTAGCAACTCTACAGTAAGAGGACACCTCTCTTTAAAGGACACTTTGGCTCTTTAATTAGGTGTTCTTTACAGGGAGGTTCTACTGTATATAGGGTACTATGTATAAGGTCAATCAATCAAATTTTGTATAGTCTGAGAGAATGGTGTAAATAAAAGATATTGCTTGAAGAATAACAAAGAATTCATTCTTACCAAATTCAACAGTTCATTATTAGTAACAAATAAATGGTTATTGGCACAGTTTTTGTAAATATAAGCAACAAGTGGAATGAAAAATTATTTAAAAAAAAATAAACCAGCATTTTAATAAAACAATTTTTCTGAAATCCTATATAAATATAAACTATAAAAGATAGAGAAGGCATAATATATTCCTTCAATAATAATAAAAAATATATATATATAAAAATAGCTTTATTAAAAAAAAAAGTTTCAAATATATGGCTGTTAATAGCACATCCCTTCATACCCATTCACTGAATGGTTACATTACATACATATAACATGTGTATATATGTTTATTTAAACACAATTATTTCTATGTACAACACAGAGAAAGCCCTCTTTAAAAATTTGGCACACAGAATGGTTTTTTAAAAAAGAGAGCTTTTAAACCAACAAAGAGACATTGCATGATGTCTACTTTAGAAAAAATTTGCACATGTAATATTAAACATTTTTTGAAAATGATATAAATTTGTGGATAAAAAAAAAAAAAGATATAAAACACATAAGAAAGGCGCGTGTCTAAGAGAATCAATATATATATATATTTATAGGAAGATATGTATGCATGTACCAAGCCTTAACATTTGAATTATGTACAGAGATCCATAAGAAGGATCACCACTGGAGTTCCACGGGGTATTCACCGGTGAGGCAGGCTGTACAGTGCCCTATGGCCCGACCGTTGGATTTGATGTTCTTGCGGACGGCAGACTTGAGGCCGTCAAGGGAGAGGTAGACAAGGGAGTCTGCCCCTATTTCATTTGCCAGCTGGGTGGAGTTGAAGGTGTTGGCCACGAGCTCCTCTGAGGTGGGGATGTTGATGCCCATGTAGCAGGGATGGTAGAGTGGCGGGGAGGCCACGCGGACATGGACCTGCGTACCACACTGACTTCACCAACACCGCACTTGCATACCCGCAATACTAACTGAACCTCACTGACAGATCTCTCTGCATTAACCCAACCTCACAGCTCCACATTGACCTTGACCTGACCATTATGACAGATCCACATTGACCTTGACCTGACCACAATGACAGCTCTGCAATAACTTTGACCTGACTTCACTTACAGCTCTCTTTCTCTCTGCACTAACTTTAATCCAACCTTACTCACAGCTCCACTTTGACCTTGACCTGACCACAATGACAGCTCCACATTGACCTTGACCTGACCACAATGACAGCTCTGCAATAACTTTGACCTGACTTCACTCACAGCTCCACATTGACCTTGACCTGACCACAATGACAGCTCTGCAATAACTTTGACCTGACCCCAATGACAGCTCCACATTGACCTGACCACAATGACAGCTCCACATTGACCTTGACCTGACCACAATAACTGCTCCACATTGACCTTGACCTGACCACAATGACAGTTCCACCTTGACCTGACCACAATGACAGCTCTGCAATAACTTTGACCTGACCACAATGACAGCTCCACATTGACCTTGACCTGACCACAATGACAGCTCCACATTGACCTTGACCTGACCACAATGACAGCTCTGCAATAACTTTGACCTGACTTCACTCACAGCTCCACATTGACCTTGACCTGACCACAATGACAGCTCTGCAATAACTTTGACCTGACCCCAATGACAGCTCCACATTGACCTGACCACAATGACAGCTCCACATTGACCTTGACCTGACCACAATAACAGCTCCACATTGACCTTGACCTGACCACAATGACAGTTCCACATTGACCTTGACCTGACCACAATGACAGCTCTGCAATAACTTTGACCTGAGTTCAATGACAGCTCTGCAATAACTTTGACCTGACCACAATGACAGCTCCACATTGACCTTGACCTGACCACAATGACAGCTCCACATTGACCTTCACCTGACCACAATGACAGTTCCACATTGACCTTGACCTGACCACAATGACAGCTCTGCAATAACTTTGACCTGACCACAATGACAGCTCTGCAATAACTTTGACCTGACCACAATGACAGCTCCACATTGACCTTGACCTGACCACAATGACAGCTCCACATTGACCTGACCACAATGACAGCTCCACATTGACCTTGACCTGACCACAATAACAGCTCCACATTGACCTTGACCTGACCACAATGACAGTTCCACATTGACCTTGACCTGACCACAATGACAGCTCTGCAATAACTTTGACCTGAGTTCAATGACAGCTCTGCAATAACTTTGACCTGACCACAATGACAGCTCCACATTGACCTTCACCTGACCACAATGACAGTTCCACATTGACCTTGACCTGACCACAATGACAGCTCTGCAATAACTTTGACCTGACCACAATGACAGCTCTGCAATAACTTTGACCTGACCACAATGACAGCTCCACATTGACCTTGACCTGACCACAATGACAGCTCCACATTGACCTTGACCTGACCACAATGACAGCTCTGCAATAACTTTGACCTGACCACAATGACAGCTCCACATTGACCTGACCACAATGACAGCTCTGCAATAACTTTGACCTGACCACAATGACAGCTCCACATTGACCTTGACCTGACCATAATGACAGCTCCATATTGACCTTGACCTGACCACAATGACAGCTCCACATTGACCTTGACCTGACCACAATGACAGCTCTGCAATAACTTTGACCTGACCACAATGACAACTCTGCAATAACTTTGACCTGACCACAATGACAGCTCCACATTGACCTTGACCTGACCACAATCACAGCTCCACATTGACCTTGACCTGACCACAATCACAGCTCCACTTTGACTTTGATGTTGACCTCCCTGATAGCTCTGCACTAACTTGACTTTGTGCTGACCTTGTTCCAACCTCACTTACAGTTCCCCTCGCTGACACCCCTCATTGAGAGGTAGCTCAACACTTTAAGAATATATAATCTGTCAATTACCAAATTACCATTGACAAAAAAGCAAAAAAAAACCCCTAACTTTAACTCAAATTTTAAACACTCCAACAGACAGTTTAGGGCAACAAAGGTACACAGACAAAAAAAAAAAAATCTTTATAACAAGAATTTGACTTTTCAAAAAGGGTTAATACAAAGGTAAAAAATAGAGCCGTCCAAAATTACAATTAAGCTTTCACCTTTGATAAAGCGGAGGCTTCAAATTTTGGAAGCAACTTGAATTAACTGAGAAAGTAGACTCTCATCATCATTCACAATAATCATCATCACTTGAACAACTAAAAAATTATATATATATATTTATCAAGACCAAATCCAAATTAATGAAATGGATTTGGACTTGTTATACCTTATGTTGTTTCTAATCTATAATCCAAATTGTACCTTATCATTGAAAAAAAAAATAATTATACAGTATAACCTCAATGAGCAGACACCTCTCTACAAAGGTCAGTCTTCATATAAGCCAAAAAAACGATAATTTTTACCAATTAGTAATTCTCCGGTAAGAGAATACCTCTTTATATTTGGTCCTGCAACAATGTGTCCTTTAGAGAGTGGTTCTACTTTATTATGATAAACATTGTGGTTGCTCTTTTTTCTATGTATAAAATAACTTGGGGCTTTGGGAATCACTTTCAGTGGCTATTATTTAAGATATGGGGTTGGTAGACGAGGGGTCTGTTGGTTTTCAACCGCTAAGCCCTGGGAATACCACGTATTGGGTACTTTTCTAATAAAAAATGATCCAATGGCCCCTCAACTCTTGAAAAAGTCCAACCCCACCTGCAAGTGCAAGTAACCAAAGAGGGATTTTTCTGGCACATTTGTAAGTGTAAAAATCGAATTGCATTTTACATGTGTAGACATGTGGTATATTTACAATAAAAGCAGTTGCCAACTTTTGCCCACCATCATGGCCTGTACTATGTTTTGTACTAGGGATAATAAATTATATAGGACACATAAAAATACTTTTGAATGGCCAGCTAGGTTTTTCTCTCTCTCTCTCTTTATAGAGTACAAAATGTTATATAATTATGGAAGGTTACAATTATCTCTCTAAATATATAAGGTTACTTAATATATTTTACCAACTTTATGTTTATAATTTATAATCCAAATTCTACCTTATCAAATTATCCCTAAAATTATTCTTTCAAACATTATTTGTGTAAAAATTTTAACGATAGATGGCAATAAAATTTAATTTACTAATAGATGTTGCTAGCTTAATATTCTTAAGTCTCTTAAAAATCTATTTAACCTTGAAATGTTTTGCAGATGAAAAAAGGGTTGAGGATTATTTCTCTAATCTGTCTGTCTATTAGCTGAAAAAGATTGTGCTAAAGAGAAAAACTTGAGTTTAAATAGATATTCAGTCCCACATTCCAGGTAGTAGAAAATATTGTCAATGGCATTCTTTACTCACCTCTTTTGCTCCGTTATCCTTGAGCATGGTGATGATGGAACGGATGGTAGTGCCTCTCACAATGGAGTCATCAATGAGGATAATACGCTTGCCCTTGAAGCACTCTGTGAGGGGCCCAAACTTCTTGGCCACAGCCAGTTGCCGCAGGTAGGTGGTGGGTTCAATGAAGGTCCGCCCCACATACCGGTTCTTACAGAGCACATCTGCAAAGGGCACTCCGGACTGCAAGATGGTCAGTCAGAGTCCTCGGACCTGGGAGATCAATCAGAACTTACCTTTTCACTGAATCCTCTGGCAGCGGGAATGGACGACTCTGGCACACAACTCACCAGGTCTGCTTCAACCAGAGCTTCTCTGGCAAGCTGACGGCCGCATTCCTTTCTCACCTCTTCCACCTGTTGGCCTGAGACATATCCCTATTATGTTTAATCCACAATGTAGCAGAGAAGATATCCATAAGAACCTGATACCATTAAAATACTGAATTGTTGTTCTGCATTTAAATTACAGATGCATAGGTATATATGAACAAAGATATACAGTAGAACCTCCCTTAGCAGACACTAGAACTATCAGCTACCTATAAACAACACAAGATTTAGAAAAGGCCATCTCAAGCCATTGAAGAAAATGTAGCTTAGCACCTGCAGCTCCATAACACATTCTGGCTTGCATTAGATGCACTAAACAGGACCTTTGGGAGAGGCCGCTGCTTATCATAAAACAGCTCGAGGAGCATGAACTCATGGAATCCGTATAATCTTTACACAAGGGGATAAGAAACAACCACAACCTATATATATATAAACAACAGACAGTTTTAATAGCCAAAATTGACCTACCATTGAAAATATGTTCTCGCTAGCGGACACCTCCAAACAACAGACACTTCCCCAATGCATAATTTATTGATTATATATATATTGACATTCCCACTAGCGTACAATTCAGAAAATCAAAAAGTTGAAGAAAGAGTATATCATTTTAAAAATAAAATTCATTTTCATTGTTTAATGGAATTTTTTGAAAAATCTAGTTTACTATAACCATTTACTATATTTAAGTCAAAAGGCAATCCATTAATTAAGATTATATAAAAGGTGGTACCTGGATCTGTAAAGAAAGAAAAAAAAATTTTTTTTCTTAAAATATTTTGAGAGATTGCTCCCTCTTTATCACTCGAGACTGTGCAATAAACTGAGCAATCTCTCGAAATATTTTAAGAAAAAAATTTTTTTTTTTTTTATTTACAGATCCAGGTAGCCCTTTTATATAATCTCATTTACTATATGTTAAACAAAATATGATATGCTATATAATAATAAATAAATATAATATGCTCATAACTTTTTTTTTTTAGTTTTAACATATAAAAAAATATAGCAACTCTCTGGTAAGAGGACACCTCTTTGTAAAGGACACTTTGGCTCTGCAACTAGGAGTTCTTTACAAGGAGGTTCTACTGTATTTACAAATATTGAAATAATTTAGAATCACACCCTAGGTAGACAATTAGGATTTAGTTCATTTATTAAAAGGTAGAACATTTTGAAATAGTATCCCGACAGGTTTTTTTTTTGCTTATCCCTAATACACGTGGTACATGCCATGATAATCATGGTGGGTAGAAGTAGACGACTGCTTTTATTGTAAGTGCACCACATATCTACACATGTGAAAAGCAGCTCGACTTTGAACTTACAAATGTGCCAGAGCCCTGTTTGGTTACTTGCACTCGCTGGTGGGGTTGGACTTTTGGAAGAATCGGGGGCCATTGGAGCATTTTTTTTTTTTTAATCAGAAAAAGTGCCCAATGCAGGAATCGAACCTGGGTCGTAGTGGTTGAAAACCAATGGTTTAGACCCCCTATCCTGACAGGTTGATGCATGTTCTAGATAAAACACGGGTTATGTCTAATTTATTCTCTAGAACATGTATCAGGGCAATATTTCAGAAGAGTGTAGATTCTCTATATTTAAATCAGGGTGAATACATAGTCGGTGGATGAGAGGGTAACACGCTCGATTCCCGACAGTCATGAACCGGGATTGAATCTCGCGCTAAAATTTGTTTAATATGTGAATAACCTTCACATATTATTCACTGTTTCATTATCATGAACTAGATTGCTCTTGCTGAGCGGTATCTATTAATGTGATTTGAACCAGGTTGAATACATGTAATGTCCAGCAGCTTGAGTCAAGAGATCCACCAAGATCTTCACCAAAAAAACTTGGGAGTACCATTACCCTCAAGACACAGAAGAAAAACAATTCTACACACCACAACTGCTGCTAGCTGTTATACAACCAATGAGAGACACACCAGTAAAGAGGGTACAAGACAAAAAAAAAATGGAGAAGACGCTACCTTCAATGTAGGAGTCCGCCTTGGCAAAGTAGACATACTCAAAGATGCACAATGCAGGCGGCTTATTATCTGGTCGTGGGACTATGCAGACGCTCTCAAATCCCTGTTTGGTGATCTTTACGATCTCCCCCGGCTCTACCTCGCGTACCAGCCTGGCTCCAATGGAGACAAACGCGCAGGACTCGGAGGAGACCATGTAAGCATCGATCGGGTTATCTCGACCTGGAAGAATGGGGCCACCTGTCACTTTTTTTTTCTGTAAACAAATTAATTGCTTACTTGGTGATCTCAGCATAGAAGTCGACACCCTCCCCAGACATAGGGGACGGTTGCCAAAGGGATCTCTGGCAGCATAGATGGTATCATTGTGCATCAAGATGAGAGAGTAAGATACGCTGGTGAGAGCCATGAGTTTCTTGAGTCTGGCTGGCCAGTCTGGGGCATCCTCGGGCTCTGGATCCGGCAGGGGCTGGCTCAGAAGTTGTGTGAGGATCTCGCTGTCTGAGCCGGTGGACAGACCTATTGTCTTCAGCAGCTGCCATCACACCAATAATTGGTACAACATTTACCGGATTCAACCAAAATTAAAACCAAGATTTTTTTTTACAACCCTGAATTCAGGCATGCTTCTAATGGGAATCTCATGGCATTTTGAAAGCTTTTATTTGAGACTATCTATATTATTTTAAGGAGGGGTAAAAAAAAAAAGAATGTTCAGCATGAGTAGTTAAAAATTGATTGAAAAGTGAAAAAAATCGAATTATTGGTGAAAAATGAACATTAATTTTTCACTTAAAACAGGAAGAGATAAAGCTGACTAATCAAACCCCAAAAAATAAAGTGCTTAAATTGGCTCTTATATAAGTTTCTGGATATTTTTTACCCTTCATCAGTTGGCTTAGCTTCAAGAAAAATACACTTAATGGTCGAACTGCTTTTGACATGTGTAGACATGTTGTGCACTTACAGTAAAAGCAGTCGCTAACTACCCACCATGATTATCATGGCCTGTACCACGTGTACTAGGGATAAGCAAAAAAAAAAATACACTCACATGGAAGTAAGTAATGTAAATCAACTCCCTCAACACAAGGAATTTATGGACTGAAATGAATGGCTATATGCTGAAACCATCTCCAGGTCGGCATTCTTCATTGCCCAGGCTGTCAGTTTGTCATTGACCCAAGTTTGCTAGATTGCAGAAATAATCAACATAGGGTGTCAATAATTTTTACAATTATTTTAAGAGCCATTTATTTTTTTAAATAACCATGGAATTTGTCTAAAAGCTATACCATGCATCTACAAAGTAGCCAGCCATATTAGATGGAAACTTACCATGCGTCTCAAGGGAGCAGCATTGACCAACTCCCCATTGTGGGCCACAGCCAGCTGACCATGGGCAGTGTGGACCACGAAGGGCTGTGTGTTGTGGTGGTCCATACCCCCCATAGTGGAGTACCGTGTATGGCCGATCCCCAGGTTGCCCTTGATGTTCACCAGACTGCGCTCTGTGAAGACATTGGCCACCAGACCTTGCCCCTTGTGGGATAGGAAGTTGGTCTTGGGACCTCCCTTGGTGGTCACTATTCCAGCACTCTCCTGGCCCCTGTACAGGGTTTACATTTTATCTTTTTAAAGGAGTTATAAAACTTTTCAATTGAAAATCATTTTAAAATAATATATATTTTTTAAAGCATATACAACACAATAATAAGATCAAATGCAAATAAATTAATAGTATGTAACATTTCAGTAACAGCGTTGTTGCTGAAACATCACACCCTATTTATTTATTTAGATTTGGTCTTATTAACTTGTAGCTCTAATCTATAATCCAAATTGTGCCTTATCATAAAATACACAGTAAAACCCTGCTAATACAAACATGATATATATAGAAAACCTTCCCTTATAACAAACCTAAGGTAATCCCCAATTCCATTCCATTGAAAATAACAAACCTAATTTTAAGTCCCAAAATAATAAATTCTATTCAAAATACTAGGATTAAAATGAACTTAAAATTGTAATTAATGCATTTTTGAAACAGCAAAATTTTGAGCATATTTCAGCTCATGGATCGTGATTTCAAAACAATAAATTTAGTGGCGGCCTTGTTTACATTTATAGTTCTATTTTTGCACAGCATGATATATATTTTTACACATTATACTTTTTATTAATTAGAATATAATTTCACATACAATAAATTTGAAATAGAAAAAATTTAAATGGCTTCAAAAATAAAAGAAAGGTGTTCTAAAAAAAATCTATTACTAGAAAAAAAAGCCATTATCAAAGGTTTTCAAAGTGAAACAACACAAGTGAAATTTCAGAACATGTTAAAATAAGAAAATTTAACTTTTATATCATAAGAGATAAAAATTAGAAGGCTATTAAAAAT
The DNA here is from genome assembly GCA_030710605.1 of Cordylochernes scorpioides. Lineage (NCBI taxonomy): Eukaryota > Metazoa > Arthropoda > Arachnida > Pseudoscorpiones > Chernetidae > Cordylochernes > Cordylochernes scorpioides. The sequence goes on from CP092864.1 coordinate 43,662,383, forward strand.
TGCTACAAAAAGGAATTGACCCCAAATTTTGCCGTGATCTTTTGGAAGCATTCTATATCTAGCTAGTTCAAAATAGGCTTAAAAAAAACAAACAAACAAACAAAAAAAAAACACCAAAATAAATAGGCTCATGATGCAAAAAGAATTATATTTTATGCCATGAACTATGTTGATTTTAAAGCCAGCAATGGCTTGCATGACAGATTCAAAACAAAATCTAGACTTTATTTGAAAGGAACAATGCTTGAAGAGTGTTTTCAAGCAACAATTTGATCACTTTTTTTCAAAACATGATTCTGTTAAATAATGTTAATAGATAACTCTAGATACAAAAGATTTTCCTTTTTTGGGCCATCTTTCTAGATTATTTTAATGCAAATTTTTTACAATGTGTAAATTTAAAACATATATGACTAACCCCCTTTTATAAATTATAATAAAATAAACATTTTTGGTTCATTTTCAGGTAAAAACTAATACAGTAGAATCTCCCTGTAAAGGACAACACCTAATTGCAGAGCCTTGTCCTTTAGGAAGAGGTGTCCTCTTACCGGAGAGTTGCTAAATTGTAAAAATGGTAATTTTGAAAATGTAAACTGTCCTTTGTAAAGAGGTATCCGCTAAAGGGAGTCTCTACTGTATTGCATTAAAAAAAAAAAATTCCAATTATTCTAGAAAAGAATTTTTCTGAAAGATAAAAATAGCAGTGACCCAAATTTACTAATGGTCAGATAATACAAGTAATATATTTTGGTGTCAGCTATATTGCACAATAGTATTGCGACATAAGGCCGGCTGGGGTATCAAAGACCTTGGGGGAGGGGGTGGGATCTATTTTGGTGTGAACCTGACCCCAGGTTCCCAGAACAATTGGCTGATAGAAGCTAGGTTTTATAGAAGATTGCTTTGAAACACAAGGTAATAAATCCAAATAAATAAATAGTGTGTGACGTTTTGGTAACAGCGTTGTCACCATCATCAGACAAAAGTACTGAATGGTACAATTTGGATTATAGATCAGAAACACAAGGTAATTAAGACCAAATCCAAATAAATAAATAATGAGTGACATTTTTGTCACAGTGTTGTTACCATTGTCAGACAAAAGTACTGAATGGTACAATTTGGATTATAGATCAGAAACACAAGGTAATTAAGACCAAATCCAAATAAATAAATAATGAGTGACATTTTTGTCACAGTGTTGTTACCATTGTCAGACAAAAGTACTGAATGGTACAATTTGGATTATAGATCAGAAACATAAGGTAATTAAGACCAAATCCAAATAAATAAATAGTGAGTGACATTTTGGTCACAGTGTTGTTACCATTGTCAGACAAAAGTACTGATTATACAATTTGGATTTTAGATTAGAAAGACAAGATAATTAAGACCAAATCCAAACAAATAAATAGTGAATGACATTTCAGTAAAATTGTTACCATTGTCAGACAAAAGTACTGAATGGTACAATTTGGGTTATATATTATAAACATAAGGTAAAAAGACCAAATCCAAATAAATAGTGAGTGACGTTTCGGTAACAGCGTTGTTACCATCATCAGACAAAAGTACTGAATGGAAAGATATGTTTAAAAAACAGAGAATGCTTGGTTCTCAACTCAACACTTTTGAGAACTAGTTCAAGGTTGTTTAACCAAAGGTCAAGGATCTCTGGGACGACAGATAGGCTTGGAATTATCAATGGTCATCAGCTGGCGATACGTCCGTCTCTTCCCACTCCTTAGCTATCATCTCTTTTAGGTACTGTCCAAACATCCCATGAATACTTTGGATAAATCAAGAATACAGCCTCATTATAATAACATTATGATGAGATTTTATGTTGTTGTGCTATATATTCAGTGTTAAAACAACATTTTGGTAAAAGCGTTGTTACCATCATCAGACAAAAGTACTGATATACTTGCTTTTATAAAATAAGCTTTAATAACGGACTACTCGATGAGGGAAGAGTATCTTTTAATATATAATATCAGATCACAAGCTTTAGGGCATAACCGCCCATCCACGGATGTAAAAACTCGTTTTTACACCTGTGGATGGGCGGTTATGCCTGAAAGCTTGTGATCTGATATTATATATTAAAAGATACTCTTCCCTCATCGAGTAGTCCGTTATTAAAGTTTAGTGAAGGGATTATTGATTCAATAAAATAAGCTGTTTGAAAGAGGATTCACATAGAAAGTTCTCTATATTGGCTCCAATATTTACCTGTGCTGGAGTCCCATGAGTCCCAGATAGATGATGTGAGGAATGTCCATGTTGGTGGGCCAGTCGTCCGCTCCGATACATCCGAAGATGCCACAGGCTTCATTCATTTCATCCGCCATCTACACATCCATGGGCTTAAATGGTCTTTTCTTACATCATATAGATATATTGACTATCCAATACAGTTTCATTTAGAGGGTGGTAATTTGGGGGTGTCTATATATAGTCACAACTTTAAAATATCTGTGAAAAAATTGTACAAATGTGATATTGTACTGGGATAAGGTCCATAAATTATGAAAAAGGCATCTCCTTATCGTGCAACTGATCCAGAATTGGATTCTGGAATAATTAAAAATAAACGATAATAGTTGATATTTATTCCGATAGATGGCGCAAGCCATCAGCAACTTTCAGTTGCATGATAAGGAGATGCCTTTTTCATAATTTAAAATATCTAATAAAGAAAATGCTTAAATTAGCAATCTACGCTACTTATATAAAAATGATATATTTTATTTGCACAAAAGTATGAATAGAGAAACAAAGCAAGTTACAGTGAAAAAAAAAAAAAAAAGCCTCACTATTGCAAACTCGAAATGGCCTGAACTTTTAATTTACTATATGGTATCATTAATATTAGGTTTGTTATAAGAGAAGGATATTTTTAAAGAATTGAGGGTCATTGAAGCATTTTAGAAAAAAGTGCCCAATGCGGGAATCAAACCCAGATTAAAAATCAATGGTTTAAACCAGTGATTCTCAACCAATGTGCCGCGGTAATTTTGTGTGCCGCGAAATTCTAAAAATGTGCCGCCAAATTTTAGTCATATGATTATGTTCACGTTTGTATTGGTTTTTCTTTTTTTCTTTTTCATTTTTTTACTTTTTAAAATAACGAAATTAGCAAATTGAATGTTAGAGATGTATATTACTTATATTTTGCATAGAAATATTGATACATAATTTGAATTTTCTTGCATTCAAGTTAGCAAAAGTGTGCCGCGAAATTCTAAAATTGTGCCGCCAAATTTTCAAATCTTTAAAATAATGCCGCAACAAAAAAAAGGTTGAGAATCACTGGTTTAAACCATTCCTTCATCAACCCCCTTGATAAAAAGATGACAACGACAAACTCCCTAGCATGCACAAATGAAAATTCCAAGAAGCTCCATTTTAAAGAAGTAATTAGGAGAAAGGTAGTGAAGAAGGAAACAAACGTGTTGACAGGCATGCAGTAAACAAGTGATAAGAGAAAGGAGGATGATAAGTTTCAAGTGACTGTTAAAGGAAGATAGGTGTTCTGCAATCACAGGTATCTTGCTAGTATACACTCATGGACAAAACTGGAGGAAGTGGAAAATCTTTTATGTTGCTGGTCATCTATTTTTTGAAGGAGACAGAAGCAATTTTGTTCACACACACACATTTGGTTATCTAATGCATCTTCAATAAAAATCACTGTTTATCAAATATCTTATAAGAGTTGTCTGAATCCTGATATAGATGCTAAATGGTACAACTTCCTTAAGTTTTGTCCATGAGTGTAGAAAGGACATTTTTAGTCTAAATAAAATTAACCAAAGTGACTCCTAAAAGATATTAACCTCACAGGACACACAAGGCAGATCAAATTTAAAGGCAGAGTTAGGATCTTTCGAATATGTACCATCTGCAAAAAGGAGGAGGCAACCCCAGACCATCTACTCTCATGGATGGGAGTCACCAAGAACGACTTGTACCACAACTAATCCTAAACAAGATACATGTAAATATTCCCCATGGTATTGTATAATGACACAAGGAATAATAATAAAAAGAGATTATCCTTGGTCTCTAATTGAAGGTTGGACTATATCAAGTCAGGTAAGGTTTGATCTTAAAAAATGATTACTTGAAGGTGCTCAACTTATAAAAAAGACTACTGTGCAGTAAAGCATCATTATAAACCTCTCTCCTAATTATAATGTGTTATCCTGATTAGAGGTGCAGGTTTGGTGAACACACTATTTAATCAACCCAGGATGGCAACAGCTTTTTAGGAAACATAGGTTAACAAGACAAACTCCAAATTAATGAAAGGTTTGGGGCAACAACACTACTACCAAAATGTCATAAACATTTCATTAAATGTTTCTAATCTAAATTGTACCTTATCAACTTTACTGGAATAAACAGATACAGTATAACCCCTCTCTAAAGCAATACTCATTTTGAAGAAATGTTGAAAAAAAAAATCATGATCCATTTGCAGTAAAGTCAAACCTTGTTACACCAATATTACTTTGAACCAAGATTTTATTATTATGATGGTTAAAATAATTGGAACTTTATGATAAGGCACAATTTGGATTATAGATTATAAACACAAGGTAATAAGATCAAATTCAAATGAATAATGTGCTATTTATTAATTAAGATTTGGTCTTATTACCTTGAATTGGGACTTTAACCAAGTTGCTGATGTAAAAAAGGCTGTTACAGCAAGGTTCCACTGAATCATCTTTATTTCAACCAAAGACTGAATTAAAAGATTATAATTTCAAAGGAAAACATTAATTAGGATTTACAAAATATATAGACAATTGAACCTTATTGTAACACAGCCATTCTAAAATTACAACTTGAAAATAATAGCATCATAATTCTAAAATCCCCAAATTAGAATTGTTTTAATTGTGGTTATATAACATGAAATCTTGATCCCAAATGTTGTTGCAGTGAGCTTCAAATGCATTTAATGAAAGTATCTTGAAAGGTTCTACATTATATATACACATAACCAAAAAGTAACTGTCCTACAACTAGGGGGAAAAAATGAAGTATGTCTGCAAAAAAATATCCATTATAAAAAAAAAAATGAACAGATAATTAGTTTCATAATCTAAAATATTTTCAGAAGATTCCAAAATTTTAATTAAAAAAACTGACATAATCCTTGCAAACAAACAGATAATTTATGTTAGAGATATCTAATTTGATGTGAAAAAAAAAAAGTCTTATGTGACTTTGAATACAAAGAGATTACATAACCAATAATTGGTGTATCTCATTAAAACTTGGCATGGATTACCCAGTCATAAGAAGGTAATCCTACAGATGCATTCTGTTTTGGAGGGAAAAGAAAAGAAAGTTTATTAGAACTAATATATATGGTATAGGTATCACATTGACCATTGAAGTGGACAAGCTCCTGACAAGAGTTCTACCTTATATAACTGTAGAGAAGAAAATAATCTAGCCAGGGAATCACAAATTCACTAAGAGTCCTATTTTTATGGTAAAAAGAGATTGAGATTGAAACTACTTTATTTCAAAGTCCATATAAGATTATATAAGATTAAATACAGAGAGAAAGAGAGAGATTGAGATTGAAACTGATTTATTATAACATCGATATAAGATTATATAAGGTTAAATACAGAATGGGAGCGATTGAGATTGAAACTGATTTATTCCAATGTAGAGAGAGAGAGAGAGAGAGAGAGAGAGAGAAAGAAACAAAAAACCTGAGACAAAGCCCTGAAAATGTTGAAATTTGATTATGGATAAAGAAAAATTGTTAGCCAAGATCCTATGAAGACTATGGCATTAGACAGATCTATAGACCAGGAACAACATTTGTCAAGGCCATACAAATCAATGACTCTAGACCTGACTGCGGAGCTGGAGGAGAAAACATCACTTGCCAGCCAAGGTCAAATGAGTCTATAACACTAGAGAGATCAGTCTATAGTCCAGAAAAATAGCACTTGCCAAAACTATACAAGTCTATCAAACCTGTCGATAAGGTGCCATACAATATTGTCAGGAGAAGCTCTACCACAACACTTGCTATAAAGTTACAACAAAGGGACTACTTGCCTGTAGATCCAGACAACAAACTTGCTCAGGGACAGTGTCTATACACCTGGGGAGGATGATACTCCAACCCTTGCCCAACTCTACTCAGATAATGAACATTGTTCAACATGCCATCTTATCAACGATAAGAAGGGGGTTATGAAATACTCCGCTGCTGTCGTGGGCAAACAGCCTGTTTCATCACCACCATTCACGTCAAGACGGACCCCCCAGTGACTTCTCTGACAATCCTCATATCTTCTTTAAACTCTCACAAAACATTCTAACTGCTGCATTTAGAGAAACACCTTTAAACTATTATTACTCCCCCCCATGATTTACTCAAATTTATGGAAGTTCATAAAATGATTGTACAAGGCAATTTATAATCCTCTTCTAAGAATGCTAAATTGGAAGATGATCTAACTTGAAGAAATGAAAATTAATTCTCGATTGTGTTAGCTTATTTCTTTACAATTTGGATTATAGATTTAAAAAATCATAAGGTAATTAATAAATCACATTTCTCTGGAACAGTATTGTATCAGACTATTGAGGACTAAAGGATATTACTGATAAACTTTAAACATGATGCATTAGCCATGGGGCCATTTGTTAGTGAAAATGTTAAGTATTTATAGCATATTTCTTTTCAAATAGAACAATTTTCTATACTGCCCTTACTACAATGATGAAATAATGGTAGTGCCTGGCTTACTCTCTCGGCTGTTTCCCCAGTTTAATCTACCTACTTCTCTTGTATTGTATTGGGCTGTTTTGTCTTTATATCTGGCACTCTACTTTGATTTCCAGACTTAAGTCTGGTCATCTATGGACAATGACTTTCCAGAATGGTTGCAAGGTTTTCCCACTATGTACTAAGTGCAATTCTCAGCCTGCAACCCCAAAACACATTATTGACTGTATTGACTAATCCATTGATGAACTCTACTCATCTCCGGAAGACACCATCAAAAGTTTCAAGCTTTACACCCTAATATGATTGAGTGGAGATAAGAAAGAAGAAGACCAGATTTCAGCACCTGACCTAATACAATATTAGAGCAATATGATAGATTAAACTAGTGAAACCATTGGGTGGGTTCATCACTGATGTGCCAGGCTCTTCTATTATTTTTATCATTGCAGTAAGAAGGGTAGAAAATTATTTTATATTTGAAAAGATACATACATATGTTATAAATAGTTTACATTTCCACACAATAATTGATAAATTTGACAATTATATGAAAACATATGTATGTTTCTCTTTTATTGTTGTGAATTCTAACAAAGATATTTAGATCTTATAAAGACATAGCTTACAAATATTAAACAGAATGTGAAGAATATTGGGAGGGTCTGGTTCATCAGTGGCTTCTCCATATATTGTAGGAAAATATTATTTTATTAATTTTAGTATTTATATTTTGTAAACTTCCCTTATTGTCCCTCTTTCTAAACTTTGATTTGTGTTTGCTTTAAATAAATTGTCATGTTATCCTTAGTTTGTCTTTCCTAATTTTCTATGTGGCATTTTGGTGGAGATGCTGGGTAGATTAAGGAAGACAAATTGAAGTCATTAGACCTTGAGGCCATGGGTGCTATTAGCTACACTTTCTCAGAAATACTCCAGGATTCCATGGTCGTTACAAAGCTGTCACTCCAAGAAGATTGTGACCCTATAGATGACAAAGCCACTCTTTACTTAAGTTTGTCTTTCCTAATTTTCTACGTGGCATTTTGGTGATGATGCTGGGTAGATAAAGGAAGACAAACTGAAGTCATTAGAAGACCTTGAGTGCTATGAGCTATACTTTCTGAGAGATACTCCAGGATTCCACAGTCGTTACAAAGCCGTCACTCCAAGAAGACTGTGACCCTATAGATGACAAAGCCACTCTTTACTTAAGTTTGTCTTTTTCTATATGACCTTATTATAGAGATTTGTGGTAGAATTTTTAGCCAAGATTTCTCCTGAAGGTACAAGTAGGGGGTACTAGAGATAGTATCATCAATTTTTTAAATGAAAACATTAACTAAAATTTTTTTAAAGTAAAATTTTCAAATCACAGCATAAAAAAGAATGATAAAAATTTCTAAAAAATATGGATCGCAATATCGAAAAAAAAAAAGGTCCACACTCCGGTATAAGAAGCTGAAAGAGGAAAAAAAAAACCTACCGGAAGAGCCTCTGACACTCGGGGCCAACTACACCTCCGTGACCTAATAAACAGATAATTGTCCCTCATTAAATATGAGGCAATGTGACACCAGGAGCTACTTTTTTTTTTTGTCGCTTGCAGCTTCCAGCCTTTCAGTGCTATACAAAGCTCATTATACTTCTTGTCATTTGTTCATTCTGATCTTATTAACTCATGAGAAATTGATGTAATGTAGGGGTAGAAAGTTAAAAAAAAAAATCATGATACAAAACTTAATAAAAAACTTTGGAATACTTGGATATCCCTGATCTCTCATTGGAGGTGGTGTCTCATTGGAGGTTGGATAAGATCAGGTGAAGGCAGGTATAGTCACTCATCAGATGGATGGCTCATGGAAGTTTCAGGCTATAAATGGAGAAAGGTTAAAAAAATAAATAAAAGGCTCAAAAATAGTTTCCAAATTTGGGAAAAATGTATTACAGGAGATTAAGTAGTAAGAGCAATCTAATCTTTACAATGTCAACATCCTCTGTGGGCGGGAATCTATGCAAATAAAATAAAAAAGATATACTTCTGAGATTGTTCCACAATATTTAACCTATCTGCATGGAACTTTGCTATCATCTAGTCTGTTGTTTGGAAGAAGTCATTGTCTTAGTTTTATTCCTTGCATATGCAAATAATTCTGATCATTGGTTAATACGCAAATTCAGGGGTCATATGTATATAAATGAGGATAATATATTAATAAATTCTTACCATCACTACTAATACTACTTTTACTACTATTTTTACTAATATGGATTATTATAATCAATAAATATCTATATTTGGGCCATAGAATTGACCTAGCTAGCTTTACCAACTAAACACTTCTTTGACAAATTCTGGAGATTTCATTTGATCACTTAAGGATCTCATGAAATCAAAGCCTGCTCAAGACTGATGAGGGCCATTAGCCTGAAACTCCAGGTGGGTATTTCTGAATTTACCAAAACTGGTTTTGCGGCTTTGTCACCGACTGTGTCAGCTAGTTTACGGAGACAGTCAATAGATGACACTTAGTTTCAGTGTCTATTGACTTTTTTATTTTTTTTACTTATCCTTTTAGTCTAAATTAGACAAGATCTTGGAGGTCGTGCTCATAAAGAAGTTCAAGAACTCTTCTTGGTTCTCTGTACAGGGATCCCTTGTCCGTCTATTGACCTTTAATTTCATAGAGAAATCTGAATTAACTCATATAAATTTTGACAAAAAGTAAATAAGGTGTAGACAAGTAGTACACAGGGGTAGACAAAAAGTGTCGAGGTGATGCAGAGCATCCAACATGTTTTATAATTTCAAATACAGTTCTGTTCCAATGACATGGAACGAGGCCCAAAGCACATTTTTTTTCTTATTGTTTCTGTTCTTTAATTTAGAAAGCATTTAAAAACAACACATTTGATAAAGACCAGAAGCATGTGGTTATATAAAAAAATTAACTTTATAATGAAAAAGTGCAATTTTTAGACATGTTATATATACAGTAAAACCTCACTAAAATGAACCGGGAATATAACAAACCTTCCTCTATAACGAACATGAAATAATCTCCATTTTTAATTTATAATACAGTGAACTATGGTTATTGTTGGATCCTATAGTTAATAATTTCTTTAAATTCAATTTTATATATGAAAATTAAGTCAAAATATTCTAAATTCAATTGTACAATATAAATCTTTAATATGTAAATTTTAAAGCAAGCAACATGTATGTAAATTTCTAGTTTGGTTAATTAATAGTTTTTTGTTTTCTCTCTCTCTCTACCACTAGTATCATAATCTAAGTCAATTTCATGTAATCTAAATTCATGTGGTAGCTACTCATAACTCTAAAACCAAAGACAATAAAACAATTCAAGACAAGTGGCAAAGTGCTTCTTAGTATCTTTTACTGAACATTCATGCCACGAACAGTATGGTCCCTCATCGAGCCGGATACTTTAAAAAATTAAGGTAAGCCATTTGAAAACTTAAATTTCTTAAAATAAAGTCATGCCTAAATCAGAAGTTAAAATTCGGCACAAATTCAACTTTATCATTCAGGAAATAAAGGATCTGGAATCAGAGAATGAAGCTATTGTAGAATCCAAAAACATACATAGATTAAAGCTATTCCAACAAGAAGTTAATGGAAGGAAAATTAGCCTAAATCAAGTTATCAACACATTATTAGAATCAGAGTTAGATGATACACAATATGGCGATTATTCAAAAGCTAAAAAGGATATTTTTAATATGTTGGTGTCTATTGAAGAAGCTTTATCTTTAATTGAAACCAAAGAAAATACTCATAGTGATAAACAACTGCCCGAATCCAATGTTAATTTACCTAAGATAAATTTACCCATTTTCAATGGTGATTCAGCCAATTGGCTTAGTTTTAGAGAAATATTTAACTCCACCATTAATTCAAATCAAACACTAACTGAAATACAAAAATTTCAATATCTAAATGCATCTGTTAAGGGTCCTGCGGAAAAGTTGATTCGGGGTTTTCCCATTTCTGACAAAAACTACCAGCAAGCATGGGATACCTTATGCAATAGATTTAATAACAGAAGAGAATTGGCTTTTTCACAAATCAACAAAATATTCTCCATAAGGCCATTAAAATCTATTTCGGCTGGTTCTCTCTATGAAATCCTTGATGTTTGCAATGAAGGCATTAGAAATCTCTCAGTGCTAGGACTTGAGAAAAACACATTAACAGATCTAATCCTGATCAATTTTTTTGAAAAAAGAATCGGTGAAGCCCTCAGGAAAGAATGGGAATTAACCCTTCAAAATGAAGAATATCCAACATTTGAAAACTTTGTGAATTTTTTAGAAAAACATGCTAGAAGCCTGCAAGGTATGAGAATTCCTTTGTTCCAGGAACAAAAAACCTCTAGCAAAAATATGATGGCTCAAGGCCTTTATGTCAACAAAGGTCAAAATTGTATTTTATGTCATCAAATTCATAAACTAAATGACTGCCATAGATTCATAAATCTTCCCTTGCCTAAAAAATGGGAATTAGTTAAAAAACATAAACTTTGTCAAAATTGCCTTAGAGCAAATCATGAGATATCCAAATGTCTCATCACATCAAGATGTAAAAACTGCAAGCAGAACCATCATACTCTTCTGCATCAATACAACTCTGAACCATCCATTTCACAACCAACAACCTCTCAAGAGATGTTGATTTCAACAAATACCATCTGTAATGCGATGCCTTTGGAAACGGAAACAAATATTCTACTGTCAACAGCCCTTATTAAAGTCAAGGCGAAGGATGGCTCATTTGTGCTATGTAGAGCATTAGTGGACAATGGGTCCCAAATAAGCCTAATTTCAGAACAATGTTGCCACAAGTTGGGACTTGAAAAAAGGAAAAATTCTTATACACTAAAAGGTGTAGGTGACATTGTTGTCAACAGGACAACATCGCAGGTTGAAATAGAGTTCACCCCACATCATAATGATCAATTATTTTCTGCCAGAGCATTTGTGGTTGGGAGGGTAACTGCAGACCTTCCAAACTTCCAAATTCAGTCAGCAGACTTTCCTCATTTAGAAAATTTGCTCTTGGCAGACCCAGAATTCTATGTCACCAAGCCCATAGACCTAATTTTGGGTGCAGATACCTTTGTAGAAATAATTCTAGGTCATAAATAAGATTTAAAGCACCATCCTATAGCACTTAATACCAAGTTAGGTTGGCTTGTTTCTGGGAGAATCCATTCAACTATTAAGTCGAATACTTCGGTAATCAATCACTGTACCACTGAACTTGATTCCAGCATAAGAAAATTCTGGGAACTTGAAGATGTCCCAATTTCTAAGGCCCAGTTGGGTACAAAGAATGCCTGTGAGATATTATTCAAGTCAAACCTCCAAAGAGACATTGAGGGCAGATATTCAGTCAATCTCCCTTTTAAATCAACACCCAATTTAGGTGATTCAAGATCTCAAGCATTGGAAAAAGGGCTACAGGCTAATCCAAGTAAATCTGAAGAAAATCTAAGTAGATCCGAAGAAATTCCAAGTAAATCTAAAAAGTCACGTATCTCCAAGTTAACTCCACAAATTACTTCTAAACAAAACCAATTACTTCCTTCTGAATCAAGTCAACCATCCACTCCAGAACAACCTCTCGCTTCTCAGTCAAGTGAACCACTCTCATCTAAGAAAGAAACTTCGATTATTCCTAAGATAAAGCCACCACCCTATTATAGGCGAAAACGTCAACTTCCTGCTGAGAAAACTTCATGGGATGAACCAATTGAATCAGATATAAAGTCAAATTGGAATAAATTCCAAACTCAACTATCGTGCCTAAAGGAAATCAAAATACCAAGATACCTGAACAGTTCATCTTCTGAAATAGAAGAATTACAACTACATGGATTTTGTGATGCATCCCTTAATGCTTATTCAGCAGTTTTTTACTTGAAAACTAGATTCAAAATTCAAAAGATCAAAATCAATCTGATAACCTCAAAAACTAAGGTTGCACCATTAAAGACCATTACAATTCCAAGACTTGAACTAAGTGCAGCATTGCTTTTGGCTCAACTGAATCAAGTCATTCTTGAATCATTTCCTTTTCAACCTGACAAAACCTTTTTGTGGACTGATTCACAAATCTGCATAGATTGGATAAGATCAGATGCCAGCAGATGGAAGGCCTTTGTTTCGAACAGAGTGTCGTCAATTCAAAATTTGACTCAAATCACTGATTGGTTCCATGTATCCAGTCAAGATAATCCAGCTGATTGCGCATCAAGAGGAATCATGCCTCAAGACTTGGTCAATCATAGAATTTGGCGGCGGGATCCTATTTGGCTTCAAGAAAATAATGTTCGATATATTCCTTCTTCACCAACCCAAGTAAATCTCAATATCATTCAAGAAGAAGTCGGTGAGGGTCAAGTGTTGGATCAAACAACCTTAATTCAAAATTCAGAAACTATGTTAAATCTAGAATTCATTGAAAGGTATTCCACAATTACCAAATTGATCCGAATAACAGCTTGGTGTTGGAGATTCTACTACAATTGCCTCCTCTTTGATTCAATTCGTCAGAAAGGACCTTTGACAACAAGAGAATTAACAAAGGCAATTCAAGTCTTAGTCAAATCAATCCAGCAAGTTGAATTCTGCACGGAAATAAAATTACTGAAGTCAAACAAACAACTACCTCTGTCCAACAAGCTAACTTCTCTAAATCCCTTTTTAGACACTCAAGGACTTTTAAGAGTTGGAGGTAGACTCAAGTATTCCTATTTAAATGAAAATCAAAAATTCCCTCTCTTACAACCAAAATCCCCACGCCAGGAATCGCTTATCAAAAATCTCTTAACTGAGAATGCCGACATTCCTGAGGCTATTGATGAGAATCAAGAAGATTCTTCAATTTTAGAAACCACTTTTGTCATTGAAGACGAAGAGTCTAACAAAGATATCGGGACTCCAAAGATTGAAATCTCCGAAGTTTCGGTTATTGATAAATCGGAAGGCAAATATTCGAAAGAACCAGTGGTCAGTGTAGAAGCTCTGGATAAGAAAGAACTGTGCCATGATGACTCAGCTCACCTCAATGTAGTTGAAGCTGATCTTAATCGACCTAAAGAGGCTACCAGTGGCATAATCAATGTTTCTACAGAAGTTAATGAATCGGCAAGCAAAGAGAAAGCTGTATCTGTTGAAATTGTGGATACATCAACAAAGGATTATCTACAGAGCGGTGAAAAGGCTAAATTATCCCGCTGGAAACCCATCGATTCTCTATGCTTAGAAGACGTCAAGGAATCTGAAGACGACGATGAAAATTACAGTTCATCGGCATATATAGAATGGCCAGAAATCTTGAAGAAAGAAGTCTTAATACCCGAGGCTTTAGAAAAGGCAGTCAATCTGGAAGATTTTGAGAAGACGGCAGAAAGTCGACAACTCTCCAAAGAACATTTAGAGGAATCGACCGAACAAGGCTCATGCATAAAAGCTGAATCAAAAACTTGGGAAGATCCTATTGAATCCGACTTAGCAGCCGCAGAGTCTGATAATCCAGCAGTTCCCGAAAGAGAACTGGCCAACGAATCTGAAAATCTCATCCAAGATTCACCTCAATCGGATACTCAAAGATGGAAGCTGATTCCATTGCCTTTCAAACAATGAGAATTGTAATCTTAGCTACATAGTCGGCATCAATTAGTCCAGCATCTATACTATTGGAACTCTTTTTTTATTTTTATTTTTTATTTATTTTTTTTATTTTTATTTTCTGGTCATCTCTTCCCAGCCGGGGGAGTATGTTGGATCCTATAGTTAATAATTTCTTTAAATTCAATTTTATATATGAAAATTAAGTCAAAATATTCTAAATTCAATTGTACAATATAAATCTTTAATATGTAAATTTTAAAGCAAGCAACATGTATGTAAATTTCTAGTTTGGTTAATTAATAGTTTTTTGTTTTCTCTCTCTCTCTACCACTAGTATCATAATCTAAGTCAATTTCATGTAATCTAAATTCATGTGGTAGCTACTCATAACTCTAAAACCAAAGACAATAAAACAATTCAAGACAAGTGGCAAAGTGCTTCTTAGTATCTTTTACTGAACATTCATGCCACGAACAGTTATAATGAACCAAGGCTATAGTAAACCAAAGGTTCAGTCCCGATGGTGTTGCCTATAGAGGGGTTTTACTACATATATATATACTATAATATAACCTAAAATGCAAATATTTTATTTTTTTTTAAAACAGGTATTTTATTTTCATCATTGACTGTTCTACATTTTTGACCATAGATTTAGAAGATTCCTCTTTGAATATTGTTGTAAATATGTATAGTTAACCTACCTTTTTTTTTAAATCATGAATATAGAATTCATTTTATAAATTCTATATTACTGTGACAAATAATATTATGTATAATTTGCTTCTCTCTCTCTCTCTCCCAAGTAATTCAAAATAAAAACTACTTGATATAAGTAAATAATTTATTTCTTATTTTTCACAACTGCACCTCCAATTCTATCTTTTTCAACAACAAAACAAAATATTCATAACATTAATATATATATATATATATATTAATTTTTTTTTTCTCTTTTTTTGATTTTTTTTTATTCTTCTTATTTTTTATTCTTTCTTATAATCTGTATATATTTACCAAATGTATATAATCTTTCTCCATTTTTTATTTCCCACTTTCATAGGTTTCTCCGTTTTGTAACCCCAAGGAGAATCCTCTGTAAGACCTGTGTGTCTTAATAAAGGCTTTTGTGTGTGTGTGTGTGTGTGTGTGTGTGTATATATATATATATTAATAGTAATTTTTTTATATTAGGAAAATAGAGGAAAAATAAACTATTAAGAACAACAGATTTTGAATCAATTTTGAGTCAGAACAGCAAGCTAATTCTGTATCAAATAGTATAGTTATGAAAAATTTTAAGATTAATAATTTTTTTTTAAATTTAATTTAAATGTGTGAGGTTTGTTTTTTTTAATTTTTTTGTAATAAATAATTAGTTAGATTATATTTAAAAAAAAAAAAAAAAGTAACACCAGCAAAGCATCGGCAGTTACGCGTCATAGGCTGGGTGAAAAAAAGGAATAAGCGAAGAGAAGGTTTTTAAAGAGAAGAGCAAAGACAGAACCATGATAATAATTTTCCAAATATAAAATAAAGCTAATTAGAGAGAGAGAAGTATTTTTTGCTCTATTTTCTCTCTTGATGAGAGAAGTTAGATTTTTGTAAATTTTTTTTTTTTTTGGGAATTTTTTTTTTTTTTTTTAATATATATATATAAGCTTATTTTAAAGACAATCTAGTGTAAATGTGGAGGACACGATATAAGATAATATATAAAATTAGGAAGGATGAAAACCT
Source organism: Cordylochernes scorpioides (assembly GCA_030710605.1). Classification (NCBI taxonomy): domain Eukaryota; kingdom Metazoa; phylum Arthropoda; class Arachnida; order Pseudoscorpiones; family Chernetidae; genus Cordylochernes; species Cordylochernes scorpioides. The sequence continues at coordinate 43,678,566 of CP092864.1, forward strand.
TAAGGGTTAGACCAGTTGAAAACCATAAAGGTTAGACCAGATGGAAAGAGGATGGTACTCAGGTGGGCCTCTGGTCTAACCTTTATGGTTTTCAACTGGTCTAACCCTTAAGGTTTTCATCCTTCCTAATTTTATATATTATCTTATATCGTGTCCTCCACATTTACACTAGATTGTCTTTAAAATAAGCTTATATATATATATAAAAAAAAAAAAAAAAATTCCTAAAAAAAAAAAAAAATTTACAAAAATCTAACTTCTCTCATCAAGAGAGAAAATAGAGCAAAAAATACTTCTCTCTCTCTAATTAGCTTTATTTTATATTTGGAAAATTATTATCATGGTTCTGTCTTTGCTCTTCTCTTTAAAACCTTCTCTTCGCTTATTCCTTTTTTTCACCCAGCCTATGACGCGTAACTGCCGATGCTTTGCTGGTGTTACTTTTTTTTTTTTTTTAAATATAATCTAACTAATTATTTATTACAAAAAAATTAAAAAAAACAAACCTCACACATTTAAATTAAATTAAAAAAAAAAATTATTAATCTTAAAATTTTTCATAACTATACTATATATATATATATATGAACCTAGTTATATAAATAAAAAATGGTTATATTTTTTAGAATGCAATCAATTGAGGACAATTTTTATTTGATAGCTAGGAGGTCATCTCAAGTGTTGATGCACCCAGGGAAGGTTTCTTATGGCACCCTATCCTACCAGTGCTTCCTATGTCCCTATCCTTCCTAATCTTGTTCAACCCATCTTATAATATCATCAAATGTTGACATTGAAATAATATACAGTAGAAACTCCTTGAGAGGACACCTCTCTATAAAGGACAGTTTTCATCACCAAAATATGACCATTTTCACTATTTAGAAACTCTCCAGTGAGAAGACACCTCTCCCTAAAGGACACTTTGGCTCTGCAACTAGATGTCCTTTACAGGGAGGTTCTACTATAATTGAGTTTTAAATTGTTATTTTGGTAGCATTATGGTTATTGCTCACTTTGTGGCTTTTTGGATTGCTCCCTCTAATCAAGGATGGGAGCTTTGTCAATAACTTATAATTAGGGGATACAATTATTAATGTGATATGGCACAATTTGGATTATAAACACAAGGTAATAAGACCAAATCCAAATAAATAAATAGTGTGTGACAATTTGGATTATAGATTATAAACACAAGGTAATAAGACCAAATCCAAATGAAAATATAGTGTGTGACAATTTGGATTATAGATTATAAACACAAGGTAATAAGACCAAATCCAAATAAATAAATAGTGTGTGCAATTTGGATTATAGATTATAAACACAAGGTAATAAGACCAAATAAATTGTTATAAATTTCTATTTTAAAGAGTTCATTTTGAGTTTATTTGGATTTGGTCTTATTACCTTGTGTTTATAATCCATAATCCAAATTGTCACACACTATTTATTTGGATTTGGTCTTATTACCTTGTGTTTATAATCCATAATCCAAATTGCACACACTATTTATTTGGATTTGGTCTTATTACCTTGTGTTTATAATCCATAATCCAAATTGCACACACTATTTATTTGGATTTGGTCTTATTACCTTGTGTTTATAATCCATAATCCAAATTGCACACACTATTTATTTGGATTTGGTCTTATTACCTTGTGTTTATAATCCATAATCCAAATTGTCACACACTATTTATTTGGATTTGGTCTTATTACCTTGTGTTTTTAATCCATAATCCAAATTGTCACACACTATTTATTTGGATTTGGTCTTATTACCTTGTGTTTATTAATGTGATAAAATGGTACAAAAGTGAAATTGTATTGGGGATCAAGTGGCTAATTTAGGAAAAAGGTATCTCCTGATTGTGAAACTAAAAGTTGCTGATGGCCTGCGCCATCTGTCAGAATAAATATCAACTAATCATTGGTTTTTAATTACACCTATCCCCCGATTTACACGGTACTTGTTTTACACGTTTTCGCTTTTACACGGTTTTCCAAATGAGTTTTTTGTTTTGTTTTTATCGCACTATGCTAAATGCTATTGTGATTGAACACATGCACTGTGTACACATCTCACGAGGAATCCTGAGCTTATGTGCTGACTACATATTTTAACCTGTCTATGCATTTTATTTCTGTGTACACCTATCCCCCGATTTACACGTTTTTCTCAGGAACGTGTCTACCGTGTAAATCGGGGGATAGGTGTATTCCAGAATTAGCCAAATACCCTTTCTTGATTAATCAAGAAACGTTAAACATGTAGGCATTTATGGCTGTTGGCACTCATCAGCATGGTACAAGCTATACCTCTGGTCTTTGGGGTATCCTGAAAAATCATTTCCTTTTTTCTTAATTTTTCATGTGTTTAGGCATATATATTCATTTAATTTTTTAAAAAATATTTTACGAGATACAAGAAAATAAGACCTAATCCAAATAATTTATTAGTGGGTGACGTTTCGGCAACAGCATTGTCACCATCATCAGACAAAAAAATAAATATTTTTTTAGATTTTTTTTTAAATTTTATTATTTGTCTGATGATGGTGACAATGTTGTTGCCAAAACGTCACATACTAATAAATTATTTGGATTAGGTCTTATTTTCTTGTATTATAATTTATAATCCAAATTGTGCTTTATCATATTTTATGAGATGTTTAAAGATAATATTTGAATCCACAATACAATTTGATGCAAACATTAGTTTGACTTTAAATACCTTGTTATCACGAATCAAATATCTTACATGTTTAAAAAATGGTAGCAAACCATTTATTAACATATTATTAATATTTTTAATTTCTCTTTAAACTTCTTTCTCTCTGGTATTTTATAAATGAAAAATTTGCATTTACATATTAATAAAAGCCTATGTGAAAAAAATAGTACAAATTTGATATTGTACTGGGATAAGGTGCATACATTATGAAAAAGGTATTTCCTTATCGTGTAACTGAAAGTTGCTGATGGCTTGCACCATCTATTGGAATAAATATCAACTATTCTCGTTGATTTTTAATTATTCCAGAAATGGCCAAATACCCATTCTTGATTAATTAAGAAAAGCTAATCACGTTTCGGGCAATTAAAGCCTATGTACATAGTTTACATATTTAGTATGCACATATAGTTGACATATAAATTGAAAGGATTTAAAAGCACAAATGTTTCTAGAAAACTATAGACATAAGCTTATAGGACAGTAGAATTACATTCAAATAGTTTACATACAACAGACCTTGAGTGCTGTGAAGTATATTTTAGTGACTCCAGGATTCCATCGCTGTGTCAAGATTTCCCTCAAAGATCTCAATGTCCCTATTGACGATAAAGCTGCTCTTCCCGCCACAATACAAAGGATACAAAGCTACTAAGGACAAACTTTTATGAAAATCCTTGACAGAAACTTATCTGCTTCATGTCAGAAACATGATTTAAAGCTGTGACTCAAATCTCCCATAAGGAAGGAACTATGTTGCAAAACATTTATTATTTTATATAGATATTATTATTGTTATTTATATTTTGCTACTCTTTATAAATGTCCCTCTTTACCTTTCTTATATTTTATAAATTATAATTTTGTTTTAAATTGATGTTTCATTCTGATATTTGTCTTTTCTATGTTACAATACGTAGAAGTCGGACTTGGTTAAGTGAGAAGCTAAATTGTTACTCGTGAATTTAAGTATAGTTAATTGTGCAATGTGAACGTTATTATGTAATTGATAAATGTGTCATTTGTTACGAATTATGTTTGATGCATAAAATTGATTTTTAAGATTCCCTTTTTTTTTCGCAAGAAATAGATTTTAATATGCGATATATTTTTTGTTTCATTTCAATTTTCAACAAAAATTATGACTTGAGAAAAGTGTGTTTAATTTTTAAAAGTTTCCTGTTTGCGCATTTCTTAAAAGCATGCACAAAAATTTTCTTATATATATGTATTTAAAGTGACTTACCTTTGGTGAGCTTATTTTATTTCCCCCTTTAAAAGATAAGTGACGAAAAAATTACTCGCGTACAACACGGGTACAAAAACGGAGCTTAAAATCACAAGGTATTTTGTTTATTTTGTAATACGCCGCCTAGCTAACTTTTTATTTTATTTTTGATTACGGCTCATATTTTTAAGTCATAGAAAAATTTCACACAAACAAAATATATTATTTTCAAATTTTTAAAAACATTTAATATTGTTTGTAATAGTATTAAATAAAAGAGAATGTGTTTGTAAACACTATGTAATCAAGAATGAAAAAAAAAAAAAAAAACCCTAAAGAGATACAATGCAATTAAAATAGAATCTCATGTTGGGATTTTCACAAATAATATTTTTTAATAATTATTTTTCTATTAGTTAAATAGCGCTCTAATGTATAAATAAATTATTTATTTCATGATATTCATTTTTGGAACATGTTGAACATGAATAGCTCTTGGTGTTTGTGAATAATGTGTTAAAAGGTAACTGCAGCGTAGACTTTTGTCTGATCCCAGAGTGACTCATTGAAAGAAGTTTTATTGTAAATTCATAACTTTTATTTTTAAACTAAAAATTAATCTTATTACAGGATTTTAAAATGCGTGTTATATTTATTATTTGACAGTGAAAAATGTAGGTTTCCAGTTAGAGCTTTTATATGCCATAGATTTGATGAGAAAGACTTCTGAAGGAAATATATTCAAGAGCGCATGAAATGCATTTTTTATTCAACTACCTGATCCTAGTTTAGGATAATGCGAAAAGAACAATTTAACATAATTAGTTATAAATAGCTGGTGGCCTAAATAAATTCAAATGGGAATGAAGGGACGCTTACTGAAGGGGAAAGTTAACAACACAAAAGGAACTCATATGTATGTGAGAGTGTTGTGGCAGGGGAGGCTATAACATAAGTCCCCAGTCAACCGAGGCCCAATTCTGAGATCCAACTGACTGCTATAGAATGCAACCTGATACTACAAAAACCAAGGCAACTCTACTCCAAGTCCAGGACCCCATGGACACCTTCAAGGAATTGGCATGCTGTAGAAACTCACCACTGTGTGAGGAACTACACCAAGCCTGGCGTAAAAGTGTGGTCAAATAATTATCAAAAGATAGTCCTATGCTAACTATTCATCCCATAGGCCTGCGGCACCCTGACGCCAAGAGTCCAACAGCGATAAAGACAGACCTGTGTGAGGTGATTTCAGGAACTGTCAGGCTGACAGTCCGGAGAAGATGACTAGGAAGTTGAGTGCCTTAACTTCACAGCGATGTCTTTTTTGTTTTTATTTAAGTTTATTAAAGTCCACAACACTTCTTCTACAGTTTTTAAAAAATATATTCATGCATATTTATATTTTACTAGCCGAATGACCCAGGCAACGCCCAGCTTTTACCGATTAAATGTTTTATTCAAATACTATTCGTTACAATTATAAATTGGAGCCGTGGATGTCACTCTTGTGAAACGTCCCGCTCCATACTTTACATGTACATTAGGTCAGCTGGTATTACCCCTCATTTTCACCGCTAGAGGCGCGAGCGAAAGAGCAAATTTGCAAATAACACGACTGATATTCGGGATAGAGACCTGATATTTTCATTAAGAGTTTTTCCAGATTCTACTTTATATACTGTTAAAATATGTTGTGTATATGTTAAATAAGCCGAAATAGCTCAGTTAGGAGAGCGTTAGACTGAATATCTAAAGGTCCCTGGTTCGATCCCGGGTTTCGGCATCTTTTTTTAATTTTTAAATTTCTACTTACCTAACTTGACACGTGATCAAAATCTTTCCGTGAACTTCACACAGTGAACTTCACACAGACAGAATCATGCATATTTATATTTTACTAGACGAATGACCCGGGTTTACCCGATTAAATGTTTTATTCAAACACTATGCGTTACAGTTATAAATTGGCGCCGTGGATGTCACTCTTGTGAACATCCCGCTCCAAACTTTACAGTCAGATTAGTTACGATATAAATCTTCAAATCGAGCGAGCGTCTATAAATATTTCGATTTAGATCAAGTATTCTAATTAGTAAGCGAACTATTATTAATAAAATTTTGAAAAGATTTCGATTCTAAACGTATTTATAACCTTGACAGAGGGCGCTGTTCGTGAGCTAAGTAGAATAATTTAAATATAGTTTTAATATTTAATTTATATATAACTAGCGGATGTGTACCCGGCTTCGCCCGGTTTTATCTGAGTGAAAGTTTGCCTAACGAATATTATTGAAAATAATTTTCCGGAACATAGACTATTATGATAATAATGATAATAATATTCATTACATTATATTTTTTATTATATATTTATATAATACGAATGGCCCGGGCAACGCCCGGGTTTTACCCAAGTGCGTATATATTTAAAAAACGTTTTAATTCAAATACTATTCGTTACAATTATAAATTGGCGCCATGGATGTCACTCTTGTGAAACGTCCCGTTCCAAACTGTGTGTTTTTAAAATGTTTTAATTAAAATACTATTTGTTACAATTATAAATTTGAACGATAGGCTCATTATTTCTTTATACCGTTATTATACCGTTATATTATATATATTATATTTATTATATATATTACACGTTATTTGTTTTCTTGGCCGACTGTTTTACATATGGTGTTATCTTAAAATTGCTTGTCTTCTATATATATAAAAATGAATGTATGTGTGTGTGTGTGTGTCTGTCTGTCCTTTATGCCTGACCAAACCACTCATTGGAACGCCATGAAACTTTGGGAAGGTATTTAATATAGTACTGGGAAGGTTTCTAGCAAATAAAATTTTTGAAATAACTTTTCGCCTAGAAATAATCAAGATAAATATTATAATTTATCTGTTATAATTCAACAATCTGCTCTAAATATTATCATGATGATATGATGATTTTGTAATGTAGAAAATTAGGAAAGACAAAATTCAGGATGACACGGCAATTTATTTGAGACAAGAATAATGATACAATTCCAAGGCAAGATACTATTCCTTTAACTTCCAATTACTGAGGGAACCAATTAATATTGATTTTATTCAACTTATCGAGTATTTTTCAAGGGACCGGGGAAAAATGTTCACTTTATCGAGAGATTCGTTAAACAAACCTTTACTCGGGTAAAACCCGGGCGAAGCCGGGTACATCCATACAAGAATAATGATACAATATCAAGGCAAGATACTATTCCTTTAACTTCCAATTACCGAAGGAACCAATTAATATTGATTTTATTCAACTTATCGAGTATTTTTCAAGGGACCGGGAAAAAATGTTCACTTTATCGAGAGATTCGTTAAACAAACCTTTACTCGGGTAAAACCCGGGCGAAGCCGGGTACATCCATACAAGAATAATGATACAATTCCAAGGCAAGATACTATTCCTTTAACTTCCAATTACCGAGGGAACCAATGAATATTGATTTTATTCAACTTATCGAGTATTTTTCAAGGGACCGGGAAAAAAATGTTCACTTTATCGAGAGATTCGTTAGACAAACCTTTACTCGGGTAAAACCCGGGCGAAGCCGGGTACGTCCGCTAGTTTTGAATATTTTTTAGATTGAGATTATTAGCTAGTATGTAAAAAAAATTAACTCTGTTGAAATTTAATTTTGTATTTATATATGAATAAAATTAACTCTGTTGATTTTTTTTGTATTTAATCGATAACAGCGAAGTTACGCATGTTAATGTTAGGGAAAAATATTTTGATGTTAAACAAAACCTGCTCCATCTCGTTTTACATAAATGTTGAAAATTTGGTCGAAATTGATGCATTGTAACGAAAGTTTTTAGTGAACAACACTTATGAAATTTGCATTTTATTAATATAGATTTATGAACGGAAAAATATGTCCAGGGTAGCCTAGTGGTCATGGCATCTGCCCGGTAAGCGGAAGGTCGTGGGTTCGATTCCCATCCCTTGACACTTTTTTTATTTTATCCATTCTGACCAAAATCTATCCGTGAACTTCACACAGTGAACTTCACACAGACAGAATAAGGCAATTATATAAGTAGATAATAATTATCATTAGATAATGATAATGATCATAATGATGATGCGCGCGTTGATGACCAAAATCTATCCGTGAACTTCACACAGTGAACTTCACACAGACAGAATAAGGCAATTATATAAGTAGATAGATTGAATATATATGGAACAAATTTTATTATTTTCCTCAATATCTCTTAACTTTTATTAATATAATATATCAAATAATTAAAAAAAATTAATAGTTAGGAATTATAATATACAGTCTTGATGTTATAATATGTAATACTATGTAAGCATTATGACAACCAGTTTTAAATGTTGGCTTCATGCCATTCAGACTGACTGAGTGTAGATATAGACAGGCCAAAGATATTCATCCAATATTTCATTATATGCTTCTACACTAGCACAATATCACACTTTTATCTATTTTCTATATATAAATGATCATTTCCCCATTCGAAAACGAGTATTATCAATAACAATGATATCTATATATATATAAATCAATGTTTGTATGTATGTTTGTTTGTTTGTATGTCATACAAATTCGCAGTAGTTCACTAATTCAAACCAAAATTTCCATACATAAGTAAAAAATACGGGGAAGACGATAGGGTATTTTAAAAATATATAAATCAATTATTAAAACTATATATTCCAATTATTCTACTTAGCTTATGCTGATGCAAACAAATAGATAATGCTAATAACAAACAATTATAAAAAAATCTTATCTAAATATATATCACTCGGGTAGATATGCACACGGGTCACCCGTCTAGTATAAAATATAGTATAATAATTAATTTACTAAATTACACCCTCTCTGTTCTCTCTTTATTTATAAATATGAGATGTTTAATAATAATGAACTTATATTAGTAAATTAAATTTTATTGCCATATATCGTTAAAATTTTACACAAATAAATTTACTGGCAATGCGTTTCTTTTTTTTTTTTAAATATCATCAAAAAAAAGAAACGCATTGCCAGTAAATTTATTTGTGTAAAATTTTAACGATAGATGGCAATAAAATTTAATTTACTAATATACACTGCGTGACATTGAAAATGGAACACCAAGAAATAGTGGCCAGAAAGTGATGAAACTCGGCAGACAGAGAGAGACAGGGACGAACAATAAGTGATCTTTATTTCAAAATGATAGTCATAATACAGAGCGAGAACGGCGTCGGCTTAGTAGCAAGTAGGACCACCGCGGACGGCGATGCACGCAGCAACACGTCTAGGTAGAGAGTCAATCAGAGTACGGATGGCGTCCTGAGGGATGGCTCTCCATTCCCTCTCAACCATTTGCCACAGTTCGTCTTCTGAACGCGGCTGTGGCAAGGCATGCAAACGGCGTCCAATGATGTCCCAGACGTGCTCGATTGGTGAGAGATCAGGAGAGTACGGTGGCCAGGGAAGCATCTGTACATCTTGCAGAGCTTGTTGGCTAATGCGAGCAGTGTGCGGTCGGGCGTTATCCTGCTGATAAAGGGCATTGGGTACCCCCTGAAGGTAGGGGAGTGTCACCGGTCGCAGCACATCATCAACGTATCGTTGGGCCGTCATAGTGCCCTGAATACGAAGTAAAGGTGACCTGGAATCATACGCGATTGCGCCCCAAACCATGATTCCACGTTGTCGCACGATGGGGCGTTCCACAATTGCTGCCGGATTGGACCTTTCTCCACGTCGACGCCACACGCGTACACGGCGACTATCACTGGACAAGCAGAAACGCGACTCATCTGAGAACACGACCCTGTGCCATTCCGTCATCCACGTCGATCTAGCCCGGCACCATTCCAAACGTTGGCGCCTATTCGGTGGGGTCAATGGCAGTCTTCTTAGCGGACGGCATGAGTGCAAGCCATTAGCAACCAATCGACGGGAAATGGTTCTGGTCGAGATGGAATGATCTAGGGTGTCTTGCACATGTTGCAGGATGGCGGTACAAGTGGCTTGTGGGGCCGCCACTGCTTGTCGAAGGATACGCCGATCCACACGTGCTGACGTCACTCTGGTTGCACCGGCATTCCTATACATTGCCACATTTCCTTGTTCCAACCATCTTCTCCACAGTCGGTGCACCGTGGACGCACCAAGGTGTGTATCAGCTGCGATTTGACGTATGGACCAACCTGCCCTTTTCAGTCCGATCACCATGCCCCTCGTAAAAGCGTCTGTCTGCTTGAACTGCCTCCGTTTACGATGACCTGGCATTCTCTGTTATTACACGTGTCTTTTGACACAAGAAAAAAAATTCTACAATGATTTTCCTTGAAGAAATAACTACACGAATACTGTCCTTTCTGCAAGTTCCTTCCCTTATATCTTACTCCATGTGCGCACGAGAGCTGCGCATTTTACATCATTTGCATAACTCGGTTAGGCGCGTCTACCCTGAAATTTGCATAATTTTCTGGCCACTATTTCTTGGTGTTCCATTTTCAATGTCACGCAGTGTATATCAGTTATGAAAACATATTTTGCGGAAGAGCTTTGCTCGATGCAATACCTTGAAATTATATGCATGTACCTCTACAGACCTATAAGCTTATGTCCATAGTTCACTAAACACCCCTAAGCTGCCTTCCATAGAAAATGCAGGGTATATAACAAACCCAGTCCAATACAATAGTAGAGCGGTCTAGAGATTAATTTGGCGAAACCGCTGAGAGGGTTCACTACTGATGAGCCAAGCCCTCTCATATCATTGCAGTAAGGTCTGTAGAGATAATATTTGATGATATTAAAAAAAAAAAAAAGAAACGCATTGCCAGTAAATTTATTTGTGTAAAATTTTAATGAACTTATATATAATCATATTTTCTTATCTATATCAAATGTAAGTTTTGACATTTTTTTTGGAAATAAATTCGTGAAATACTGATTTAATTGTATTCAAACACTTTTTCTATGTAGCCTTTTCAACTCTCAAAAGGCTTATGCCTTTTTGCTAGTTATTTAAAAATGTTATTACACTTTTTATCTGTATATATTGTTACTGTGAAGAAATGTAGAGTAATAGTTTCACAAAACACTGAAGCGAGTTCGGTAGAAGAATTCGCTGTGATGATTCTTTGTGGACTGTTGCAAGGATTTAAATAAGATCACTAAATAGCAGAAAGGAGGGGGTAAAATCTCCTTCTAACTAACTTTATTTAATACATATTAAGAGGACAGAGGAAAACACCCGACTGGTGGGTAGCAGACCAAGCCGTGTTCTCATCCTTTGTCGGCGGCTCCTTTGTTGCCGGCTGGCGCCGCCGTGTTTACAGTCGACACCTGAGCCGTCTGGGCTGCGTCCGGAATAATGGATCTCCACCATTCCACACACTCCCACCTGTTTTTATCTAGGCACACAGAAAAACACAAATAATCGTCCAATCGGTTGGGTTTACAAATGGTTCTTCCCGATCTAGTCTGTATTTTTGCAGTTTTCTCTTTATCGTCCAGCAAACGCGAAGAAGCTGCTGTTGATGATATTTCCAAGGGATATATTTTCTGAATAGGTCTTAGGAAGGTTCCTACTGGGGTTTTCACCTTCACTAATCTATTCACTCCATCTCTTCCAAATAATATCTCCTCGATCACTGCTAATGGCCAGAAGTTACGCTTTTTATTGTCCATACCAACAAGGACAACATCCCTAGCCTGGAGTTTTGGATTGTAAATGCGTCTGTTTCTCTGGACCAGGAGGGACAAATATTCCTTCCTGAATCGTGATTTCAACTCCTCCCTCAGCTTGCTCAAATAGCGCAGTTTCTGTGTCGTTGGATTAGATCCCATATTCTGGCACTCGGGAAACTCGACATCTGTCTGTTCTTGTAGAAACATGGAAGGTGATATTGTCACAAGATCATTCGGATCGTCGCTGACATAAGTCATGGGCCTTCCATTCATCACTGCCTCTGCATGACACAGCAGGGTCATCAATTGGTGATATGTTAATGTTGATGTTCCGAGCATTCTTTTTAGTATGTCTTTGAGGGAACGAATCAATCTCTCCCACCATCCACCCCACCAGGCAGCAGTGGGCGGGATGAATTTCCATTCAATACGCTTCACTTTCCCGTCGTTAGAAACGCGTTCCCAGTCAATCTTTTTAAAAAAGTTATTGGCTCCTACAAAATTTGTTCCGTTGTCGCTGAAGATGGTGGATGGACGTCCTCGTCTCTTGATGAATCTCTCCAGGGCCATTAGGAAATCTTCTGTGCTGAGAGATATTACCAGTTCCAAATGTACACAGCGGTACACAGCAGAGGTGAAGAGAACAACCCAGGTCTTGGTCTGATCTTTCAGATAGAGCGGGCCCGCCAGATCAATCCCTACCACCTCGAATACCTTGGCGTTATGTACTCGAGTGGCAGGTAATGGAGCGTCTTCCACCACAACGGGTTTAGCGGAGAAGCGGCGACATGTGACACATCTTCTCACTATTTTCTTAATGGTCTGTCTCGCTTTTACTATCCAATATTTTTCCCGAAGTTTGTTCATCAAAAATTGTACACCAGCGTGGCAATTCTCAACGTGTGAATCACATATCATTTGTTCAATCAACGGATGAGTCCCATGTAATAGTACTGGCAAACGGAAGCCATATTCGTCGCTGCTGTAAATCAATTTTGTTTTCACACGCAGGATTCCTTCTACTTCATATACCTTCAGACCAGGTATAGAGTGGCTAGGGAAACACTCGGCCTGAACTAATTTCAAAAGCGCCAGCTCCGCTTCATCGATCTCCTTCACAGTAAGTTCGCCCTTTACTTTCGTTGAAGATCGGAGGTTGTTGACGAACCTTCTAATCCACGCCATCATCCGCACATTTTTTATGAACGAGGAGAAATATTTCATGTACCAATGATCGGTACTCTTAACTGTTGTCACAACAGCAATTTTCTTTCTTTCCGCACATATTTCTTCTTCATTCAGGTCTTTATACCTGGAAGGCCAAAATTCTTCGGAGAGTTTTAACCAGGAAGGGCCCTCCCACAATCTAGACTGTATCAGTCGGGAGAGGCTGCATCCTCTGGAGGGTAAATCAGCTGGATTGCACTCGCTAGGAACATATCTCCAATTTCCAGGATCACTAAGTCTGCATATCTCCTTCACGCGATTCCCGACAAAGGTACCCCACTGATCATCGCGTTTTATCCAAGCGAGGGCTGTTGTGGCATCAGACCAGAATACATTTTTGATATCTTTTAACTCTAGAGCTTCAAAGATCATCTTGTTTAATCGTGCTCCTACAACACAGGCTAAAAGTTCAAGTCTTGGTATCGTAGGTCTCTTGAGAGGAGCGACTCGAGACTTAGCCGCCATCATATGCACTTCAACTTTGTCACCAACCCGAGTCCGAAGGAAGACCACAGCAGCATAAGCTTCACTACTAGCATCAACAAACGTGTGTATCTGCCAGTCCTTCTGCGGTACCATCAATGGATTGAAATTCCTAGGAATTGCCACGCCTTTGTGCAGCTGAAGGTCGTCGAACCATAGGCTTAGTTCATCCTTGTAGTGACGGTCCAATTCATCGTCCCATGCCAACTTTAGAGTCCAAGCTTTTTGCAATAGAATTTTAGGCTTTATTAATATTGGACTCAGAAATCCAATAGGGTCATATATCTGAGCTAAGCAGGACAGGATACTCCTTTTGGTTATCTTGGGGGGTATGGCTACGGGAATTTCACATGACAAACAATCTTCCCTTTTATCCCAACATATACCAAGCACTTTAGATATCTCTGCTCTTTCAAAGGGGTAAGTATCGGAGGCCACGTCCAGACTATGCTCCCAACGGCTTAGCTCCAACCCAGCATTATCCATGATGGACGTTGCGGTCAATTTAAGATCTTGTAACTCTTCAAAAGAGTTCACGCTTGTGACTAAATTGTCCACATAAAAGGATTTCTGCAACCTCTGAGCTAACGGTTTATGTTCAGGTCGAACATTAGACAGGTGGTATTCGATTACTGCCCCCAAAATGAAAGGACTACAGTTAACACCGAAAACGACACGTCTATGTCTGTTGAGATTACGCGAGGTCAAGATTGAAGAAACCTCCTCCCAACAAGTAAGACTCCGACCTGAAGTCTTGATATCAGTTTGGACTGCCTTGGGTGATCAAGCCAGGAAGGAAAATAACGAAGACAGAAACCAGCGGCTACAGGCGCAGAAGCTCTCGCTCTACTCAGAAACTCTTTATTTCAACAACACGGCTCAGTTATATACAAAAGGGAAATTTACATAATAACAATTTATACATTCAATAGAAAAATCTACATCTCTAGTCATACACTCAAAAAAGGATATTTACATATTGTATGTTACGACTTTTAACATACCCCCCACCTTTCTTTTTTGTAAAAAGAAAAAATCCGGCATACTGCGGCACCCTCTCCATACACACCACCGGAGGTTGCCCCTTAAGCATCCATCTTCTTCCTCCAAAGAAATCGGAGGTAGTTCCAATCATTTTCCTTGATGGCCATCACCTGGAAATATCTCCCCATGTCGGCCAAAACTCCGTACTTATTTTTCCGAAGTTTTATCCCTATTTCCGGGATTCTCCTCAGTAGAATGGGTCTCCTCTTCAAATACCGTCTTAAGGCGAGTGCGCCGTGTCCTCGACAGGAAGCGTCGCCAAATACTGGCCGTATAGGCGTAGCCCTGGACCCACTCTTAAACCAATCTTTTGGATCAATAATTTTTTCTTCCACCTTTGATTCAGTACCTTGTTCTGCATCTAGGTTTTCTTCCTCCACCTTTGAATCAGTACCCTGTTCTGCATCTAGCTTTTCTTCCACCTTTAAATCAGTACCCTCAGCTACTGCTTTAGAATTGTTCACCGATTCATAACCTTTAATTGCAGTCTCAGAATCCTTTACTCCGTCGCCCTTAGGCTTCGCTTCAGAATCTTCCTTATCATTTAAATTTGCCTCTTCATATTTTTCATTGGCATTATTTCTACCAAATTGCCCCCACCTTGAGCGCCAATTCCCTGGGGTGCCCTTAAGTTTTTGTAGATCTCCCTTATTCTTTATTTTAGATTCCGTATCTCCAGTTGGTCTTGCTTCAGCATCATTTACTCCGTCGCCCTTAGGCTCATCTTCAGAATCCTCCACTCCGTCGCCCTTAGGCTCACCCTTAGAATCCTTTACTCCGTCGCCCTTAGGCTCATCTTTAGAATCCTTTATTCCTT
The DNA here is from genome assembly GCA_030710605.1 of Cordylochernes scorpioides. NCBI lineage: Eukaryota > Metazoa > Arthropoda > Arachnida > Pseudoscorpiones > Chernetidae > Cordylochernes > Cordylochernes scorpioides. The sequence goes on from CP092864.1 coordinate 43,693,808, forward strand.
CGTCCTTAGGATTCGCTTCAGATTCCTTTACGCCTTCGCCCTTAGGCTTCGCTTGAAGTTTGATAACTCTCTGATTATCGGTTTCTGAATTCGGAGAGGCACTAGACGCCCCTGGTGGAATTTGAGAAGTCTTGACCTGAGCATCCCTATCCTGCTCACGCATTCTGCGAATTCTAGTCTTTAAATAATATCTTTCCGTGATGTAGGGTTCACACTCCTCAAACTCCCTATCTATTTCATCATCGGTAGCCTCAGCTTTGGCTAATAAAATTTCCTGGTATTGTTCGTTCAATACCACCAGCTCCAAATAGAGAGCTTCCAATCTATCAAATTTGGCATATATGCCACTTTTGTCAATAAGAGGATTCCTTAACTCTGTATTCATATCATTTACCACCTCGGTAAAAACGCCTCTTATCGCCTCTCTACGCCTTCTGCTAACATCCTCCATCTCACCTGGTAGTTATCCTTTCGCCTTGTAGGTATCCTTTTTACCTTGTAGGTAGCCTTTCACCCTGTAGCTTCTTCAACTTTTTTGCCCTTGAGCTCCTTTAAACCTTTAACAAAGGGCTTCTTGAGCTCCTTTGAACCTTTAACAAAGGGCTTCTTGAGCTCCTTTAAACCTTTAACCAAGGGCTTCTTGAGCTCCTTTAAACCTTGAGCTTCACTGAGCTCTTTTTAAACCTTTAACAAAGGGCCTCTTGAGCTCCTTTAAACCTTTAACAAAGGGCCTCTTGAGCTCTTTTAAACCTTTAACAAAGGGCTTCTTGAGCTCCTTTAAACCTTTAACAAAGGGCTTCTTGAGTTCCTTTAAACCTTGAGCTTCACTGAGCTCTTTTTAACCTTTAACAAAGGGCTTTTTGAGCTCCTTTAAACCTTGAGCTTCACTGAGCTCTTTTTAACCTTTAACAAAGGGCCTTTTGAGCTCCTTTAAATCTTTAACAAAGGGCCTCTTGAGCTCCTTTAAACCTTTAACAAAGGGCCTCTTGAGCTCCTTTAAACCTTTAACAAAGGGCTTCTCGAGCTCCTTTAAACCTTTAACCAAGGGCTTCTTGAGCTCCTTTAAACCTTGAACAACGGGCTTCTTGAGCTCCTGTTCTCTTGAGCTTCTTGAGCTTCTGGTCCCCCGAGCCTCCTGAGCTTCTGTTCCCTTGAGCTTGAGCCTCTTGAGCTTCTGCTTCTTGAGCTTGAGCTTCTTGAGCTTCTGTTCCTTTGAGCTCTGCAGATTCTCAGCTTCTTGTACCTTGAGCTTCCTTAGCTTCTTGCACCTTGGGCTTCCTTAGCTTTCTTGTACCTTGAGCTTCCCTAGCTTCCTGTACCTTGGGCTTCCTTAGCTTTCTTGTACCTTGAGCTTCCTTAGCTTCCTTGTACCCTTGAGCTTCTTTAGCTTTCTTGTACCTTGAGCTTCTTTAGCTTCTTTGCCTTGAGCCACTGTTACTCGGGAGACAGCGCCTACAGGTCTTCCCGCCTTCTCTACTTGACTAGCCCACGCAGCCCACCCGGGGACGCCATTAAATGTTGAGATTACGCGAGGTCAAGATTGAAGAAACCTCCTCCCAACAAGTAAGACTCCGACCTGAAGTCTTGATATCAGTTTGGACTGCCTTGGGTGATCAAGCCAGGAAGGAAAATAACGAAGACAGAAACCAGCGGCTACAGGCGCAGAAGCTCTCGCTCTACTCAGAAACTCTTTATTTCAACAACACAGCTCAGTTATATACAAAAGGGAAATTTACATAATAACAATTTATACATTCAATAGAAAAATCTACATCTCTAGTCATACACTCAAAAAAGGATATTTACATATTGTATGTTACGACTTTTAACAATGTCGGAATACTTCTGTCTTTTCTCTATTTTGGGAATACCACAGAAAACGCAGGTAATCTCTGTCCCTTTCATTCACCTCAATCTGCAGAAACGCTTTCTTAATGTCTGCCACGACACCAAACTTGCCATTTCTAAACCTTAGCATAAGGTTGGGAATCATCTCTATGAGGTTAGGTCCCTTTTCAAGACAGTCATTTAAAGATGGGGATCTATAGACCTTGCTAGAAGCATCAAAGACAGGCCTGATAGGCGTAGTCCCACTGGAGAGTTTCACCACAGGACGATGAGGCAGGTAGAAGGCCCCAGCGTCGTGTTGTTCAGCTGGGACTTTCTCAATTATCCCATCATCCAACCAGCCTCGGAAAATATCATCATAGTCCTCATAAAGATTCAAAGAGATTAATTTCTTAGTCGTCTGTTCTAATCTCTTCATAGCAACCTCCCTGTTGTCCGCGATTTTAGCTTTCTCTACAGTCCACGGGAGGGAAACAACATATCTTCCAGAAACAGAATGTTGGACTGTTTTTAGAAAATGTCGACGCGCCAGTGCGTCTCTCTGATCTCTCTGTTTAACCTCAATAGGATCCATAATGCCAAGAACATCGAGATTCCACTGATTGGTTATACTTCTCTCCGAAATTGTCATCGTTGTAACATGATGAGCGAGTGAAACGTCACTACCTTGCCGACATTCTCCCATTAAAGTCCATCCAAAACGCGTCTGCGACGCAGTCAAGCCATTTGACAACACACAAGATTTCATCATGAAAATAGATCCCAATACATCGCATCCTAGAAGTATTTCAATTTCCATGTCATCCTTTCCAATATCAGGAACCCAGATTCTGCGGGCTTTGAGTTCTTTCAACCATGGCCCGCGGCTCAATCTTGGTAGGTTACCACAGATTTTTTGTTGGTCAAGAAGCTTCGCTACCATCTTAAAATTCCCCGATGCATGACCCAAATTGACTCTGTATTCTTGTTGGACACTTTCACTAGTATGACCTCCAAACATCACATGTTTAAGTGATTCCTGGCCAATGGGAGATAGTCCGAGATCCTGGGCAGTTTTAGACAAAATATAGGATCGTTGGGAACCTGTGTCAAGGAGGGCACGCACTACTTTCGCCGAAGTCGCACCTTCGACCTTAATCTTCAGAGTCTGTAGCAAAATCAGAGACGAAGCGCTAAGACCGGAGAATGAAACTCCGTTTTCAACTGTAGGAGAAACGTCACAGTCTTCCACCTTTTCCTTGTCTTCATCCGCTGACTCTCGTCCAGGAGCATTAAGAGGGCATAAAATATCAAGGTGCTTCTTCTTACATCGAATACATTCAGTTATGCTCCTTCTACAATTAGAAGAGATATGACCTAGTTGGAGGCAGGAGAAACAACATTTAGCGTTTTTAATGCGCTCTCTTCTTTCTTTAATGCTCATTCTGCGCGCAGCAAGACATTCTGTGTTTTTATGATATTTATTACAAAAGATGCAATTTTGGGCACGTCCAGCAAATAGTCCAGAGGCCGTAGGTATCTTAGCAGGATGTGATTGTTTGCCCACGTTTCTATCCTGTTTCAGAGATCTAAGTCTAAACTTGGATCCAGCTAAGGCTCTGTCTTGTTCTGCTGCAGCTTCCTTTTGGAGAAACTCCATAATTAGCTCAACTCTAGTTTGAGTCGAATCATTAGCATCAATCTTGACATCATGGAGGGGGCTTCTTTGCCAAGCCTTCATGAGTTCCTCTGAGAGACATGCCTCAATCATTGGAAATATAAATACAGACATCTGTCTGGCCTCAATCTTTAAGGATTCCAATGCTCTCAAATGAGTCACCAACTCATCATAAAATGAAGTCACCTTCAACTGTTGTTTGGAGGAGCAATCGAGCATAAGGCGGATAAGGTCCCTGACATAGACTTGTTGCAACAGTTCAGGCCTTCCAAATCTTTCTGTCAAAGTTTCTATAATTTTGGGGTAATTCTCGGAAGTCAGGGGGTAACTATCAACCAGTTTACTAGCTCTGGTTCCCGGCGACATAGATTGCACAAGATATTGAAACTTGTCGCTGTCTTCTAAAGTAGGATCGACATGTATCTTGTTGAACTGTGCCCACCATCCCAACCAATCTTTTATTTCTCCTGTAAACTTCTTTAATTCTATCTTGGGTAGTTTTACAGTTCTATGGTGTGAGCTAGAAGCGAAGCTCACTTCACTGGTCGTGGGACTGGATGCAGTGATCCTGGGTTCAACAAGAGCGAGACATTTTTTATATATTCTCTTATATCTCTGGGTATATTGCAAGGCTTCCTCATCGTCTTGCTCTAGTTCCTCTTCGCTAACGTCTGAAGTTAGCATGAAGTCTCTTATCTTGCTTTGTATCACAAGAAGCTCACTGTGAGTTTCTTCAATGATCTTTCTATTACATTCAATGTCCTCTACAAGTATCGGTGGAGTACCTGACAGAAACTCTTCTGTCGTCTTCAAGATGCGAGTTAGTCGCTTTCTAAGTAAATTTCTATGCCTTTTTAAAATTTCCATTTTTCAAAAAACACTATAAACAGAGGGTAAAACAAAAGGTACTTAGCTTGAGTCTTGACTTGTACTCCGCCGTTAATCCACTTGATCTTGCCTTGTCAGAAGCCCACCCGGGGACGCCACTTTGTGAAGAAATGTAGGGTAATAGTTTCACAAAACACTGAAGCGAGTTCGGTAGAAGAATTCGCTGTGATGATTCTTTGTGGGCTGTTGCAAGGATTTAAATAAGATCACTAAATAGCAGAAAGGAGGGGGTAAAAATCTCCTTCTAACTAACTTTATTTAATACATATTAAGAGGACAGAGGAAAACACCCAACTGGTGGGTAGCAGACCAAGCCGTATTCGCATCCTTTGTCGGCGGCTCCTTTGTTGCCGGCTGGCGCCGCCGTGTTTACAGTCGACACCTGAGCCCTCTGGGCTGCGTCCGGAATAATGGATCTCCACCATTCCACACAGTTACTCTTCTCCACCAACACTACTGAATGAATCATTGAACATTTTTCACTGGTAGGTAGCTGAAGATAAATATCAACATACAGCCTATCTAAATCCTATTGAAATTATCCCAATATATATAAAATGCTACTTGCATATTTTGGAGTTATAAAAATAATGATAATGATTATATATTGATGGTTCACTATTATCACAGATAATTACTAGAACATTTCCCATTCCACAAATGAGTCTAGAATGATAGTTAGTTAAAGGCCTTATCAAACTTTTAACTAAATAAAGCTGAAAATAAAATAAGTGGGAGACTATGTTTCACTAATATACTTTAACTTTACCTAATGTAAATGATTGAGAAAAACTGATTATCAAGATACAGTTTTTCATATGATTCTTTTTTTAAAAAATCTATTCTATAAATTTATATGATGACACCAGCCCTCCCACATTATTATTTTTCTTTAAGTCATATATAAATATTAGACTATTTCAGCATTTTCAACTTTCTCACTCGCGATGAGAATTATTTGGAACATTTTAAAATGGGTCATATTTTTAATATAATTTAAAACTGTTATTTATTTTCTTCAATATACTGATCATTCAATAATAATATTCAAGCATTAAAATCAATATATTAATTCATAATCGTAATATAACAACGAGAGAGATATTTATAACCCAGTTTCCTGGAGCGCAGAACGCCAACTACCCAGGAAGTTCAGCTCACTAGTGTGGGCTAGGGTAAAGCCATTTTACTCGCGTCATGATTTGATTGCTAAGTTGAACCAGTTGATCAGGAAGTTCCATGCTGAGGTCGAGTCTGGAAGGCTGACTATAGATGTAGAGTTGAGGTAGGTCAGTCCAAACAGTATCGCTGTTTGCACCCTATTTCTCAGGAAAGCTGAACAGCTGAAGAGGAGATGATAAATTGTCTGTGGTTCTCTTCAGAACAGTGAGTGTCTGCTTCGGGACGACCAAGTGCCATGTCTGCCAATACATGGTCATGGCCTGTGAGAATGATGGTGGTGGCCTCTCCATGGTGGATTTTTGGTAGAAATTTAAGGAGATGGCTTGGAGTGGAAGCAATTCTCCTGAGTAGTCTTGGGAATATATAGTAATACAGTCCATACCGCGAGAGAAGCCATACGCGTTAGGTTTCGAGCATGAGTTCGAGGAAAGGTGGAGTATGAAAGTGGTAGGACAGAAGTAGCGGCATTTTTTTCTGCCTTGTCTGCTATTTCAGTGCCATTGATTCCACCGTGTACGCGTATCCAGCACAGCCTAATGTGAGAAGCTCTGTTCAGGACTTTTATTACTTTTGCCACTAGTGATGTTCGTATTGGTGCTGAGGAGCAGATATCTGCTAAAGCGGATCTACAGTCCGAGACAATGGTCACTCCTACGTTGGTTGAACTTATCCCCGCGAGTTGAGCAGCCCAGAGAATTGCTATGAGTTCAAATTGAAAGAAATTACAGTCTGGGTGAAGCCGTAGAAGAACTCGCTGATGTTATTGGGAAGGGAAGATAATTTCAGAACAAACTTCTGAATCAATTTTTGATCCATCTGTGAAAATTAGTGGTGTTTTTATTTCTTAAAGGTTCAGACTGAAGGAAAGGAGTTGTCGGTAGCATTGTAATTAATTTGCAGAGTTTTAAAAACGCCTTCAATATCATTGCAGTACACTAATCCTTGTTATTCAGAAAAAAAAAGACAAAAACATTGTTCCCTATTACGATAGACAGAGATTTTGGTTTGTGGTAACAAGAGGTTCCTTTGCTTTAATCTTGATCCAAGGATTTCTGCCGCTTCTTTTGATAGCCCTAGATCCCTAACTAGATCATTTAATGATGCCTGATCAAATAAATGTGGAATGCCACTTTTATTTGAAATAAATTCAGAGTTTACTAATTGATGATCATCTGCAAATGCTGTGCTGATCATCCTTTTTGATATAGGATTCTTGAACCGTTTTAGGAATCGGTATGGGATTCTCGAGGTCGTGAGGAATAGGTTGCCTAGCTGATGGTATATAAGGATACAAGTAAGTTTGCTTCTTTTTGCTATTAAGGCCTGTGATTTTGCAGACACAGAAATAACAATCCGATTTCCATTGCAAAAGCCCTTGATAGCACGTTCCGCACACACTATGGGGGCACCACCACTTGTCTTGATCTAAGGCCACACCAAAATATTCTTTATAGCATTCTTTTATCTTTGGGGTGATACGTTTCCTCTGTTTGGGAATTGTAAATTTTCAACAAATGTAGTAGAACATTTCTGGATTAGCTTTGCATTTACGCGGCATTATTTATATATTTAAAAATATTTAAGAAAATAAATGTATTGTTAAACATTTTCTTGATATGAAATTGCAATGGTATGCATTTCATCTAAATGATTAAATTTTATGTTTACAAAGTCACAATAACTTCAAAATATTTTGATGACAGCGATGACATCAGCTTCTTTATAAAATTAAATATTTTTTATATTTATAAAAAAAATGAGATAATTTTGAAAAATGAAGGTTATATTCATGATCTACGGGTTGGAATTTACTAGAAACAACTTTCAAATATTGAAAAGGAAAAAGTGTGTGTACTAGTGTTATTATACAAGGCGGAATAGCTCAGTTACGAAAGCGTTAGACTGAAAATATAAATGTCCCGGGTTTGAATTCGCCTTTTTCTTGCATATTTTTATTTATCTAATTATTTTTGCGATTTCTTCTTGATTTTGTAAATATTGACTGAGGTGTCAATATATTTATTTGAATTATCATCTTGTTCCAAAATCACTTTATTAGGTACTGCTCAAAAAGATCAACCTAATTTATGATATTTTCAACAATGAATAATATGTGAAGGTTATTCACATATTAAAACAAAGGGTCCAACGTGGGATTCGATCCCGGTTCATGGCTGTCGGGAATCGAGGGTTTTACCCACTCCGACTCTTTTTATTTGAATTGTCAATTGTCACACACGCCTGTGGGGAGAAGCGGACTCACGCGCCATGTAGGATCACTGTCGATGGGTCTACCTTGAATTTCGAACTCTTGGGTCTTCGCTCTGTGTGTGCGCGATTGGGAGCGTCCTTGCCGAACGCGTTATGAAATACCAAGGTATACACACAGCAGTACCACCCCCGCCTCCGCGCGGTCCCCCGTGTCAACCTCGTGCCTCAGAGGTCCTTGATTCGTTGGCAGATTCAGGGAGTACTGGGAAATATGGGTACGAGGGCCAAATTGGGGAAGTCCTATTGGAGCGTAGGAAGGGTTTTTCCAAGTCCGAACGAGAGGGCCCGAACGGCAACATGGCTATGTAACTCTCGAAGACACCTGTGGATGCCTGGTCAACTCCACTGAGCTAGACCATAAAGGCGGGCGCGAGGGGCCATACAAATGGCCGCTCGGTGCATGGAGAATGCATCATTCCTTTGGCTGGGTGACTGGAGGAGGTAACCTGTATGCAAGGACCACAGGAGTCTATATCATCCCTGGCTCTGCTTTTGCAGGCCGAATCTCTTTCCTGTCACACACACCCCCACACAAATTGTATTTATATAGACTTGTATAAAAATATTCATAAAATATTGTAATGTATAAAGGGAAGGCCAACAAACGTTTGGATAACAAAACATTTTGATAAACCTGCCCCAAAAACGTAACCAATGGTGGTGTCCATTTAAATACAAAACAAAAAGTCGGTGGACGAGTGGGTAACACCCTCGGTTCCCGACAGTCATGAACCGGGATTTAATCCCGCGTTAAAATTTGTTTAATATGTGAATAACCTTCACATATTATTCATTGTTCAATTATCATGAACTAGGTTGCTCTTGCTGAGCGGTACCTATTGTGATTTGAACCAGGATTTAAATACAAATATATCAAAAAGATTACAATACTACTATGCGTGTAATATTTATATTACAAAAATATCTATAAATATTAAAACGAGCAAATATCTGAATGCAAAGTCGTGAACTTTTATTTCCTATTGAAAAAATCTTTGTGGGGAAACATATAAACATATTTATACAAAACTAATCAAATTTAAAAAATGCTTGTAATTTATATGTTTTGTCAAATCTGAATTTGCGTGGTTTTCAAAGACGATAAAGAAAATGATCTTTTTTTGCATTAAAATCGAAATAATATTTCTTTTCATAAACAAATTTGAACTTTTTTTCAATTTATAGCTACAAAACGAAACAATAAGATACGTATCATTGAGGCAATATTAAATACTAGAAAGATAAAATTCAAATAATTCATTTGTATAATAATATTTGCATAAAATAAATGTTTATTATATAATAATAGTTTTATCTAAATGTAGTAGTAATATACAATGTCTAAAACAAGGCATTTAGATATCAACCAAGACAAACTTCGTAATCTTTTAGACCGTTGCTCTGGAAAGACGATATATCGATTCAAAGATATCTTCAGAGGAAAGAAATTAGAGCCTTTTGGAAGAGGCGCATATGCGAAATGCTTCAGAGAACCAAAAAGAAACAAAAATGCTTCAATCTACCGGATCGTTCAAATATCAGATTTCAGAAAACCTGGGTTTGAGCATTATTATGAGAGAGTGTACACTCGACCAGTTTGTATAAAAGATATTGAAGATGAAATAATTGTCTGGGATGCTCTTAAGACTTTAGAGAGTGTACAAGTCAATCTTTGCTATCCCATATGTTTCTGGTTAGTTTATAGTGATATAGACAAGTTCCAGAATTTTGAAAAATACTTCTGTCGAAGTCGATTCTGGAGAAACTCTCGTGAAGATTGTAGTGTTTATAGTTTATTTGCGGTTTTCTGTATGCCCTATGGAGGAGAGACTCTACAAACAGCGTTGGTACATTGGGATCTTGGTACTCACCATCTGGTAAGCATTTTATGTCAGATCTGTCTGTTGCTAGCTCACGCTGAAGAAAGAATTCAGCTTGTTCATAATGATATCCACACTAGAAATATCTTGATTTTTCCAACTCGAAACAAATCAATTGTTTATCAAGTAGGTGAAGAGAATATTACTATTCCAACTTTTAGATTCTATGCTAAACTGATTGATTTTGGGATTGCAAAAGTCAGAAGAGAAGATGTCCAGCAGCAATTCAATCCTTACAACAACGCCCTGCATGTTTTAAGAATCCATTCTTCCATTGTAAGGGCAAATTCATTATATGGTCTTCAGGCACCTAGAATAAGTAAAGATCCTGTTGGTTTTCCAAGATGCATTACGATCTACGCAGAATTTCACCAACTCCTAAGTACCATGAAAGCAGAACATGACATTGATGAAAATAATGAATACTTTTGCTCTCGTAACTTCCAATACTACCAAGCAAATTTCTTAAGATTTTTTAATAGAATCTCCGAATTTTTTCGCCATCATTTTAATATTATTTTAAAATAGAAGTTGTATTAATTTGTTATTTATATATTAATTTTTCTATTCTTAATTTTCATGTAAATTAATATATACATTTTTGAAAATTTAATTAATAAAGTAGTTTATCATCTTTGCACAATGTATAAGAAATTATTTCTCCACAAAATATGAAAGTAAATATTAGGGTATTTTGAGAAAATGTAATTTACTTTTGATCTGAAAAGTCATTACAAAAAGGTATAAACAAATACCTGTTAGGTTTAATAACTTAAGTAAACAATTTATAAACATATACTTTAAAAATTTGATTGAAAAATCGCTTCAGTTTATTGACCTTTTTTAAATTCGAAAGTATATCAATAAATTGGTAACATTTAGTCTTGTAAACAGATTCAGAAGAGATATCTGCATCTGAAGAGATATACAGAAAAGGGGCAGAGGAAAATAATTCAAGAAATAAAATATAATTTATAAAGTTAAATGAGAAATATTGATAGAAAAATATATACATAGATTATAGGTATTCTTCTGACCTCTTTTTTTATAGATTCCCGTAGTAAGAAAAAAAAAAGCACTAGATTAAGAAAAAAAAAAAAAGATTTATCTACCATTGCCGCCAAGATTTTATCTGAGAATTTCGTAGAAAATTACAATAAAAATAACAATAAGTTTCTTTCTGTTATAACAAACACATACATTTTCGATGTATAAGCCGTTCTTTAATTGTATATCTAAAAGATGAACTGCAGATCTAAAGTCCTAGAATCATATGTCTATATTTCTCTTAAAATACCCATCTACAATATAGCCCCTATAATAAACACAGAGAGTATATCACAAATTCATACTAATACAATAGTAGAGCGGTTTGGATATTAAACTGGCAAAATAGCTGAAAAGATTCAACATATATGTATAGTTACGGGAGAATAATATTCACGTACCAAAGGTGGCACTTCTCCCTTTTAAAATACATTGAAATAATAAACCCACAGTACAACCTCGGTACAAAACGTAAAGAGTTGGTGATACCGAATGAGCCACATTTTGTTCTGGGATAATGACTCAAAATGCATTATTTTAATATAAAATCATCCTCTCACGCAATTTTTTTTTGTATTCTAGCTTGAAAATCGGCCCTTGTCACTTCACCATCTTACACGCCTTTTTAACCAATTCAACCGATTTCATTATCCCTCACGTAGGATGTTATGAATGTTATGGCTCATTCATTACCACTAAATCTATTTTTGGGGAAGAATTTCGAGAGGAAGATGGGCTTCTGGGTCTTGAACGAGATATTCTTTCTTCCTTCTTGTTAAGATCAATTTGTAGTGCTGAAAATTCCGCACGCAAAGATGCCAGTTCCTTTTCTAAAGTCGAAGTACTTGAAGATGGCGCAGAAGTAAGCTCCATCACTCTATCAGCTAAATCTGCTAGAGAGTTTAGTGTTGCTTGCTCTTGCGTTGTCAGAATTATTTGGATGTTTTGAGGTAAACGTTGCATCCATAGCATTTTTAATGTTGTTTCACTGATGGCTTTGCTTTCTCCAACCAATTGTCTTAAGCGGCGTAAGTACTGTAGTGATAACTCAAACCATACTAGTGAGCTGGGTAGTTGGCGCTCCTGGGTTATAAATATCTCTCTCTATGTTTGAAACATTAATTGACCTGGTTTGTATTCTGCTCGAGAAATGTTTTGCTGTTAGACTCTTGTTCCTGCCTACTAAAAATGATGTCTGGGTTTCGCTCGTGTTCTGCTTTAGTGAATATTCATCGAAAGAAGCAATATTATCATAATAATTTTTATATTGGTATTATTAATATATTGGTGGCCAATATTTGGTTAATACTAATTTTGCTTGGTTGAAAATGTGGTGAAAACCTCTTTTCCTGTTAAAATTTGAACCATATTAGGTACGTATTGAGGACGTGCATAGCCGACAAACATATACAGTTAAACCTGTCTATAGCGCCCCCTCTAAATAGCGCCTCCCTCTCTATAGCGCCCGATTTTAAATATGTAGTACGATGAGATTTACATTAAAAGTGACCTGTCTATAGCACCCCCTCTCTATAGCACCCTATTTTGGCGAGTCCCAAGAGGGGGCGCTATAGACAGGTTTAACTGTATATATATATAGGGGTCAGGTGTTGATATTAAAAATGAAGAAGGCATTTCCTGACCACGAGCACATGTGCTTTTTAGATGGCATAGCGCCCTCTAGTGTAGCAAAAATAAACTAAACGTTTATTTAACTAGAAATGCTCATGTGATCCTGGTCAGGATATGTCTTTTTTATTTTTAACTAGACGGGTGACCCGGGCTTCGCCCCGGGATTGACCCGTGTGCATATCTACCCGAGTGATATATATTTTGATAAGATTTTTTAAATAATTGTTTGTTATTAGCATTATCTATTTGTTTGCATCAGCATAATTTGATCTAATCTTTGATAGAGGGCGCTGTTCGTGAGATAAGTAGAATAATTTGAATACTGTATATAGTTTTAGTAAATTAAATTTAATTGCCATCTCTATCGTTAAAATTTTACACATATAAATTTACTGGCAATGCGTTTCTTTTAAATATCATCAAATATTATCTCTACAGACCTTACTGCAATGATATGAGTTATTGAATGAGAGGGCTTGGCTCATCAGTAGTGAACCCTCTCAGCGGTTTCGCCAAATTAATCTCTAGACCGCTCTACTATTGTATTGGATTAGTTTTCTTATATACCCTGTATTTTATAATCTAATATCTAATCTAAAAATCCCCTAAGCTGCCTTCCATAGAAAATACAGGGTATATAAGAAAACTAATCCAATAAAATAGTAGAGCGGTCTAGAGATTAATTTGGCGAAACCGCTGAGAGGGTTCACTACTGATGAGCCAAGCCCTCTCATTCAATAACTCATATCATTGCAGTAAGGTCTGTAGAGATAATATTTGATGATATTTAAAAGAAACGCATTGCCAGTAAATTTATATGTGTAAAATTTTGTATATAGTTTTAATAATTGATTTATATCTCTCTATATATAAAAATGAATGTTTGTATGTTTGTTTGTCTGTCTGTCTGTTTGTATGTCCGGTATACAAATTCGCAGTAGTTCACTAATTCAAACCAAAATTTCCATACATAGGTAAAAAAATACGGGGAAGACGATAGGCTATTTTAAAATATATATAAATCAATTATTAAAACTATATATTTTTAGTCAGAAAATGATGATGACGATATTGCTGTATCATGTTTGATTATCAGATACAAAATTATATCGGGAAAAATTCCAAAAAGCAGAGACCACGGGTGAAACCAGTTCATTATTCTGTATGCAGGAACAAATTTCTAACAGAAAAACATTCATTCGAGCAGAAAACAAAAGCCAGATCATCTTTCTATAAAAATATCGCTTCTCAGACACAAAGTTTGGAGCGGGACGTTTCACAAGAGCGACATCCACGGCGCCAATTTATAATTGTAACGAATAGTATTTGAATAGGGTACATTCAATATGGTAAAACCCGGGCGTTGCCCGGGTCATTCGGCTAGTATATTATACAAGAATGATATCCACGGCGCCAATTTATAATTGTAACGGATAGTATTTGAATAAAAGCATTTAATCGGGTAAAACCCGGGCGTTGCCCGGGTCATTCGGCTAGTATTTTTTAAAATAGCCTATCGTCTTCCCCGTATTTTTTACCTATGTATGCATATCAACGCCTGACCTTTTATATATTTTTAATTTTTCTTTCACATTAATATATACAGTTATCAGAGTCATGCACAATTCTGTCACGTTAAGTCAGGTGTCAAGTTACGGTAAGTAAAAATTTAAAAATCATATATACAAGTATCAGAGTCATCAATTCTGTCATCGTTTTAAAAATTAAAAAAAGATGCCGAAACCCAGGACCGAACCAGGGACCTTTAGATCTTCAGTCTAACGCTTTCCCAACTGAGCTATTTCGGTTTATTTTAGTTATTTCTATAGAAGCTTCTATCTTTACAATTATGTATATTTTCAAAAGTCAATTCACACCTCTTCGCTGGAGACCATGGGAATACTGACTATGCTAACATAATCTAGCATTATATTTACCAGTCATCAATCAATTATGTCACCGTTTGCTTTTGTGAATGGAATAAATATCCAAATATGGCCATTTCTTATAAGCATCGGTGGTTCAGTGGTAGAATGCTCGCCTGCCACACGGGCGGCCCGGGTTCGACTCCGGGCCGATGCATCTTTTTTTTACAATTTTTAAAACTCATTTATATTATCTACTAGCGGATGTGTACCCGGCTTCGCCCGGGTTTTATCCGAGTGAAAGTTTGCCTAACGAAAATTATTGATAATAATATTGCTGAACACACAGAATATTATGATAATAATATTCGTTACATTATATATTTATATAATATGTTTTAGAGCGCCATCTGTTATCAAATTATAAAACTATTTTAGAGGCGTAATATTCTTTTTAAAATAAAACAATTTCTACTGTCCTTACTGCGATGGAAAAATTAAAGGGAGGGCCTGGCTCATCAGTGGTGAACCCTCCCAGCGGTTTCGCCAGTTTAATCTACCATACCGCTGTTATATTGCATTTTTGGAACTTCCTTTTATAGGTGACTGTTGTAAGACTCTTGGAATGGGTATTTTAGAAGAACTATGGACATAAGCTTTTAGGACAGCAGAATTAAATATAATTATAAATATATAATATGCTTCGAGCAATCGCTCTTCCGCAAATATCAAATTGTGTCTTTTATTAGAACAATAATGTTACGATGTATTAGAGCGCCATCTGTTATCAAATTATAAAACTATTTTAGAGGCGTAATATTCTTTTTAAAATAAAACAATTTCTACTGTCCTTACTGCGATGGAAAAATTAAAGGGAGGGCCTGGCTCATCAGTGGTGAACCCTCCCAGCGGTTTCGCCAGTTTAATCTACCATACCGCTGTTATATTGCATTTTTGGATTTGCATTTACAGCGGTATGGTAGATTAAACTGGCGAAACCGCTGGGAGGGTTCACCACTGATGAGCCAGGCCCTCCCTTTAATTTTTCCATCGCAGTAAGGACAGTAGAAATTGTTTTATTTTAAAAAGAATATTACGCCTCTAAAATAGTTTTATAATTTGATAACAGATGGCGCTCTAATACATCGTAACATTATTGTTCTAATAAAAGACACAATTTGATATTTGCGGAAGAGCGATTGCTCGAAGCATATTATATATTTATAATTATATTTAATTCTGCTGTCCTAAAAGCTTATGTCCATAGTTCTTCTAAAATACCCATTCCAAGAGTCTTACAACAGTCACCTATAAAAGGAAGTTCCAAAAATGCAATATAACAGCGGTATGGTAGATTAAACTGGCGAAACCGCTGGGAGGGTTCACCACTGATGAGCCAGGCCCTCCCTTTAATTTTTCCATCGCAGTAAGGACAGTAGAAATTGTTTTATTTTAAAAAGAATATTACGCCTCTAAAAAATAGTTTTATAATTTGATAATATGTTTTCTTGGCCGACTGTTTTACATATGGTGTTATCTTAAAATTGCTTGTTTTGAATATTTTTTTAGATTGAGATTATTAGCTAGTAGAGGTGGGCAAAACGATTCTTTTAAGTGAATGATTCAGAATCGATTCACTCCGCAAAAAGAATCGATTCTTATTATCAATTCGTCGATTCTTTATAAAAAAAAATTAAAAAGATTAACGTTTGTATGGTGTTTGTGCATCCGGAAGAATAAATTATTCTAAACAAAATTAAAATCACCAAATCAGTTGTTTCATAAACACAATAAACAATAATAGTAGCAAGGGAAAAAATAAGGTTCATTTACCTAACACAAATTTTATTGAACTTCGGATATTTTAAAAGTAACATACACATAACATTATCTTAAAATAACAGTTTTATTAATAAGGAAAATAAACAAAATGAACCAAAAAGCTTACAAAATGAATGAAATATAATTGCCAAAAAAAATATTCAAAAATTATACAAAAAAATACAAAAAAATTACATTACACGAAATTGTGGTTTAAAAAAAAGAATTTTTGATATCTTAGACGAAGTTAGGCAAGACCGTTTCTGGGTGCAAATATTGCCTGCTTTAGAAAACAACCTCTCACAAGGAACAGATGTGGCCGGAATACAGAGCCGCTTTTGCATCAAAAGAAACAAATCGGGGAAAATTGTCTTCCTTTCATGCCACCAAACTAGGGGGTCCATTCTTCTATCGATTATTGGCTCGGCTAGGTACTTGTCCACTTGTATTGTCGCATTTGCTTTTGGATCTTGTGCTGCTGTAAATTGATTTACAGCAGCATCGAAGTCTTCCCAAATTGATGAAGCTGATACTGGTCGAACTTCAGGTGCCACAGGGCCGACTGTGGTTGCGGGAATAGAGGACTGTATCTTTTCTATAATTTTATTTTTTACTTCCAAGAAACGACTGGTGTTCTCTCCAAAGCCGTGCTTTTTGAAGCGTGGATCCAAGAAGATAGCCTGATTGATTAACTCAACATTTAACCTATCCCCTTCAGGTGCCACAGGGCCGACTGTGGTTGCGGGAATAGAGGACTGTATCTTTTCTATAATTTTATTTTTTACTTCCAAGAAACGACTGGTGTTCTCTCCAAAGCCGTGCTTTTTGAAGCGTGGATCCAAGAAGATAGCCTGATTGATTAACTCAACATTTAACCTATCCCCAAATCTATTCGATAAGGCTTCTAATAGATTTTTTCCTAATCGTAGGACTTCTTCGGAGAGGTTGTTTCCTCGGGTAGGTACATTTTCAATAGTCCGCCTCATAGACCTTGCCAGTCCCTGGGCCAGAATACATGTTTTTGACAAGGAAATTTTCTGTTCTGAGGAAACTTCCTCAGTGACTTCAAAAAAAAAAAAAAAAAAAATATGGAAATAGATTCCTCTATCACTTTCCAGTCACTATCCCCCAGCAAAATTATAGGATTGAGCAAAGCCAAGACGGATATCACTGGCTCTCGATTTTTCATGATGCGGTCTAACATCTCATACGTTGAATTCCAACGTGTTGGAACGTCTTGTTTTAACTTCAATGGTTTTGTGGAGAGATTAGCTTGCATTTATCTTAATTTGGCCATTGCGTGGGAACTCTGTTTAAAAAATTGGACGATAGATTTTACCTTATCTACCGCGGATTTTATACTCTCATTAATGGACCTCTGAACCACCAAGTTAAGACTGTGGGCAAAACAAGATAGGTGAGGTAGCCCCAAGGTTTTTATTGCAGCTTTGATATTAGGGGCATTGTCAGTCACCACAGCGACCGTTTTAAAATCGTTTGAATTTTTTGGTTACACCAAGAATCAACGATGATATATTTTCTGCAGTATGTTTTTGAGGAAACTCTGAACATTCGAGAAGAATGGAATTTAATTTTGTTGTGTAGTCTATGAAGTGTGCAGTAATGGTATAAAAACTGGTGGTATTTATGTTAGTCCAGCCATCACATGTCAGGCATACAGCATATGCTTCTTCCAACATTCCTGTAATTTTTACGACAAGGGAGTCGTGAATCGAAATCAGAAGTCCGTTTGATAGAGATTTCCGGCTGGGTAATTTGTATGTTGGGCATAGCATATTTACAAAGGCTTTAAATTCTTTATCTTCAACTAAACTAAAAGGATGATATTCCGAACAAATCATTTTCAATAGTTGAATATCTATTTGTCGGCTCCTATTTAGTGGTATGGGCCTTGATACATCCACAAAACTTGTCATAGAGGCTTGAGAGTTCTGCCTCTGAGGGACTGGAGTAGAAAGTGCAGAAGGTGACAGAGAAATAGTTGGAGAGCTTGACAATGATGAGGTACTGGCAAGAGAAGGCGAATCATGCACGAGTGGTTGTTTAAAAGTATTATCTACTTCCTCTTCTGAAATGGATGCGAATACCGAGCGAGATCGAGACCTGTTTTCTTGTTGGGCTTCGTGACGCTCTATAGGAACCGTAACGTGCTTCTTGGATAGGTGCCTCTTCAAGTTACTCGTTGCTCCACCTGTAATTGCTATTTCGTTCTGGCGATAACGACATTTTCCTTTGGTACCCGTTTTAGTTTTAACCTTCTCAAAATGATACCATATATCTGACCGTGAACTGGAAGGACTTGCCATTTCTGTAAACATAATAATAATGTTTTAACATATTTACTTTTTACGCTAACCGAACAAATTTAACACAATATCAAACATTCAATTTAACATAATATCAAACATTTTCAAATCTGGGGCCACGGTGATGTTGATTTGCCCAAAGAGTTAAACTAAAGTTTAAAACTCGAGTCATAATCTCGCTTGTTTGAATTGTTGAAATGCTTTACAATTAAGGAATATTACCATTAATTTTACTTATTCAAATAATTATATAATTAATAAACAAAAATATTAATCTGCAATACTTACCAGTTGGATAATGTAGCGTGATATATACATGCTCGCGGGTCAGGTGTAAAATTAATATTAAAAATGTTTATTGAGTTATGTTTATACAATATCTATATATTCAATACATTATAATTCGTTTGGGTGAGATACTCATCTACCGGAACTCGACCGGATTGTGTATGCCTCCGCCAAAAAAATAGTCCCTTTGTGTACTCCAGTTATGCACGGTATTAAAATAGTCCCAATGTGTACAACGTTTTTTTACACTTCATTATATATTAATTGACAAAATTCTATCATTTTACCTATTTTTGTTAATTTATAAGAAGGGTTTAATCATAAAAAAAGGAAAAAACAAAAATTTCCATTCCAAAAATAGTGTTTTATTTGTGTATTGAATAAATAGGATTTTATTTCCTTGTACGCTTGTACAGCTAAATAGCCAAATAAATCGATTTAAAGGAAATATGCACCGATCGATAAATTAATTAATCTAGATATTTATATAGAAATATTTACTGACTTAAATAAAAGCATTTTTTATATATGTATAGGATTATCCACCGACCGTTGCAACTTTTCATCGACTAGGGCTACAAAAGACAATGTAAATTTTGCCGATTTTGTTTCCTTATAATTAGGAAAGTCTTTTGAAATAAAAAAAATATAATGCAGCCACTTAGCTATGATGCTCAGGATTCAAAATATGTATTAAGGTATATATACTATACATTGTTTAGTTTGGTCTTATATCCACAATGTACAAATGGATGTTTTTATATAGCCCATTAAAATATTTAGTGTAGAAATATATATGTAATAATATAAAGAACTATATCCCCTCACCACACTAGTAGGATACTGTATAAAAAGTGATGTAAATTGCAAAGGACAATACCCATCCACCATTCTTCTAGAATACTGTATAAAAAGTGATGTAATTTGCAAAGGACAATACCCATCCACTATTTTTCCAGTACACTGTATATAGAATAATGTTATTTGTAAGGCGCAATCCATCCAACCCTTTATTAATAATGTATGTTTACACAATGTACCATTTAATTGTAAAAATGTGTGTGGATTAATAAAGATGGCGACCAGAGTAGAGAGAGAGAGAAAAATATATAAATAACCAAATTTCGAAAGTAAATTATGTATATTTATATTATCAAATTATGTGGCTAATATATTGCCTCACATATATTTCGAAATATAAAACTTCAAATTTGAGCGTCTAATATAAATATAAATTGAAAAATTGCTTTTTAAAATAATTTAATTAATGGCCGAGCATGACACTAACGTCGAGCTAATTGCGCTATTTTCGATTTTTAAATATATTTTTGAGGATAATTGAATAATTCCGGTACAAAATGTAATATGTATACAAAAGATTGGCGTTTAAAATTGAGTATTGAGCTTTAAAAAATAATAAGATATTTAAACATATATATAACAAATATATTCAGAATATAAAGAATATATTTTAAAAAAATTCATTTTAACTTTTCGAATTTGTAGATTGTATAGGAAATATATTATAATATTAAAGAATATATTTCCTATACTAACTACAAATTCGAAAAGTTAAAATGGATTTTTTTTTTAAATGTTCAATTGTTGTTTTTAATGTTTTGTAAGTAAAATGTATATATATATACTATCAATATAAATAACACGCATCAAATAAATTTAATGTTTAAAATATCCAATTATTTATATTGATAACATGCGTGACTCGTGAACAGGAGAATCGAGGAGTTAAAAGAATCAAAGAACGAAAAGAATCAGTTCAGAATCAGATCGGGAACTTGCTACCGATTCGATTCCCGAATGAATCGTCTTCCAATCTTCGATTCTTTCGATTCTTTCGATTCTTCGATTCTTTCGATTCTTTCGATTCTTCGATTCTTTCGATTCTTTCGATTCTTCGATTCTTTCGATTCTTTCGATTCTTCGATTCTTTCGATTCTTCGATTCTTTCGATTCTTCGATTCCCGAGAATTGAAAGGAGTGGGAGTCAGAAGAACCGTGATTCTTCTTCGGGAATCGAATCGAAGAGCGCTCTTTCGAATGAGTGAATCAAAAGAATCGATTCTCGATTCACTTGCCCACCTCTATTAGCTAGTATGTAAAAAAATTAACTCTGTTGAATTTTCTTTTTGTATTTATATATAAATAAAATTAACTCTGTTGATTTTTTTTGTATTTAATCGATAACACCGAAGTTACGCATGTTAATGTTAGGAAAAATATTTTTATGTTAAGCAAAACCTGCTCCATCTCGTTTTACATAAATGTTGAAAATTTGGTCGAAATTGATGCATTGTAACGAAAGTTTTTAGCGAACAACACTTATGAAATTTCCATTTTATTAATATAGACTATTCTATATATATATACTAGACGAATGACCCGGGAAACGCCCGTGTTTTATCCGATTGAATGTTTTTATTCAAATACTATTTGTTACAATTATAAATTGGAGCCGTGGATGTCACTCTTGTGAAACGTCCCGCTCCAAACTTTACATGTACATTAGGTCAGCTGGTAATACCCCTCATTTTCACCGCTAGAGGCGCGAGCGAATTGACTTTTTGTAAATATACATAATTATAAAGATAGAAGCTTCTATAGAAGATAATGATCATAATGATGATGCGCTCGCATCCGTGACAGCGATGAGGAATTGAGGAAAGACGGTCGTGACTATATATTAACTAGACGAATGACCCGGGCAACGCCCGTGTTTTACCCGATTGAATGTTTTTATTCCAATACTATTTGTTACAATTATAAATTGGAGCCGTGGATGTCACTCTTGTGAAACGTCCCGCTCCAAACTTTACATGTACATTAGGTCAGCTGGTATTACCCCTCATTTTCACCGCTAGAGGCGCGAGCGAATGGACTTTTTGTAAATATACATAATTATAAAGATAGAAGCTTCTATAGAAGATAATGATCATAATGATGATGTGCGCGCATCCGTGACAACGATGAGGAATTGAGGAAAGACGGTCGTGACTATTATATTAAAACTAGACGAATGGCCCGGGCAACGCCCGGGTTTTACCCGAGTGCGTATATATTTTTAAAATGTTTTAATTAAAATACTATTCGTTACAATTATAAATTGGCGGCGTGGATGTCTCTCTTGTGAAACGTCCCGCCCCAAACTGTGTGTGTCTTGAAAATATAAAAATAAAAATGTGAACGGAAAAATATGTCCAGGGTAGCCTAGTGGTCATGGCATCTGCCCGGTAAGCGGAAGGTCGTGGGTTCGATTCCCATCCCTTGACACTTTTTTTATTTTATCCATTCTGACCAAAATCTATCCGTGAACTTCACACAGAGAGAATAAGGCTATTATATAAGTAGATAATCCAAATTGTGCCTTATCACACACTATTTTTTTATTTGGCCTTATTACCTTATGTTTATAATCTATGACGTAATGCCAGCGGCGCGCGCCCGTTGGCTGCCGGCGAGCACGTGACCTCCATGTGCGCGCGCATCCGTGACAGAACCGGCCCATGACGGTCGTGACTATATATATGGATAATAATAATAATAATATATTAATAATAATAATAATAATAATTATTATTATTATTATTATCATTAGATAATGATAATGATCATAATGATGATGCGCGCGCATCCGTGACAGAACCGGCCCATGACGGTCGTGACTATATATATACTAGACGAATGACCCGGGCAACGCCCGTGTTTTACCCGATTGAATGTTTTTATTCAAATACTATTTGTTACAATTATAAATTGGAACCGTGGATGTCACTCTTGTGAAACGTCCCGCTCCAAACTTTACATGTACATTAGGTCAGCTGGTATTACCCCTCATTTTCACCGCTAGAGGCGCGAGCGAATTGACTTTTTGTAAATATACATAATTATAAAGATAGTAGCTTCTATATAAGATAATGATCATAATGATGATGCGCTCGCATCCGTGACAGCGATGAGGAATTGAGGAAAGACGGTCGTGACTATATATTAATAATAATAATAATAATAATATAATGTATTATATGTAAATATAATAAATAATAATAATAATAATAATAATATAATAATAATTATTATTATTATCATTAGATAATGATATAATGATCATAATGATGTCCTTTATGCCTGACCAAACCACTCATTGGATCGCCATGAAACTTTGGGAAGTTATTTAGTATAGTACTGGGAAGGTTTCTAGCAAATAAAATTTTTGAAATAACTTTTCGCCTAGAAATAATCAAGATAAATATTCTAATTTATCTGTTATAATTCAACAATCTGCTCTAAATATTATCATGATGATACGATGATTTTGTAATGTAGAAAATTAGGAAAGACAAAATTCAGGATGACACGGCAATTTATTTGAGACAAGAATAATGATACAATTCAAAGGCAAGATACTATTCCTTTAACTTCCAATTACCGAGGGAACCAATTAATATTGATTTTTTATTCAACTTATCGAGTATTTTTCAAGGGACCGGGAAAAAATGTTCACTTTATCGAGAGATTCGTTAAACAAACCTTTACTCGGGTAAAACCCGGGCGAAGCCGGGTACATCCATACAAGAATAATGATACAATTCCAAGGCAAGATACTATTCCTTCAACTTCCAATTACCGAGGGAACCAATTAATATTGATTTTATTCAACTTATCGAGTATTTTTCAAGGGACCGGGAAAAAAATGTTCACTTTATCGAGAGATTCGTTAGACAAACTTTTACTCGGGTAAAACCCGGGCGAAGCCGGGTACGTCCGCTAGTAATAAATAATATAATAGATAATGATATAATGATCATAATGATGATGCGCGCGCATCCGTGACATGAGGAATTGAGGAAAGACGGTCGTGAGAGACTATATATGGTGATAATAATAATAATAATAATAATATAATAATAATAATTATTATTATTATCATTAGATAATGATAATGATCATAACGATGATGCGCGCGCATCCGTGACATGATTGACGGTGGAAAGACGGTCGTGACAATATATAAAGATAGTAGAATAATTCTTCTTGGAGTGAACTTATACGATAATAACAAGGCGAAGGAAGACGAGTATCTTTATTGGTGCATAAGAGCAAGCTTTCGGGCAAAAGCCCTTCGACTGGCAAGATATAACGACACTGTGAACGACAACGATGGCGGTAGTGAATATATACACATATTAATTTACATAAATATAGAAATAAGCATGCAAATGGCCAATTTAACTATTTGTAAAAAAGTGAGAGGTAAAAAATAAAAATAAAATAAAATAAAAATAAAAATCCTATAGGGCAATAGAAGAGATGCCAGAACATTAGCTGAAGGAAGGAAATATTAATGAGGCATAATATATGGTTGCAATGGAATATCAAGTATATAAAAGAGAAATTTATACATGAAGGCCAGGAGAGCTTGATATGCGTCAGGGAGGTCGAATTTTTTACAGTTAAATACAAGGGGGAAGCTTAAATAAAGGACAGGAGAGGATGATAGGCTTCTGGAAGTTCTATTTTTCTATTGATGCTGTTTAGTTTGTGGGATACTATTGATTCTAAAATGAGTCTTTGGTGTAAGATATGTATGTGGCTGTAATGTATGGTGGGGTTGTTGATGTTGAAAGTTTGGCCCGTGGTCTGCATATGTTGATAAATGAGGGACTTGGTATCTTGACGGGAAATATTGCGGGAATGTTCAGTCATCCTGATGGATACAGATCTACCCGTCTCACCAACGTAAGTGGCAGGGCACTGTTCGCATGAGACGGAGTAGACTGCACCCACAGGACGAAGGGGGGCAGGGGGAGCTGAGGACTTAGTATGAGGGTGACGGAGGGATGAAAGAAGGTTCGGGGAGTTTTTATATATGGTACGGATGCCATAGGGTTTGAGTTTTCTGGCTATATTAACAGAGGAGGGGGAGTAAGGGAGATAACACGATGATCTGTATGTCATGGAAGGATTGGAAGCTGCAGGTGTGTAAGTATATTTGTTAATGAACCAGAGTGGAAAAGAAGCCGGGGAGAGCTGGGTAATAATGCGATTTCTTTCTATTATTTTAAAGATGTCTATGGAACAATGGGTGGATATTCTTTTTGTAAGAGTTCTAACAATAGTGATTTTATGGGAGGTGGGGCAGTGAGAATTGTAATGAGTGTAGCAGGGGGGGCATTGTTTTTTATGATAAACTGTAGTGTGAAATGAGGATGGGGTGCGAATAATTAAGATATCTAGGAATGGGAGAACATGGTTAGTTTCAGTTTCTAGAGTAAAGGAAATATCTTGGTTGTAATTATTAAGGGTTGATAGTATGAAGCTCTCCTGACCTTTTTTGCAAATACAGAAGACATCATCAATGTACCTGCGCCAGAACTGGATATCTGTAGGGAGGGTATGGGTGATCCAATTATCTATTCTAGTCATGACTATTTCGGCAATAATGGTAGATAGAGGGCTGCCCATTGGGGAGCCCCTGAACTGTCTGTAATGGTGCTGTAGGAATGTGAATGTGTTAATGCTTAAGCATGTTTTGGTAAGTTGGACTATGGTTGAGGAAGTGTGGGTATCGACATTTTGCGATTGAAGGAAATGAGTCAAGCCATCTGTGATGAGCTCGTGAGTAAGACAGAGGTAGAGGGAGGTGACATCGAAGGAACACATAGTGTAGGCGGGGTCTGGTTTAAGAGCTGTTATTTCATTAATGAAGTGTGGGGTGCTGTTAATAGAAAGGGTGTTATTATAATTGGTTAATAAAGGGGAGAGGAAGCTGGAAAGATATTTAGCCAGAGGGTAAGCGGGCGATAAGTGATAGGCTATGATGGGGCGGAGGGGTACTTCAGGTTTATGTATTTTGGGGAGGCCGTATATATAGGCTGAACTGTGGAGGTTTGAGGTAAACGAGGTGTATTCTTCAGGTGAGATGTTTTTAGATTTCTTGAGTCGGAGAAGTGAGGTTCTGAAATCTTTAACGACGGAGAGGCTGGTTTGGTCTGTGATGGGTAAGAAAGTGGAGTCATCGCTAAGTAAATTGTTGATTTTTGAAACATAACTATCCTGATTCAATATAACTGTGTTAGCACCTTTATCTGACCTAGTAATAACTATTGATTTACGAAGTTTGAGTTTTTTAAGTGTAATGGTGTTTTCAAGATGGTTAGGGGGAGGGCGAAAGGGCCTAGATAAATATTTAGCTACCATGGATCTGATGGAAAACTTCTCTTGCAGATTGAAGGACTTGATGGATGATTCAACGGCGCTGATGGTCACTGGTGGATTGGGATAGGAGGGGGTGCGATATTTCAGGCCCTTCTCAAGGAGCGAGGTCTCCGATGGCGACAGAGAGTGGTCCGATAGGTTAATGACTGTTGAAGATCTTGGGCGAAGGTCACTGGAGAAGGTGTAGCGTAAAGCATATTTCTTTTTCCAAAAGAGAAGTTTTTTATGGTGTCTGTGGAGAATAATTTTTTCTTGGGACTTGATATCGGTGGTGATTTTTATGAGATGCTACGAGAGATCTGCCAGTGTGATTCTTTGGGATACTAGGGTTATGAGACCTTTGATTGACTTGGTGAGGAATCTAATATTGGAGAAACAATTTTTGATTCTTGCATTAAGCAGCAGCTGCTGTGTTTTTATGAGGATGTGCCTTGAAAAAGAACTTCCAACCGGGTCATGTATCCTGAGGGAAGGCGGGATGAAATCAGCATTTTTGCAAAGACGGTTGAATCTAAGGTGGCATCTCCAACGCGAAAGTTGTAGGGACTTCTTATGAATTATCCATAGGTACCAATCGATGTCGCTCGTAGAGAGATTCATAGGTATAAGAAATAACGAATTTAGAAAGATAGAATAATTCTTTTTGGAGTGAACTTATACGATAATAACAAGGCGAAGGAAGACGAGTATCTTTATTGGTGCATAAGAGCAAGCTTTCGGGCAAAAGCCCTTCGACTGGCAAGATATAACGACACTGTGAACGACAACGATGGCGGTAGTGAATATATACACATATTAATTTACATAAATATAGAAAAAAGCATGCAAATGGCCAATTTAACTATTTGTAAAAAAGTGAGAGGTAAAAAATAAAAATAAAATAAAATAAAAATAAAAATCCTATAGGGCAATAGAAGAGATGCCAGAACATTAGCTGAAGGAAGGAAATATTAATGAGGCATAATATATGGTTGCAATGGAATATCAAGTATATAAAAGAGAAATTTATACATGAAGGCCAGGAGAGCTTGATATGCGTCAGGGAGGTCGAATTTTTTACAGTTAAATACAAGGGGGAAGTTTAAATAAAGGACAGGAGAGGATGATAGGCTTCTGGAAGTTCTATTTTTCTATTGATGCTGTTTAGTTTGTGGGATACTATTGATTCTAAAATGAGTCTTTGGTGTAAGATATGTATGTGGCTGTAATGTATGGTGGGGTTGTTGATGTTGAAAGTGTGGCCCGTGGTCTGCATATGTTGATAAATGAGGGACTTGGTATCTTGACGGGAAATATTGCGGGAATGTTCAGTCATCCTGATGGATACAGATCTACCCGTCTCACCAACGTAAGTGGCAGGGCACTGTTCGCATGAGACGGAGTAGACTGCACCCACAGGACGAAGGGGGGCAGGGGGAGCTGAGGACTTAGTATGAGGGTGACGGAGGGATGAAAGAAGGTTCGGGGAGTTTTTATATATGGTACGGATGCCATAGGGTTTGAGTTTTCTGGCTATATTAACAGAGGAGGGGGAGTAAGGGAGATAACACGATGATCTGTATGTCATGGAAGGATTGGAAGCTGCAGGTGTGTAAGTATATTTGTTAATGAACCAGAGTGGAAAAGAAGCCGCGGAGAGCTGGGTAATAATGCGATTTCTTTCTATTATTTTAAAGATGTCTATGGAACAATGGGTGGATATTCTTTTTGTAAGAGTTCTAACAATAGTGATTTTATGGGAGGTGGGGCAGTGAGAATTGTAATGAGTGTAGCAGGGGGGGCATTGTTTTTTATGATAAACTGTAGTGTGAAATGAGGATGGGGTGCGAATAATTAAGATATCTAGGAATGGGAGAACATGGTTAGTTTCAGTTTCTAGAGTAAAGGAAATATCTTGGTTGTAATTATTAAGGGTTGATAGTATGAACCATTACAGACAGTTCAGGGGCTCCCCAATGGGCAGCCCTCTATCTACCATTATTGCCGAAATAGTCATGACTAGAATAGATAATTGGATCACCCATACCCTCCCTACAGATATCCAGTTCTGGCGCAGGTACATTGATGATGTCTTCTGTATTTGCAAAAAAGGTCAGGAGAGCTTCATACTATCAACCCTTAATAATTACAACCAAGATATTTCCTTTACTCTAGAAACTGAAACTAACCATGTTCTCCCATTCCTAGATATCTTAATTATTCGCACCCCATCCTCATTTCACACTACAGTTTATCATAAAAAACAATGCCCCCCCTGCTACACTCATTACAATTCTCACTGCCCCACCTCCCATAAAATCACTATTGTTAGAACTCTTACAAAAAGAATATCCACCCATTGTTCCATAGACATCTTTAAAATAATAGAAAGAAATCGCATTATTACCCAGCTCTCCGCGGCTTCTTTTCCACTCTGGTTCATTAACAAATATACTTACACACCTGCAGCTTCCAATCCTTCCATGACATACAGATCATTGTGTTATCTCCCTTACTCCCCCTCCTCTGTTAATATAGCCAGAAAACTCAAACCCTATGGCATCCGTACCATATATAAAAACTCCCCGAACCTTCTTTCATCCCTCCGTCACCCTCATACTAAGTCCTCAGCTCCCCCTGCCCCCCTTCGTCCTGTGGGTGCAGTCTACTCCGTCTCATGCGAACAGTGCCCTGCCACTTACGTTGGTGAGACGGGTAGATCTGTATCCATCAGGATGACTGAACATTCCCGCAATATTTCCCGTCAAGATACCAAGTCCCTCATTTATCAACATATGCAGACCACGGGCCACACTTTCAACATCAACAACCCCACCATACATTACAGCCACATACATATCTTACACCAAAGACTCATTTTAGAATCAATAGTATCCCACAAACTAAACAGCATCAATAGAAAAATAGAACTTCCAGAAGCCTATCATCCTCTCCTGTCCTTTATTTAAACTTCCCCCTTGTATTTAACTGTAAAAAATTCGACCTCCCTGACGCATATCAAGCTCTCCTGGCCTTCATGTATAAATTTCTCTTTTATATACTTGATATTCCATTGCAACCATATATTATGCCTCATTAATATTTCCTTCCTTCAGCTAATGTTCTGGCATCTCTTCTATTGCCCTATAGGATTTTTATTTTTATTTTATTTTATTTTTATTTTTTACCTCTCACTTTTTTACAAATAGTTAAATTGGCCATTTGCATGCTTATTTCTATATTTATGTAAATTAATATGTGTATATATTCACTACCGCCATCGTTGTCGTTCACAGTGTCGTTATATCTTGCCAGTCGAAGGGCTTTTGCCCGAAAGCTTGCTCTTATGCACCAATAAAGATACTCATCTTCCTTCGCCTTGTTATTATCGTATAAGTTCACTCCAGGAAGAATTATTCTACTATCTTTCTAAATTCGTTATTTCTTATACCTATGAATCTCTCTACGAGCGACATCGATTGGTACCTATGGATAATTCATAAGAAGTCCCTACAACTTTCGCGTTGGAGATGCCACCTTAGATTCAACCGTCTAAACGGGTCATTCGTATATAATAATTGTATAAACGAATGCAAGACAAAATCACCGCGAATGTTTCTTTTTTTAAGGCAATTTCTTTTTAAGGAAATTATCGTTATTTATCGTTAATTTTTGTTTCGATTTTATTGAAAAAAAAAACGATATGGTGCCTTTAAAAATGATCTTTATCACTATGCAGTTTTCTATTTAGTCAATATACCTAAGTTCATGTTGCAAATGTAATTATCTCTATCGATTTAGTAGGTGAAATGCAAAAAAAAAAAAAAAATCGACATGATGAAATCTTTATGAAAATTCACATTTTTATTTTTATATTTTCAAGACGCACACAGTTTGGGGCGGGACGTTTCACAAGAGAGACATCCACGGCGCCAATTTATAATTGTAACGAATAGTATTTTAATTAAAACATTTTAAAAACACACAGTTTGGAACGGGACGTTTCACAAGAGTGACATCCATGGCGCCAATTTATAATTGTAACGAATAGTATTTGAATTAAAACGTATTTAAAGTATATGCGCACTCGGGTAAAACCCGGGCGTTGCCCGGGCCATTCGTCTAGTAATATACTGTATAAATGAGTTTTTAAAATTGTAAAAAAAAAAATGCATCGGCCGGGAATCGAACCCTGGGCCGCCCGCGTGGCAGACGAGCATTCTACCACTGAACCACCGATGGTTATGAAAAATCCCATCCGTGAGCTTCAAACAGACAAACAGACAGAATAAGGCAAATATATAAGTAGATTTACTCTTCATTGTTGGCTTTTTATCTTACATTCATTCTTCATTGTTGGCTTTTTATATTATATTTACTCTTCATTGTTGGATTTTTATCTTACATTTATTCTTCATTGTTGGCTTTTTATATTATATTTACTCTTCATTGTTGGCTTTTTATCTTACATTTATTCTTCATTGTTGGCTTTTTATATTACATTTACTCTTTATTGTTGGCTTTTTATCTTACATTCATTCTTCATTGTTGGCTTTTTATCTTACATTTATTCTTCATTGTTGGCTTTTTATATTACAGTCACTCTTCATTGTTGGCTTTTTATCTTACATTCAATCTTCATTGTTGGCTTTTTATATCATATTTACTCTTCATTGTTGGCTTTTTATCTTACATTCATTCTTCATTGTTGGCTTTTTATATTATACTAATGATGATGCGCGCGCATCCGTGACAGCGATGAGGAATTGAGGAATTGAGGAAAGACGGTCGTGACTATATATGTTGATAATCCAAATTGTACCTTATCATTAGATTTGGTCTTATTACCTTCTGCTTCTAATCTATATTCCAAATTGTACCTTATCAGTAGATTTGGTCTTATTACCTTCTAATCTATAATCCAAATTATTTAAATAATGATAATGATCATAATGATGATGCGCGCGCATCCGTGACAGAACCGGCCGGCCGGCCCATTACGGTCGTGACTATATATAGGGATAATAATAATAATAATATAATAATAATAATAATAATATTATCATTAGATGATGATAATGATCATAATGATGATGCGCGCATCCGTGACAGAAACGGCCAGCCAGCCAGCCGGCCCATGACGGTCGTGACTATATATAGGGACTAGACGAATGGCCCGGGCAACGCCCGGGTTTTACCCGAGTGCATATATATTTTTAAAATGTTTTAATTAAAATATTATTCGTTACAATTATAAATTGGCGCCGTGGATCTCTCTTTTGTGAAACGTCCCGCCCCAAACTGTGTGTGTCTTGAAAATATAAAAATAAAAATGTGAACGGAAAAATATGTCCAGGGTAGCCTAGTGGTCATGGCATCTGCCCGGTAAGCGGAAGGTCGTGGGTTCGATTCCCATCCCTTGAATTTTTTTTTATCCATTCTGATCAAAATCTATCCATGAACTTCACACAGTGAACTTCACACAGACAGAATAAGGCAATTATATAAGTAGATAATCCAAATTGTGCCTTATCACACACTATTTTTTTATTTGGCCTTATTACCTTGTGTTTATAATCTATGACGTAATGCTGGCGGCGCGCGCCCGTTGGCTGCCGGCAAGCACGTGACCTCCCTGTGCGCGCGCATCCGTGACATAACCGGCCCATGATGGTCGTGACTATATATGTTAATAATAATAATAATATAATAATAATAATAATAATTATTATTATTATTATCATTAGATAATGATAATGATCATAATGATGATGCGCGCGCATCCGTGACAGAACCGGCCGGCCGGCCAGCCGGCCCATGACGGTCGTGACTATATATAGGGATGGATAATAATAATAATAATATAATAATAATAATAATAATAATAATTATTATTATTATTATTATCATTAGATAATGATAATGATCATAATGATGATGCCCGCGCATCCGTGACAGAACCCATGGCGGTCGTGACTATATATGTTGATGACTATAATAAAATAATAATAATAATACTTATTATTATCATTAGATAATGATAATGATCATAATGATGATGCGCGCGCATCTGTGACAGCGATGAGGAATTGAGGAATTAAGGAAAGACGGTCGTGACTATATATGTTGATATATAAATGAATGTATGTGTGTCTGTCTGTCCTTTATGCCTGACCAAACCACTCATTGGAACGCCATGAACTTTGGGAAGTTATTTAGTATAGTACTGGGAAGGTTTCTAGCAAATAAAATTTTTGAAAAAACTTTTCGCCTAAAAATAATCAAGATAAATATTTAATTTTCTGTTATAATTCAACAATCTGCTCTAAATATTATCATGATGATACGATGATTTTGTAATGTAGAAAATTAGGAAAGACAAAATTCAGGATGACACGGCAATTTATTTGAGACAAGAATAATGATACAATTCCAAGGCAAGATACTATTCCTTTAACTACCAATTACCGAGGGAACCAATTAATATTGATTTTATTCAATTTATCGAGTATTTTTAAAGGGACCGGGAAAAAATGTTCACTTTATCGAGAGATTCGTTAGACAAACCTTTACTCGGGTAAAACCCGGGCGAAGCCGCGTACGTCCGCTAGTATATATTTATAAAAATGAATATATGTGTGTGTGTGTGTCTGTCCTTTATGCCTGACCAAACCACTCATTGGAACGCCATGAAACTTTGGGAAGTTATTTAGTATAGTACTGAGAAGGTTTTTGAAAAATAATTTCTTGAATATTTTGAATATCCTTAGAGTTATTTGCATATTTGTAGATTTAACTCGAAAGCAGCGCCCCTATTGCGACGATGTTAACAAGTTTTTTTTATCTATAAGTTTTATTATCTATAAGTTTTATTATCACTAAGTTTATTATCTTAAAGATAAGTTTACTATCTTAAAGATTATTTATCAAAAGTAAGATTTCTACCTATTAATTGCGCACAAGTCAAAGTTAGTTTTATCATTTATCTACAACATTATATTGGGAGAATAGATAAAACGATGATTTTGTAATGTAGAAAATTAGGAAAGACAAAATTCAGGATGACACGGCAATTTATTTGAGACAAGATTAATGATACAATTCCAAGGCAAAGATACTATTCCTTTAACTTCCACTTACCGAGGGAACCAATTAATATTGATTTTATTCAACTTATCGAGTATTTTTCAAGGGACCGGGAAAAAATGTTCACTTTATCGAGAGATTCAAATTTACGAGTTTCAAATTATCAAAATATATCTATTATTTTTTTAAATAAGTTTATAGAGAATTGTTTTAACAAATATTCGTTAGACAAACCTTTACTCGTGTAAAACCCGGGCGAAGCCGGGTACATCCGCTAGTATATATATATATGAAAAAACAATAGAAAAAAAAGATAAGTGGGTCAGGTGTTGATATTAAAAATAAAGAAGGCATCTCCTGACCACGAGCACATGTGCTTTTTAGATGGAAGAGCGCCATCTAGTGGAGCAAAAATGAACAAAACGTTTATTTAGCTTGCTCCGTGATATTTGGCCAACCCAATTTCTTGATATATCAAGAAAAGCTATCCACTAACGCGTTTCGCGCTGTTGGCGCTCGTCAGCGTGGAGAAGGCTGTAACCACTGCGACCAAAAAGATTTTTGGTCCCAATGGCTTCCCGAAAAATCAAGAAATGGGTATTTAAGGCCAAATTTGCGTAAAGACGCTTAACACATAAAAAAAAAAACAATAGAAAAAAAATTCACGGAGCGAGCTAAATGCTAGACCGTGACGGCGGGCGGCTGGCTTCGGCAACACTGGAGCTGACGTCACTTCCTGTTGATGTAACCTGCAAGCGGCGTCGCCACGCTGACTTATTCTCTTTCTCCATGTTTACCATTTAATCTATATATAATCCTTTTACCTTGTAGTTAATTAAATAATAATTAACGTTGAACGCTGTGTGTAATCAAATTGGAATACAACAAAGATTATGAGACTGAAGAAGCGCAAGACCTAAAACGTAAGACTGAAGAAGCACAAGGCCTAAAACGTGAGTAACCAAATTTCCTTTGATTACTAGGCCCATCCTTTTTTTCTACTTACCAAATATTTTGTAAAATGGCAAACACGACGATTACAAAATTAAATGGTGCTCATTACTCCAGCTGGAGCTTCCAGATGAAACTCGTTCTAATCGAAAACGACTTGTGGAGTTTGATCAATCCAGGAGAGGCTAAGCCTGACCCTAGTGACCTTGTTGCAACAAAACCTTTTTTGTCGCGGGAGGGTAAGGTGTTTGAAAAAATTTGCCTCGGGATTAATGATGAACAACAATTGCATGTTCAACATTTGAATACTCCGAAAGAGGTCTGGGAGGAACTGGAAAAATTATACGCACCAAAGGATAGTAGATATCGAGCCGTACAACTAAGAAGGCAGTTATATGGCGAAAGGTTGACTCAGCACAGCAATATGGAAGGGTATATGGGGAAGATAAACCACATTGTAAACGAACGGGCCCAAATTGGCGACAAAATTGATGATGGCGATTTGGCTATGGTTCTTTTGGGTGGATTACCAGAGGATTGGGACACCGTTGTCTCAACCATATGTAACTTGCCTGATTCAGACTTCACGACCGCCACAGTTGTCACGGCTGTTGGCAGAAGCAGAAAGGCGTTCGTCAAATCTACCAAAAGATGTGGGTGCCATGGTCGTTAATGCCTCTTCGAAGCCCATTGAAATAGAAAAACAATTTAAAGCAAAGGTTGTTTGTTTCAAATGTGGAGGTGAAGGCCATTATGCAAGGGAATGCAGGAAGAAAGGAAAGAATGAACAAAGACCAAAGAGGTTTGACCAAAACAAAGGCGTAAATATGTCGGCAATGTGCAACACTTTGTTTGGAGCTACCGCCGAGACCTGGATCATAGATTCTGGTGCGACGCACCATATGACTCCCAAGAGAGATTACTTCACATGTCTGAAAGAGTGCACAAGCAATATGAGTTCCATCACTGTTGCGAATGGCTCTTCTATAGAAGCATGTGGTATCGGTACTGTCAGTGCCAATATTGTTGGACACAAGGGAGATGCCAGCAATTTGGTTGCCAAGAACACCTTGTACGTTCCAGATATGCGTCACAGTGTTCTGTCTGTACTCCAAATGATAGAAAACGGTAGAAAAGTTGTCTTCAACAGGAGTGGTTGCCACATTAAGGACATGAAAGACAAACTCCTGATAGAGGGAAAGAAGCTGGGTAGACTTTACTACGTCCAGACTACTCCATCCTCTCCGATAGATCAGAATGGTCGTGTTTCTCTTGTATCTGAATGCAAGGAAGAGCTTACACTGGAACTTTGGCACAAAAGGCTGATGCATGTAAATGCATATACGATAGCAAAGATGGCCAAGAACCAAAGCGTAAGAG
The DNA here is from genome assembly GCA_030710605.1 of Cordylochernes scorpioides. NCBI lineage: Eukaryota > Metazoa > Arthropoda > Arachnida > Pseudoscorpiones > Chernetidae > Cordylochernes > Cordylochernes scorpioides. Next base: position 43,729,143 of record CP092864.1, read on the forward strand.
GACTTGATTGCAGCCCGGCAAAGCCAGAAAAGTGCGAAGACTGCTTGATCGGCAAGTCTTACCGTCTGCCATTCCTTCAGCACTCACACAAGGAGGAAAAAGAAATCATGCCGTTGGGCTTGGTGCATGCGGACTTGATGGGTCCACTTGACGTATTGAGCTGGGGAGGAGCCAAGTACGTCTTAACCATCATTGATGAATCTACGAGATATACAAGCGTATTACGATGCACTAGCGCGCCATCTGTTATCAAATTATAAAACTATAAACTGGCGAAACCGCTGGGAGGGTTCACCACTGATGAGCCAGGCCCTCCCTTTAATTTTTCCATTGCAGTAAGGACAGTAGAAATTGTTTAATTTTAAAAAGAATATTACGCCTCTAAAATAGTTTTATAATATACAAGTGTATTTTTCCTGAAAAACAAAAGCGGAACCCTGGGAAAAGTCAAAGAGTGGGTTCAAGAATCTGAGAAACAAACCAGCCGGAAACTAAAACGAATACGTACGGATAATGGCTTGGAATTTTGTTCCAAGGAATGGGACACTTTCTGCACGAGCGTTGGAATAGTTCATGAACACACTATGACGTATACACCCCAACAGAATGGTGTGGCAGAAAGAATGAATAGGACACTCCTAGATCTTGTCAGGAGCACTATATCTGGAAGTGGTCTGCCAAAGGCTTCCTGGGCGGAGCTGACTTACACCGCAGCCTATGTCAGAAACAGAGTTCTCAACAATCACAATGGTGAAAGCACGCCATATGAACTGTGGACAGGGAACAAGCCTAGCCTTAAACACATAAGAACTATTGGCTGTCAAGTATTTGTCCATATTCCAAGACAAGTCCGTAAATCCAAACTCGAAAGGAGAGCTGTCAAAGGCAACCTTGTTGGATATGCACTCAGAGGACGTGGCTACAGAGTGTGGATTCCTGAGATGAAGAAAGTGGTGGAATCTCGGGACTGTGTCTTCAAAGAGAGTGATGTATCGAGGAACGACAGCAACCGGGAGGTGCTTCCATCAGTTGAACACTACAGCTATGGGACTCAACGGGAGATTGAAAAGTATCCAGTGTCTTTATTAGATCAAGAAGACGTGACACCTACAGAAGAGGACAGCCATAATGAAGATACTGTGAAGCCTTCTCCTACTCGATCTCATCCAATGATCCTAAGGAACCAGAGAAATGCTCAGAACACAATTTAACTCCTCAGTACTGAAGTAAATAAGGGGAGAAACCTACACGAACTTCATCGTTCGAGACTTTTGGGCGGCGAAGTGGTCCATAACTAAGAGATCACTTCGAGGGAGGAGATTGCTAGACCGTGACGGCGGGCGGCTGGCTTCGGCAACACTGGAGCTGACGTCATTTCCTGTTGATGTAACCTGCAAGCGGCGTCGCCACGCTGACTTATTCTCTTTCTCCATGTTTACCATTTAATCTATATATAATCCTTTTACCTTGTAGTTAATTAAATAATAGTTAACGTTGAGCGCTGTGTGTATATATAATCAAATTGGAATACAACACTAAATAAACGTTTAGTTTATTTTTGCTCCACTAGATGGCGCTCTGCCATCTAAAAAGCACATGTGCTCGTGGTCAGGAGATGCCTTCTTTATTTTTAATATCAACACCTTACCCACTTATCTTTTATTTTTATTTTTTTCTATTGTTTAATGAGTAATATGCGTTGAATTTTATATATAGAGAGAATATATATATGCCCTCAGGTGAAAATTCACTCGGATCAAACCTGGGCGTTGTTAGCCATTCGGTTAGCTAGGCACATTTTAATTAAATGGGCCATGATTCTATTTTATATAAAACTAGACGAATGGTCCGGGCAATGCCCGGGTTTTACCCGAGTGCGTATATATTTTAAAAACGTTTTAATTCAAATACTATTCGTTACAATTATAAATTGGCGCCATGGATGTCACTCTTGTGAAACGTCCCGTAATAAGTCGGTGGACGAGTGGGTAACCCACTCAAATCCCGACAGTCATGAACCGGGATTGAATCCCGCGTTTAAATTTTGTTTAATATGTGAATAACCTTCACATATTATTCATTGTTCAATTATCATGAACTAGGTTGCTCTTGCTGAGCGGTACCTATTTATGTGAATTATGTGAATTTGAACCAGGAAACGTCCCGTTCCAAACTGTGTGTTTTTAAAATGTTTTAATTAAAATACTATTCGTTACAATTATAAATTGGCGCCGTGGATGTCTCTCTTGTGAAACGTCCCGCCCCAAACTGTGTGTGTCTTGAAAATATAAAAATAAAAATGTGAATTTTCATAAAGATTTCATCATGTCGATTTTTTTTTGCATTTCACCTACTATTTTAAAGGCACCATATCGTTTTTTTTTCAATAACATCGAAACAAAAATTAACGATAAATAACGATAATTGCCTTAAAAAGAAATTGCCTTAAAAAAAAAGAAACATTCGCGGTGATTTTGTCTTGCATTCGTTTATACAATTATTATATACGAATGACCCGGGCAACGCCCGGGTTTTACCCGATTAAATGCTTTTATTCAAATACTATTCGTTACAATTATAAATTGGCGCTGTGGAAGTCATTCTTGTATAATATATAAATGAGTTTTAAAAATTGTAAAAAAAAAAAAAAAAATGCATCGGCCGGGAATCGAACTCGGGCCGCCCGCGTGGCAGGCGAGCATTCTACCACTGAACCACCGATGGTTATGAAAAATCCCATCCGTGAGCTTCAGACAAACAGACAAACAGACAGAATAAGGCAAATATATAAGTAGATATGATATCTCTAAAAATATTCCAAATAATAGACGAGTGGTGTGTGTGTGTGGGGGGGGGGGGGGGGGGGGATTAGTTTAAATATAATTTTAAAAAGTAAAATCTATATATAAAACGCTTTCATATGACTTGTATAAAAACGGGGTATAGTGTAAGCTGTCACATTACATATATTGTGAAAATAGATAAAACTTTATGTGAAACATTATTTCCTGATATAATCCGATTTCCAATAATATTTAATTTATATTTGAGTAAAAATATACAAGGTATTTACCATAAGTTCCCGGACTGGGTCCATAAAAAAGGTAAGATATTAAAAATATATGTTAAAAAATTTCAAAGTAATCTCCCCTTGCTTCAACGCACCAGCGCCATCGTTTCTTCCAATTGCCGAAACAGTTTTTATAGGCCTCTTTTGGAATGCTCTTCAATGCCAACAGCGATTTTTCTATTATGTCATCCCTGGTGTCAAAATGTCTTACTTTTAGAACTGCTTTAAGTTTGGGGAACAGGAAAAAGTCATTTGGTGCGATGTCTGGGGTATAGGGTGCTTGAGGTAGGATTTGTGTCCCGTTTTTCGCCAAAAAACTCGTCAGCAAGTGCGCTGTGAGAGGGCGGGCATTTTCATGGTGTAGGATCCAGTCACCATTTGTCCATTTTACTGGGCTTTTTTTCGAATCGCTTCCCTTAGACGGCGAAGAATGCCCAAATACATTTCCTTAATAACTGTTTGGCCTTCTGGAAGATACTCGTGATGAACAATGCCCTTGTTATTCAAAAAGGCGACCAGCAACACCTTGTTTCTGGATTTCAATATCCTGGATTTTTTGGGTCTAGGCTCAACCTGACCTTTCCACTCGGCAGATTGACGCTTGGTTTCAGGGTCATATCAATAGACCCATGTCTCGTCGCCTGTGATTATCTTGTCTTTCCATTCCGGATCCGTTCTTATCATTTCCAACATGTCCTCACATGTTGCAAGCCGACACAGTTTTTGGTCATTAGTGAGGAATCTTGGGATGAATTTTGCAGGAGTCTTTTTGAGCTTCAAATATTCGGTTACGATCCTTCCAATCGTTGTTTTAGAGATGCCTGTGTCTTGCTCTAGCTCCAGCAAAGTGGTTCGAAAATTTTCTTTTATCAAATCGGTGATTTTTTGCACATTTTCATCAGTCCGTTGAAATTTTGGGTGTCCTTGACGAGAATCATCTTCAATGGAAATTCTGCTAGCTTTAAATCTAGAATTCCATTCAAAAATAGTTGTTCTCTTTGGGGCGTCATTGGGAAATGCTTTATTAAGCATTTCAAAAGTTTCGGTTGCTGATATATCGAAGTTTCACACAAAATTCTATGCAAATCCTCTGCTTCAATTTTTTTTTCATTCGTAAAATCGCCGCAGCGCTAGGTGTAACCTTTAAATAAATTAGAAATACCTTGGCGCGCGCGCACGTACCGCCTAGATATTGGTACCACCGTTTTGCCAGATAATTTTTCTATAATAAACAGTCAAATTTATTTACATTTTTCATTAATTTATTTTTTTATGGACCCAGTCCGGGAACTTATTGGACATACCTTGTATTAGTGAAAAACATATACTCTCACACTAACCTCATTTTATATTTACCTCATTACCACTTACCTCATTTTATAAAAAGCCTTAGAACAGACTGCCATTCTAGACCTGTCCGTGTTTATATTTACTAAAATACAACTTTAAGAAGCCTTGTAACAGGCTGCCATTCTAGACCTGCTCGTGTTTATCTATCTACTAGACGAATGGCCCGGGCAACGCCCCGGTTTTACCCGAGTGCGTATATATTTTAAAAACGTTTTAATTCAAATACTATTCGTTACAATTATAAATTGGCGCCATGGATGTCACTCTTGTGAAACGTCCCGTTCCAAACTGTGTGTTTTTAAAATGTTTTAATTAAAATACTATTCGTTACAATTATAAATTGGCGCCGTGGATGTCTCTCTTGTGAAACGTCCCGCCCCAAACTGTGTGTGTCTTGAAAATATAAAAATAGAAATGTGAATTTTCATAAAGATTTCATCATGTCGATTTTTTTTTTTGCATTTCACCTACTAAATCGATAGAGATAATTACATTTGCAACATGAACTTAGGTATATTGACTAAATAGAAAACTGCATAGTAATAAAGATCATTTTTTAAAGGCATCATATCGTTTTTTTTCAATAAAATCGAAACAAAAATTAACGATAAATAACGATAATTGCCTTAAAAAAAAGAAACATTCGCGGTGATTTTGTCTTGCATTCGTTTATACAATTATTATATACGAATGACCCGGGCAACGCCCGGGTTTTACCCGATTAAATGCTTTTATTCAAATACTATTCGTTACAATTATAAATTGGCGCCGTGGATGTCATTCTTGTATCTACTTATATATTTGCCTTATTCTGTCTGTTTGTTTGTCTGAAGCTCACGGATGGGATTTTTCATAACCATCGGTGGTTCAGTGGTAGAATGCTCGCCTGCCACGCGGGCGGCCCGGGTTCGATTCCGGGCCGATGCATTTTCTTTTTTTTTTTTTACAATTTTTAAAACTCATTTATATATTATACAAGATCTACTTATATATTTGCCTTATTCTGTCTGTTTGTCTGTTTGTTTGTCTGAAGCTCACGGATGGGATTTTTCATACCCATCGGTGGTTCAGTGGTAGAATGCTCGCCTGCCACGCGGGCGGCCCGGGTTCGATTCCCGGCCGATGCATTTTTTTTTTTTTTTACAATTTTTAAAACTCATTTATATATTATACAAGAATGACATCCACGGCGCCAATTTATAATTGTAACGAATAGTATTTGAATAAAAGCATTTAATCGGGTAAAACCCGGGCGTTGCCCGTGTCATTCGTATATAATAATTGTATAAACGAATGCAAGACAAAAACACCGCGAATGTTTATTTTTTTTAAGGCAATTTCTTTTTAAGGCAATTATCGTTATTTATCGTTAATTTTTGTTTCGATTTTATTGAAAAAAAAACGATATGGTGCCTTTAAAAAATGATCTTTATTACTATGCAGTTTTCTATTTAGTCAATATACCTAAGTTCATGTTGCAAATGTAATTATCTCTATCGATTTAGTAGGTGAAATGCAAAAAAAAAAAAATCGACATGATGAAATCTTTATGAAAATTCACATTTTTATTTTTATATTTTCAAGACACACACAGTTTGGGGCGGGACGTTTCACAAGAGTGACATCCATGGCGCCAAATTATAATTGTAACGAATAGTATTTGAATTAAAACGTTTTTAAAATATATGCACACTCGGGTAAAACCCGGGCGTTGCCCGGGCCATTCGTCTAGTAATATATAAATGAGTTTTAAAAATTGTAAAAAAAAAAAAAAATGCATCGGCCGGGAATCGAACCCGGGCCGCCCGCGTGGCAGGCGAGCATTCTACCACTGAACCACCGATGGTTATGAAAAATCCCATCCGTGAGCTTCAGACAGACAAACAAACAGACAGAATAAGGCAAATATATAAGTAGATAAATGAATGTATGTGTGTGTGTGCCTGTCCTTTATGCATGACCAAACCCCTCATTGGAACGCCATGAAACTTTGGAGAGTTATTTAGTATAGTACTGGGAAGGTTTCTGAAAATAATTTCTTGAATATCTTGAATATCCTTAGAGATATATAGAAAGCAGCGCCCCCATTGCGACGATGTTAACAAGTCTTTTTTATCTATAAGTTTTATTATTACTAAGTTTATTATCTTAAAGATTATTTATCAAAAGTAAGATTTTCTACCTATTAATTGCGAACAAGTCAAAGTTAGTTATCGAGTATTTTTCAAGGGACCGGGAAAAAATGTTCACTAGATAAAACGATGGTTTTGTAATGTAGAAAATTAGTAAAGACAAAATTCAGGATGACACGGCAATTTATTTGAGACAAGAATAATGATATAATACCAAGGCAAGATACTATTCCTTTAACTTCCAATTACCGAGGGAACCAATTAATATTGATTTTATTCAACTTATCGAGTATTTTTCAAGGGACCGGGAAAAAATGTTCACTTCATCGAGAGATTCAAATTTACGAGTTTCAAATTATCAAAATATATCTATGTGATGATTTAAGACCATGGAATTAATGTAAATAGTCCAGATATCTACTACCACATGTTCCACCACGTAACTGTATATAACTTCTTATTTACTGCAAATAGAAAGCCTCAACTAACATCAATCTGTACCGCGTAAGAATCTAATAAAGTATAGCAACTGTACAGATAGAAGGAATGGAGACTAACAGGAGAAAATTAAGGTTAAAAATAATTAGGCTTAGGTGAGAATAGAAAAGAAAGCCTAGCAAACCCAATCCAACTTTTACGAGGTCGTGGCCCTCCTGGATAATATAACTTCCCCCCCCCCCTGTTTACGCCAGAAAAGGGCAGTGAGCTGCATGGACCCAGCTCAGCTATAAAAGGAGGCCCCGATCCTCAGTTAGTCAGTCCTTAGTTAGTCGTCGTTCCAGTCCCTGTCCACCGGACGCTCCGATAAAAGGTAAACCCTTTCCTGCCAGAAATCTCCTCGTCCCATTCCTTCTTGACGTCAGACGCTTCTAAGTGGAATCTCTGTTTGCTTATTTCACCTTTGGCCCAGCTGTGTCGCCTTTCCACCACGACTGCACGGTAGAGTTGACATCGAGGTTCGTCTAGCATCAGGTAATACTCGTCCCAGAGGTCCCAAGATATCACAGACTCCCCCGTCCGAAGAGCCGACAGGATTGTGGACGCCAAGGTACAAGTAAGCAAGTAGACCACTGTCTGTACAGAAAGATGGAACAGGGAAGAGGGGAGGATTCAAAGGAGCCCATGGAGTCCGATCCTGACTACGAAAGTGGCGAAAACACCACTTTTCCAAAGTTGGAAAACACTCTCGGTAGGACGCATGAAATCGCCCCCACCAAGGAAGACGCCACGCCCCCGCCGGTGGTATCAGATGTCTTGGGGAGGTTGACCAGGACGTTACATCAGCTTTCTGCCGTAACCGGACTATCGCGAGACGTGGAACTACCGCGCTACAATGGTTCGTATGAGGCGCAGAGCTTCTTCGACAAATACGACGCCCAAGCAGATCGGGCCCAACTACAATACTCTACAAGAGTGAGAAAGCCAACAAACCTCCTGCAAGCGCCCCTCCGAGTTACCAACACGCGAGCGTATGTTACCTGCTCCCCCGACCATCTCTAAACCACGAGCCCAGCGCAAGCAGTGAACTCTGACTGTCCCAAAGATCCTCCAACTATGGCACAAGACCAAGCCTGTCCCGAAATACCAGACAGCACAACAGTAGGTTCCTCCATACATATTTTTTGTTGAACAATTGCTCATTCGAGCTGAACTTTCCAATAATGTAAACCTACCTCTACTACTTGATACAGGAGCATCTATCGATATAATTAGTCGGAATACTTTTAAAATAGTAGAAACCAGTTTATAAAAGAAAATACCTGTCCACCCATTTAACTTAACTATTAACGCCATAGCTGACAATATTTTCACCATAGATTATATCTTTTTAAAAAGTAAAAATAGGTAACATAACGCAGAATCTAAAATTCTATATCCTAGATACACCCTTGCCTTTTGGCATCTTATCCATTAACTCTATTAAAATATTTATACTAATTATAAACTGTCCTCAGCTACTCCTGTGTCAAGATAATGTACCTCTATCAACTACCTTGTACCAATTCACCTCGTGCAAGCAACACGTGTCCCATGGACAGGTTAATACAACCGTACCATTTACTAAATTTTCCCCTCCTGGAACGGGTTGCTCACACGTGGTGAACTTCAACGCTCTCACTTGGTTTCATTGTAATGTTCCTGATCCTATTTTCAACGCCCCTATGTCCTTTTCTTTCATAGCTTTAGACAGAAGTAACCTAAATCATAGCCTTCCAAAATTATTCCAATCGTCAATTCCAAACATAGATACACTCCCTCGTACCTTCCTTTTTCATGCACATTTAATCATCGACAAATCACTCTCAACAAAATAAACAACACCCTCTCACATCACTTTTTCCAATTGACAACAAATTTTAGCGCGCGACTTAACACCCAAATCCAATTTCGAGCCACACAAGCTCCATAAGGTCGCCCCACTAAACACTAAAAATTTTTTTACATTAAACGTGCCATATCCACTAACAATATAAAAATTCTCGATATATGTTCGCACAACCAGCACCCATGACTTTAGTAAATTTGTTATTCATGGTGAAACAGGTTAGATTTTGTACAAACCAGCGGCTTCACGTGACACCTTTTCATTTACAATTTTTTCGCTTCGTGTCACCGAGCCACACCACAAAACTCTTTCACTTTTCAGGCCAAAGACGCCTTCACGCCTGTGACATCTCACCTCAAAGCGTGTCCACGTCAAAAGTCGCACTTTCACTCACTTCTAACCTGATATCACTGAATAACATTTTTACTAAGTCCGCAACAATCTCGAAACACAACAACCATTCGATTTAATATCAATAGATACAATATCCGGATTTTCGAAATACAAACACAAATCGAACAAATGCTTGAACACGGGATAATTACAACCTCTGTATCTCCCTATGTCAGTCCCATAACGCTTGTCACCAAACGTGACAAATCAAAACGCTTTTGTGTGTGTTTACAATAATAGAAATAAAATCGCCGAACGTAGTCCAAATTAACAGACCCAATCGACCCCTAAATAAAGAAGATGATACAGTTCATGTGAACAAACTTAAACACTATACAGAAGATATCTTATTCCTCGCGCCCCAGCCTCTAATTCAAACACCTCGCGTAACACCTGATGTACACTTAGTAGAATTTAGCCATTTATGTCCCACAATATTTGACACTCAGAAATCCCGTCTTATACACCCGACTTGCTCAGCTCCTTTTCTGCACCTTACTTCAGAGATCTTCCAATAAGTTGGAAGGAAGCAAGCTGTCCGCACAAGGGGCCTCTGACCCAAATAAATATACCCGCCACCGCCGGAACTCGCTAATAATAAATTCGAGGGGAGATGGACAAACAAACAGCCGACATTTTCTTGACGGCCCGTCGCCACCCCGTGTTCTCTAATGAACTTTCGCCAGCTATTGATTTAAATATTAGTGAGTGCCTTTTACTATATATCGTTCTAATCCCTAACCTATTATTCTACTCCGATATCCCGTTTAGCTACTAATAACTTGCTTAACACGTTATTTTACATTTACTAACAAATCAGTCCACTAACAGAATAACTAATTAATTCAATAACTAATCCCGCCTACTGAACCCTAATGAATTAAACTATCTATTATTTTATTAATAACCCAAAACCAAGTCACCAGGTCTAGATTCTCTCGCCCTCAATTAACTTGTCCACTTAACATCGACACTTAGATCCAAAGACAACATTTTACCTACAAAAATCACACACACCCACATAAGTTAAAAAAAAACCCAAAACGACAACATTAGGACTCAGTGAGTTTCACAGTTGGAAACAATGTGATCCACGAGTCGCGTCAAACATAAAACAAATTCGATAAGTTAGAACAACTTAGGCCAACAAGACCAAAGATATCAATCGAGGACAATTTAAAGCTCTCTCTACCCATCCTAAAAACAGGAATATACATTTGGCCTACAACTTTCCATTCTTTCACGATATATAATTTCTATGTATAATCTTACTTGCTCTTCTTTCTCGATGAACATTTTTTAAAATATCCTTTATCTAATCAATATCTAGCTCTTATAAGTTTTTTTACGTCAACCAATCAGTTTAGATTATTGTCATTTTATTTTATTTTTCTTTACCAAAACTTATTTACTTTTGCTTTATGACTCTATTCTATAATCAAATTTATATTTTACCTTTCATATCTAATAATCTCAAGTTTATATTTCATGTTTATATCACCAATTTGCATTTGTCATTTTATATTTTCTCTCACTTTATAAATTAGATGTTATTTACATTGTTTCATCTTCCGCTACCATGTTCAATGCTATCGAATATATTATTGCTCATTATTAATTTTCATTTAATATTTTCACTTTCTATTACCCCTTATATACTGCTATAGTGTGTTAATCTTTGTATTATGTCATCACTATTTTTACTTTTTTTTAAAAGATTACTTTGCATTTAACTTCGCAATTCTATTTTCGATTTTTCAAATCCTTTAACGCTAGATGCAAAGCCTTAATTTCGCAATTTCATATCTCAATGATATATTCTTTTATATTCAAACTAAAAATCATGATCTAAAAACAGGGCAATCTTCAATAACCTCTTAATCAACCACTTTAAAGGTTACTTCTTAATAAATACTAACATTCCTTTCACGCAAGAACTTTTAACTCCTTCGCAGGCTAGACTTGACCTACTTTGATTTCGTAATTAACAATATTGACACACCGTCCCCCAGATTTACCTATCCCAACTTCTGGCTTGGACACGAGCAATTTGTTTTTTTTTATATTCCAGGGCACTCTCATGTCACACGCTGGCACCTCTTTTTTATTTTACTATTTTTCTCGCTAAGACCTTGACGACTCCAATTAAAACTTTGATTTCTGGTCACTAATCTTCGCCCTCATTTATCCTGCATGCGTACGTCTTATTGACTAATTAATAAAACCCATAACAATCACCCTTATCTTACTATTCGATTGTGGTACTGTAACTTTATTAGGTCCTTAAATTTACATGTGAAACATGGCCTAGGTTTTCCGCGCCGTGCACATTAAATGGTTTGGGACTTGAATCAAGGTCACATTGCCTCAACCTAGTAATAACTAACCCCTCAACCCTTTCTAACGCCCATCACAAAGAGATCATGATTTAACCATCCAATCATTTATATTTTTACCTATCATCATTATATGTTCACTATTAAATCTTTTATTCCTATTTTATTTTTACTCGTATGATTAGTATTAGTTGTTTATACTTTATTACCTCTTATGGATATACAGAAATCAACCCCATGTTATATACCAACTCATTTTAATTAATTTTCAAAAAATACTTCCTTAATAACAGTCTTCCTATTCCGCTCTCTTAAATCCCTCCATATGAACCCTCTCACATCCGGGGCCATCTGTGATGATTTAAGACCATGGAATTGTTGTAAATAGTCCAGATATCTACTACCACATGTTCCACCACGTAACTGTATATAACTTCTTATTTACTGCAAATAGAAAGCCTCAACTAACATCAATCTGTACCGCGTAAGAATCTAATAAAGTATAGCAACTGTACAGATAGAAGGAATGGAGACTAACAGGAGAAAATTAAGGTTAAAAATAATCAGGCTTAGGTGAGAATAGAAAAGAAAGCCTAGCAAACCCAGTTCAACTTTTACGAGTTCGTGGCCCTCATGGATAATATAACTCCCCCCCCTGTTTACGCCAGAAAAGGGCAGTGACCTGCATGGACCCAGCTCAGCTATAAAAGGAGGCCCCGATCCTCAGTTAGTCAGTCCTTAGTTAGTCGTCGTTCCAGTCCCTGTCCACCGGACGCTCCGATAAAAGGTAAACCCTTTCCTTCCAGAAATCTCCTCGTCCCATTCCTTCTTGACGTCAGACGCTTCTAAGTGAAATCTCTGTTTGCTTATTTCACCTTTGGCCCAGCTGTGTCGCCTTCCACCACGACTGCACGATAGAGTTGACATCGAGGTTCGTCTAGCATCAGGTAATACTGGTCCCAGAGGTCCCAAGATATCACATCTATTATTTTTTTTTGAAAATAAGTTTATAGAGAATTGTTTTAACAAATGTTCGTTAGACAAACCTTTACTCGGGTAAAACCCGGGCGAAGCCGGGTACATCCGCTAGTATTTACTAAAATACAACTTTAAAAAGCCTTATAACCGGCTGCCATTCTAGACCTGTTTGTGAAATGGGCTAATGTTCTAATATTTTTATAAGAAAGAATTTTATTCAATCGTTTCAGAAATATTAGCATCACATTTTCTGCTTCCAAATAAGCAAATCAGTCTTATATTTTTGAATATCTACAAATTCTAGGTTAAAATACTCTTGTATCTTTCTATCATTTTTCGATCACAAAATATCTTAATTTGATATTGGTGTAATATTAATAGACTTTATAATGTTTATTTGTAGTTCTATTTGTGAAAAGAGTTTGAAAGTTGCCTTTGAACTTTTATCTTAAATAGAGAGATGAGCTGGTTTCCTCCTTCTTCTGCTCGAGTGAATATTTGGCTGTTAGGATCTTATTCCTGCCTACTAAAAATAATGGTATAGCTTCGCCTGTGGTCTGTTTTATTGAATATTCCTCGAATTAATTTTGTTTCTGACAATCAAACATGATATAGCAATATTGTCATAATCATTTTCTAACTAAAAAAATAAGTAATTTTGCCTCATACTTGGTTAATTTTGCTTGGTTGAAAATGGGACAAAATTATTATCTTAAAGAATATTTATCAAAAGTTAGATTTTCTACCTATTAATTGCGCACAAGTCAAAGTTAGTTATCGAGTATTTTTCAAGGGACCGAGAAAAATTGCTCACTAGATAAAACGATGATTTTGTAATGTAGAAAATTAGGAAAGACAAAATTCAGCATGACACGGCAATTTATTTGAGACAAGAATAATGATACAATTCCAAGGCAAGATACTATTCCTTTAACTTCCAATTACCGAGGGAACCAATTAATATTGATTTTATTCAACTTATCGAGTATTTTTCAAGGGACCGAGAAAAAATGTTCACTTTATCGAGAGATTCAAATTTATGAGTTTCAAATTATCAAAATATATCTTTTTTTAAATAAGTTTATAGAGAATTGTTTTAACAAATGTTCGTTAGACAAACTTTTACTCGGGTAAAACCCGGGCGAAGCCGGGTACATCCGCTAGTATTTTATATAAAAAATTTCATACCAACTATATACAAGGAGCTGAAAATTAAATTTTTATATTCTTCGAGCACACATATTTTTATGAAAAAAAGGAACAAAAGTGAAATTATACTGGTATAGTTGTAACAACGTAACCCAGGATCCTGGAGCGATCCATAGATCGCCAACTACCCGGGAAAATGTACAAATTTCAGATGATGCCTTTTTCTTAAAAAATATTTTTAAAATAATTATTTTACTAATCTTTTTTACAAAAAATATATATTGTTGCAACATATGTAAATTACTACATCTTCTATATATATATAAATGAATGTTTGTATGTTTGTTTGTTTGTTTGTATGTCCGGTATAAAAATTCGCAGTAGTTCACTAATTCAAACCAAAATATCCATACATAGGTAAAAAAATACGGGGAAGACGATAGGCTATTTTAAAAAATATATAAATAAATTATTAAAACTATATATTCAAATTATTCTACTTAGCTCACGAACAGCGCCCTCTATCAAAGATTAGATTAAATTATGCTGCTGCAAACAAATAGATAATGCTAATAACAAACAATTATAAAAAAAGCTAATCTAAATATATATAACTCAGGTAGATATGCACACGGGTCAATCACAGGGCGAAGCCCGGGTCACCCGTCTAGTGGGTTATAAATATATCTTTTAAAATTACAAAATATTTTCTCACAATGAGTTTATTTTTATTAAAAAACGCTAGTTTTCAAGCGATATTAATATCTCAGGTATAAATATCTTCGCTGCGCGCCTTTGTTTTTGTAAATATTTCTGGTAGGATATAGTCGATATTCTATTAAGCCCGTTGAAGAGCGATTATCGCTTGAAAACTTTTAATAAAAAGAAACTCATTGTGAGAAAATATTTTGTAATTTTAAACTTTTTTCACAATTTTATCATAAATAACAATGTTTAATTTATCTTTTTGTTATCAAATCTTTAAATATGGAATGCAATTTTTTGTCTGAAATTGTCTTAATTTTTTGTTTTACTTTATGTAAATAAAGAGAGATTTTATTTTAAAACTTTTTTCCTTTACTCCTTGGAGAATCCATATATACGACTGAATATCTTAATAAAAGTTTCTTTTGGTTAGCAGCCCCGTAAATAAAGATATTTTCTCTTAATAAAAGTTTTTTTCTTGTGTGATCAAAATATTTATTAAAATTTAAATTAATTCCAGAAAAAAAAACAGAATATTTTTTCACCTCAATAATTAAAGATATCATTATACATTTTTAATACCCACGCTTACTTTTGTTTTTCTTTATTGCGGTCCGTGAGTTTGTGTTATCTTTTTTGCTAGTATTTAAGATATACTTTAAAGTAGGTTATAAGCATGGAAAATTCAAATGCAAATAGATTGAAAGTTGATTATTTTGGTGCCACTCTTCTAGATGAATGCTCCATCTGTTTGGACGATATCAAACAAAGAGCATTCCCTGAATGTTGCCAACATCAGTTCTGTTTGGAATGCTTGAAAGAAGCCGCCAAACGACGACTTCATTGTCCGATTTGTCGCGGAAAATTTAATAGAATCGTCTATAATGTTCGCGGGGCCGAGGATTTCGACACGGTCCGTGTGGAGTTAATAAATTCGAGAGAATATATTCCCGAATTTATTTCAATTTTAAGAAGACGAGTAAGAATTGGTCAAGTTGATTTAATTAATAATATTGGACAATATTCCTTTGAAGCTACCCGTCATTTTAATCGTGTGCCAGTAATTGGTACAAATCCATACCGAAGAAACAGAATTTTGAATCGTGAGCCAGAAGTTGGTACACACCCTCACCGAAGAGACGGAATTTTGAATCGTGAGCCAGAAGTTGGTACACACCCTCACCGAAGAGACAGAATTTTGAATCATGTGCCAGAAGTTGGGACACACCCTCACCGAAGAGACAGAATTTTGAATCGTGTGCCAGAAATTGGTACACATCCATACCGAAGAAACAGAATTTTGAATCGTGAGCCAGAAGTTGGTACACACCCTCACCGAAGAGACGAAATTTTGGATCGTGAGCCAGAAAATGGTACACATCCCTAACGAAGAAACAGAATTTTGAATCGTGAGCCATAAAATGGTACACTTGTCTTGCGAACAAACTTAATTTCGAATCGTGAGCCAGAAATTCGAACACATTCCTACCGAAGAAATATAATTTTGACTCCTGAGCAAGAAATTCGTACAAATCAATAACAAGAAGAAAGGATCAGTGATCCAGAAAATGGTACATACCTCAATCAATGACCTTTGAACCAGAATTTAGCATACACCTTTAGAATATAAAGAGGTGACCATTAATACTTTATATTTAAAAATACGTACGAGAAAATATTGAAACCTTTACTTATTTTATGTAAATTTTGTTCTGTAAAATCATACCTATTTTTAAAAAATTCTCATTTTTTAAATTATATTTAGAAATATAATATTTGTGCCATATATATATACTCATTTAAAAAATATATATATAAAGAGCGATTTTTGAGAAGCATTTGAACAATTTGGATTTTTTGTGAATATTCCATATATATTTTTTTTTTAATAAAAAAAGATGTTTTTTTTTTTCATTTAGAGACTTATAATGGTATAATTATCTCCATCTCTTTATAATAATATTATATATTGTCACATAGGGGTAATATAATAATGGTATATTTACTTCGCTCCTCCAATAATAACCGCTTTATATATAAGATTGTTAAAGGTATTCTTTATAGGAAGAAATTTGACCCAATCGGCCCTCCCCTACTACTGATCATTCCTAAACAACTGAGAGCTGACATATTGACCGAACTGCACGACGCTTCCTTTGGCAGGTCATCTGGGTTTTGCTAAGATTTACTATAGACTTAGAAAGAAGTATTTTTGGACAGAACTCTATTGGAGTGTTAGAAAATATGTGATCCACTGTCAGAACTGTCAACAGAAGAACACGCCTCCACCTCTAAATCGACCATTCCAGAAGGTAGGTATAGAACTTGATCTTTAAACTCATAAATAAAATATTTTATTTTATCGATATATGTTTTATTTGCCTATTTAATTAAGTTACAATATAATCATGATACATAATATTTGTTGAAACATTATTCATTGGGCAAACATCCACTCAGGGAGAACTTGGGCGAAGCAGGGTCAATATTTATAATTGTAATGAATATTATTAATCCTAAAGCAGTATTTTTTCATATATATATTGAGAACAAAATTGGTATTTCCTGACTGCTCACATGAGGATTTTAGATGGCAGAGCGCCATCTAGTGGAACAAAAATCAACTAAATGTTGATTTAGCTTGTTCCAAAGATATTTGGCCAGCCCAATTCCTTGATAAATAAAGAAAGTCAATCAAGAAATTGGGTTGGCCAAATATCTTTGGAACAAGCTACATCTGATTTAGTTGATTTTTGTTCCACTAGATGGCATTCTGACATCTAAAATGCTCACATGAGCAGTCAGGAAATACCAATTTTGTTTTTAATATCAACACCTGACCATTTTCTATTTTTTCTTGATTTTTAACATACTCGTATATATATATATGCCCTCATGTGAAAATTCCCTTGGATTAAACCTGGGGTTTGCCGGTTATGTTCAATCAATTAGTTATGTATATTTTAATCAAATGTGGATCCTGGTTCTTTTTTATTTAAAACTAGCGGATGTACCTGGCTTCTGCCGGGGTTTACCCGAGTGGAGGTGTTCCTAAGGAATATTCGATTTAAAATATTTTTCGAGCAAGCATTCACTCTATACTTGATATCTTCTTGTGAAGTTAAATTATAGTTTGTTTTACTTTTCTCTACAGAACTACTAAATAAACCATTGGGAAATTTTGTATGTTGGTAGCTGAATATATATATAGATCGACATATAAGATAATAAAAAAGACTAAAATTATATAATAAACAAAATATTTAACATATTTTAGAATGATAAAATTATGAGCTAATCTATATATATAAAATTGAATGTCTGTGTGTGTGTGTGTGTCTGTGTGTCCTCTATGGATTCGAAAACCATACATCCAATCGCCGTGAAATATTGGGATATTATTAGGTGTATCTCCGGAAAGGTTTACGAAAAATAATATCTTGAATATCTTTAATATCCTTAGAGTTATTTGCAGATTTGTAGCTTTAACTCGCAAGCAGCGCCACCATTGAGACGGAGATAGGCTTTTGCAAGAGGGGGAGTAATGTTAGGAGAGAGGAGCGCGTCTCGAGGCGGGTGCTCACGAGTCACTGTTAAAAACCTATTTGTTTTGGCTACATCTTTTCCTGTGGACTTAACGATAACTTTTCTAAAACTTATTTCAAATTTCAGGTATAATTATTTTTACATCATTTAGTTTAGTATAATTATTTACTATAATTTCCTATCGTTCAATTATTATACTTTTTGTTCTTAAAGATTATTTAAGACAATAATCTTTAATTAGAAAGTGCTTTGCCAAAAGTTTGGAGTGGGGCAGACCCCGTGCGAGAATGGATTCGCCCGGCCGCCGGCCGACAGTCAAAGTACCCACCGACCAATCAGGGCAGAGTTGGTGACACAGCTATGCCAAGTAGACAAGAAAAAAAGCTTCGCGGGAGCTTGCCCAAGATGACCTCCGGGAACTTCGTCCATCTTCCATAAACGACCATGAATTTATTCAACCTTATCGAGTATTTTTCAAGGGACCGGGAAAAAATGTTCACTAGATAAAACGATGATTTTGTAATGTAGAAAATTAGGAAAGACAAAATTCAGAATGACACGGCACACAGGGACCGGGAAAAATGATCACTTTATCAGTTTCAAATTATCAAAATATATCTATTTCTTTTTATAAGTCTATAGAGAATTGTTTTAACAAATGTTCGTTAGACAGACCTTTACTCGGGTACCGATTAATATTGAATTTATTCAACTTATCGAGTATTTTTCAAGGGACCGGGAAAAAATGTTCACTTTATCGAGAGATTCGTTAGACAAACCTTTACTCGGGTAAAACACGGGCAAATGTTCGTTAGACAAACCTTTACTCGGGTAAAACCTCGGGCGAAGCCGGGTACGTCCGCTAGTTATTATATAAAGACATTTAATGACTTAACTTTTCTCGGCTTATTCCCAAGTAAATATTTGCCAGGCGAATATCATTTATGTTGTTTATTATACTATGTTTATTATACTTTTATGTTGTTTATTTATACTATGTTTATTATACTATTATGTTGTTTTTTTAAATATATGGTATCATTATCAACCCTCTAATTATTACTCATGAGTATTCTAATTAATATAATATAGAACTATTATATTATTATCACTTTGTTTTTGATTTTTAAATATTTAATTTTCGAATTATATCACTTTAAAGTGATAAAAAAAAATTCAAAATAATAGACGAGTGGTGTGGGACTAGTTTAAATAATGCTTAATAAAATTAAAATCTATATATAAAACGCTTTCATATGACTTGTTTAAAAATGGGGGTATAGTGTAAGCTGTCACATTAAATATATTGTGAAAAATAGATAAAACTTTAAGTGAGAGAGAGAGAGAGAGAGAGAGAAACATTATTTCCTGATAATCCGATTTCCTATAATATTTAATTTATATATGGGCAAAAATATATTGATGAAAAACATATACTCTCACACTTACCTCATTTTATATTTACCTCATTACCACTCACCTCATTTTATAAAAAGCCTTAGAACATGCTGCCATTCTTGTAATATAGTTAATATCGTACTCGGCAACACAGTTGAGTTTGAAATAGAATGTAAATAAAAGAACTAACGCTATCTAATACTAACAACAATCCTGTAAGTAAATAAATATATCTAATACCCCAATAAATAAATCTTATAATACGTTTGCTAATTATATTACGTAAACAAAGATTTTACATGGTGTCAGAAGTTTAAAATTTAAAATAAATAAAAGTAGCGTATTTCGCTAACCCTAGTTCTAAACTGAAAGGGTTAACAAAAGTTCTAAACTTAAAAATAAGCGAAAATAAATAGCTTTGTGAATAATATTTAAATAACTAACCATGGAGGCACCAAAACATTTTGATCCTAATAGAGAAAGGTGGGAAGATTGGCTTCAACAATATTCTTGGTATGAAACTGCTACGGAGATGAAAAAGAAAGAACCAGAAGTTCAAGTCGCGTCGTTCATGACAATAATAGGAAGCGATGCCCAAAAAATTTACCGTACATTCGTACTATCTCCAGAAGAAACTAAAAAAGTTGAAGAAATCAAAAAAACGTTTCACCAACTACTTTTTGCCAAAAAAGAATTATACCATGGAACGTTATAACTTTAATAAATTACAACAAAGCATGGTTGAAACAATTACAGAATTTATCACAAGATTGCGCCTACAAGCATCAAAGTGCAAGTTTGAAAGTTTGGAAGATGAACTAATCAAAGACAGGGTTGTTGTTGGTATTCATGATGACCATACAAGAGAAAAACTTCTAAGTGATCCTGATTTGGACCTGGATAAGGCAATACAAATATGTATGGCTGCAGAAAGGACAAACAAAGAAATTAAAGGTCATGCAACAGCGTTCGGATCAAGAAGTATCAGTCATTAAAAAGAACTTCAGGCCAAAAAAGAATGTAACAATGGAAGAAGTTCCAAAATTAATAGACAATTGCAAAAAATGTGGCGGCACACATCCAATTAGAAGATGTCCCGCATATGGAAAAATTTGCAAAAAAATGTAAAAAAGCAAATCATTTTGCAAAATGTTGCAGATCAAATTTCAGGTATAAAAAGAAAATCAATACCTTAGAAGAAGAAGGAACAGAAAATGATGAATTTAGTCTTCAAATTAATTCATTGTCGGAATTCACTGGTGAACCAATGGAAAAAATCCAAATAAACAGCACTGAACCTTTCAAAATAAAATTGGACACTGGAGCTCAGTGCAATGTCTTGCCTTGGAACATTTTCAAGAAAATAAATTCAAAACTTAACAGAAGTTCAGTGAAAAGTTTAAAATCATTCTCAGGCCACAGAATTAAGGTGGATGGAGAAATTATTGCCTCATGCATAATAAACAACATCAAGGCAGACATTAAGTTCATTGTCACCAAAACAGGGACCACACCAATACTGGGCAGTGAATCTTGCTTTATGCTAGGACTACTCAAGAGAATAAATGAAATAAAACCAGTAGAACAAGAGTTTCACCAGCTGTTCAACGGAGATGGTTGCTCAAAGAATTTTGAATACAGAGCAGAATTCACAAAAGGGGACCACAAGTTGGAAATAAAACCACCCAGGAGAATACCCCTTAAAATAAAAGATGAGGTCAAGAAACAACTAGACTTAATGGAGAAAAGTAAGGTGATAAAAAGAATGGAAGAACCGACACCTGTCTCAAGCCACATGGTGGTAGTGAAACAAGGCGGGAAATATAGAATTTGCATTGATCCATCAGATTTAAACAAGATCCTGCTAAGAAGACACTACCCACTAAGAACGATAGAGGACATAGCTTCCAATATCAAAAATTCAAAATACTTCACAAAGCTTGACTTTTTAAAAGGCTTTTGGCAATTGAAGGTCGCTGCGGAAACACAACCTTACATGACCTTCAGCACACCTTGGGGGCGTTATGCTTTCCTTAGAGTCCCATTTGGAATTAAAACTGCCCCGGAGATTTTCCAGAATACCATATCCAAGATTGTAGAGAATATACCTGGTGTAGAAAACTCAATGGACGACATACTCATCCATGCTGAAGACATCCAAACACTGAGAGAAAGAACTAAAATAGTCATGACTACTCTTCAGGAAGCTGGAGCAAGACTCAATAAGGACAAGTGTGAATTTGAAAAAACAAAAATAAAGTTCTTGGGACATATCTTCACCAGTGATGGAATAAAAACAGATGAAGAAAAAGTCAAAGCCATTGACAATATCAAGTCACCATCAAACAAAAAAGAACTACAAAGACTTTTGGGAATGGTTCAATACTTACATAAATTCATCCCAAATCTCTCAGAGATAACATACAGAATGAGATTGCTTCTGAAGAAAAACACAGAATGACAATGGGACAGCTTGAGGGACAAGGATATGGAAAGAATAAAAGGCTTATTAAAACAAGCACCAACCCTAAAGTATTATGATCCTAACAAAGCTGTGGTACTTTCGGTTGATGCAAGCCAACATGCCATTGGAGCAGTCTTACTCCAAGAAGATCGACCAATTGCGTATGCTTCTTCTGCATTAAATGATGCTCAGAGGCATTACCCTCAAATAGAAAAAGAAGCTCTGGCAATTAAATTTGGTTGTAAGAAATTCCATACCTATATATATGGTAAATCTCTTTTAATAGAAACAGACCATCGACCGTTAGAATCCATTTACAAAAAAACCAATGGATAAAATGCCACCAAGACTTCAAAAAATATTCATGGAAATTGATCAATATGGACCAAATATTAAATACAAGAGTGGAAAGGAGCTCTTGATTGCAGACTTACTGAGTCGAGATTGCAAATCATATGAGAATCTAGAAGAAAATCCAATAGAAATCCTTTTAATTACTGCATTTGACAATAGATCAACAACCAACATCATGAAAGCTACAAAGGAAGATGCAGAATTACAAGAACTAAAAAGAAACAATAATCCAAGGATGGCCAGACCAAAAGTCACTAGTTCCTCTATCTTGCAGAATATATTGGAATATAAAAGATGAACTTTCCATTCATGAAGACCTAGTTCTGAGGGGAACCAAAATAATAATACCAGAATCAATCAAAAAACAAGTTCTCAAACAGATACATGAAGGTCACCTAGGCATTACTGGTTGTACCAAAAGAGCCAAAGACTCCATTTATTGGGCAGGAATGTCCAAAGATATCTCTGACATGGTAGAAAATTGCAAGACATGTATAGCTACACAAAGAGACAAACAAAAACAACCCCTAATGCTAAAAGAAATTCCTGAGCTCCCATGGGAAATTGTCGCATCAGATATCTTTCAATTTGAAGGGAATGAATACATTGTGATTATAGACAGTTATTCTGGATTCATAAACTTTGAACCTATTAACACCATAAATTCAAAAGATACCAATGGATTTCTCAAAAGAAACTTTAGCATACATGGAATTCCTAAAGTTCTGGAGACAGATAATGGAAGAAATTATGCTTCAAGAGAGTTTAATGAATTCAGCAACAAATGGAAGTTTAATCACAAGACTTCAAGTCCACATTACCCTAAATCAAATGGACTGGCTGAAAGAGCTGTGCAAATAGCAAAGAACATTCTTAGAAAATGCAAACAAAGTGGAGATGATATCCAGATTGCATTACTCAACTATAGAAATACTCCAAGAGAAGACATGGGATCACCAGCACAAAGACTACTTTCAAGAAGAACAAAGACAATCTTGCCAATCAGCAAAGAATTGTTAAGACCTTGCATCCAAAAAGAAGTCACTTTAAAGCTAAGAAGATCCAGAAACAAGCAGAAATTCTACTATGACAAAGGATCAAGAGACGAACCAACTTTCAAGATCAGACAAGAAGTTTATCTAAGAGAAAACAGAAGAAACTAGAAACCAGCCACAATAGTTCGAGAAGATGGTCCAAGGTCCTATACAGTCCAGAACAACAAAGGACTCTACAGAAGAAACCAATCACATATTACAACTAACCAATCCCAAAGAGACCATGAAAGCATCCTTGAGCAAGAACCCAGTGGAAGTGCTTGTTCAACTATGGAGCAAGATCAAGAAACTCAGCCTAAAGGTTCTGACTGGATGGAGCTGCAGTCGGAAACTGATAATCCAGCTGGAGAGGAGGAGACCAGAGAGGTGCGGAAGTTCACAAGAAGCGGTCGCCAGGTGAAGCCACCAAAAAGAATGTAACAACGGAATTCTAATTAATATAATATAGAACTATTATATTATTATCACTTTGTTTTTCATTTTTAAATATTTAATTTTCGAATTATATCACTTTAAAGTGATAAAAAAAATTCAAAATAATAGACGAGTGGTGTGGGACTAGTTTAAATAATGCTTAATAAAATTAAAATCTATATATAAAACGCTTTCATATGACTTGTTTAAAAATGGGGTTATAGTGTAAGCTGTCACATTAAATATATTGTGAAAAATAGATAAAACTTTAAGTGAGAGAAACATTATTTCCTGATAATCCGATTTCCTATAATATTTAATTTATATATGGGCAAAAATATATTGATGAAAAACATATACTCTCACACTTACCTCATTTTATATTTACCTCATTACCACTCACCTCATTTTATAAAAAGCCTTAGAACATGCTGCCATTCTAGACCTGTTCGTGTTTATATTTACTAAAAAACAACTTTAAAAAGCCTTGTAACAGGCTGCCATTCTAGACCTGTTCGTGTTTATATTTACTAAAATACAACTTTAAAAAGCCTTGTAACAGGCTGCCATTCTAGACCTGTTCGTGTTTATATTTACTAAAATACAACTTTAAAAAGCCTTATAACAGGCTGCCATTCTAGACCTGATTGTGAAATTGACTAATGTTCTAATATTTTTATAAGAGAAATATTTTCAATCATGTTTCAATAATATTAGCATCACATTTTGTCCCTCCAAATAAGCAAATCAGTCTGATATTTGAATATCTACAGATTTTTGATCACAAAATATTTTAATTTGATATTGGTGTATTTTAAATAGACTTCATAATGTTTATTTGAAGTTCTAATTGTGGAAAGAGTATGAAAGTTGCCTTTGAACTTTTATCTTATATAGAGAGACTAGCGGATGTACCCGGCTTCGCCCGTTGTTAATTAATAACAAAACTAAATAGAATTTACTAAAAAGCCTTTATTTATTGCTTTTAATTATAATTAAATTTTAAACATATTAAAGATAATATTATTTATTTACACATATAACTATATGTAAATTAAAGAACAAAAGGAAAAGAAACCAAAAAAACGTAAACATTGGCGACCGCCATTTTTCTTTGTCTGCCAGCAACAGTTGTATAGTCGATCCTGCGCAGGCGCACACCACGCCCGCCGCCACCGCGTGCTGCTCGATGGGGCCGTGTTTTCGAGCCGCTTGCCCACTAAAATGGATATTTAACATACTCCCACCTATGATTTGGGGAAGAAAATCATACAATTAAGATAAGTGATATATATGTGGTACATAAAAGGAATTAAGCATTATAAATTGAGTCTCTGTGGTGGCTTGACCACGCGTCCACATCGAGTTCGCTTAGCCTCACTATGCGCTTCTTCAATTGTAGTATCTCCTTTGGATCGAAGAATTGGATCCCCACTTGAAACTTCCAGGGGATAGAGCTTCTGCACAGGGCGTATAAGGGTTCCCAGTTTTGTGCGAACTTTAGCAACCCGAGAATGTCCATCTCTTCCTGGAAACAGTTCCACTATTCTTGCCATAGGCCAGTGGAGTCTCCTCTTGTCTTCCACCTTCACTATAACCACATCACCCACACTCAGTTTCGGAGTCCTCTCATTGGCCTTCTGGACAAGCTGGCCCAGATATTCACTCCGAAAGCGACTTCTGAGAGCTTCTCGCAGCCTTTGACAATGCCGATATCTATCTTGAAATTTCTTTGAATCCAACTTATCAAGATCTGGAACTCCCACGTATTTTGAATCATGTAGAAACATGGAGGGTGATAAAGGAATCAAACTGTCAAAGTCCTCATGAATGTATGTCAGCGGACGACTGTTGATTGTAGCTTCTGCATCACATAGGATAGTAGACATCTCTTCATAGTACACTGAAGAATGGCCCAAAATTCGAACAAGGAGATCCTTGATGGAACGAATAAGACGCTCCCACCAACCTCCCCACCATGCAGCAGTAGGAGGTATGAACTTCCAACTTATCTTGTGAAGATTTTGGTCTAACACTATCTTCTTCCAGTTTAAAGCCTTGAGAGCATTGTTAGCGCCCACAAAATTAGTACCATTATCAGAATAAATGACTGTTGGTCGCCCTCTCCGGGCTATAAATCTTCTCAGAGCTTGTATGAGGGCTTCAGTACTTAATGAGGTTACAAGTTCCAGGTGTATAGCTCTGAAGACGGCACAGGTAAATAGAACAATCCATGCCTTGGTCTTGTTCTTGAGGTAAAGTGGACCAGCAAGGTCTACTCCCAGAATTTCAAAGGCTGTGGCATCTCTCACTCTATCAAGGGGTAAGTGTATCGGAGTAGTTTTCACAGGTTTTGATGAAAATCTTCTACACTTGGCACACTGAGAGACGACACTTCGTATGCTGCGCCGGGAATTTAAGATCCAATAATTTTCTCTGAGTTTGGCAGAAAGGATCTGAACTCCTGCATGACAATGTCTCAGATGGAATTCTCTTATCAGGCATGTGACAACATGATGTTTTGTTGGAAGCAAAATTGGGTAACGAAATGAATATTCGTCATCCCTTTCAATAAGCTTGGATTTTATACGGATCAATCCAAAATCATCTCTAATTATCATCAACCCGTTGATCGAATCTCCTCGGCTAGAAAAAACTTGCTGTTGCACAGTTTTCCAAATTCCCTTTTCAGCATCTTCTAATTCTGAAAGCTGTAGACTATGCATACCTGATGGGGACAATTTTTGTGTATTTCGTATGAACCTCCGGATCCACGCATTTATTCTGACAATCTTTGTAAAATTTGAAAATCTTTCAAACCATGGCATTACTTCAGTTCTGGCATGAGTAGTCACCAATACTTGCCTATCTATTTCTAAATTGACCAAAGTTCTGTCTGAGTGGAATAATTGCTTTGGCCAGTGATCTTGAGGCTGCTTGAGCCATTCAGGTCCCTCCCACCATCTGGTGCGTTTAAGCTGTAGTACACTACAACCTCTTGAAGGAAGGTCTGCAGGGTTGAGGCTCCCTGGTACATAAAACCATTTGTTCGGACCTGAAGTGTTGCATATCTCTTTGACTCTGTTGTTTACAAAGGTGCCCCACTGCCTGTTTGTCTTGATCCATGAAAGTGCTGTAGTAGAGTCTGTCCAGTAGTACACCGGTTCCGCAGCCAAATTCAAAGACTGAGTTATGTACCTGCTGAGTCTAACTCCCAACATACAAGCAAGAAGTTCCATCCTAGGGATAGTAGTTTTCTTAAGTGGACCTAGCCGGGATTTGGCCATCAAAAGTTGTACTGACACTCCTTTGTTCTCAGGACAACGTAGAAAAGCTGCTGCTGCATATGCACTTTGGCTTGCATCACAAAATATGTGAATGAACCAATGGGCTCTAATCCCATGGCCCACTCTACGTGGAATTTTTATGTCGGCAAGAGTGTCCAACTCACTGTACCACTTCATAAAATTTTCTTGAATGGTTGTTGGCAAAGGTTCATCCCAATCAGTTTTGACTGTCCAGGCTTGTTGAATAAGTAGTTTAGCAGGTAATAAGACAGGAGCTAAGAATCCAATTGGGTCAAAGATCTGTTGGGTATGAGACAAGAGGTCTCTCTTGGAAAGTGAGTTTATTATAACTCCGAACTTGGGGGTCACATTAAGAGTATCTTCTAAAAGATTCCATTTCATGCCCAGAACTTAAGCCTCTTCACTCCTTTCTATATCAACACTAGGAGGTAATCTAGAATAGACTTCCTTGACTCGGTGTATAGGTCCGAATTGCCACATTCTGAGATCCATCTTGGCTTTTGCAAATATCTCAGTAGATTTCTCCACCAGATCAACTAATTCTGCCTCGGTATCCACTGAAGTGACACAATTATCAATATACAAACATTCCATCAACTTCTGAGGAAGAGCTCCAAATTCAGATGAGACTCCCTTAAGATGATGCAGAATGACTGCTCCAAGCAAATAGGGGCTACAGGTCACACCAAAGACAACTCGCTTGTGACGGAAAACCTGAATCTGATGATTATTTTTCCACCATAAGAATCTAAGATAGTCTCTATCTTCTTCTTTCACTTCAATTTGCAAAAAGGCTTTTCTAATGTCAGCAATAACTCCAATAGCCTTTTCTCTAAACTTCAGTAGGATAGCTGGGATCTGTTCAATAACATTTGGGCCACTTGCCAAGCAATCGTTCAATGAAAGATTCCCCTTGTCCTTACATGATGCGTCAAACACAGGTCTTATCTTGGTGGTGTTGCTATTGGCTTTAACCACTGGGTGATGAGGGAGATAATGACAATTCCTGTTCAAATCTTCTGGAGACACCTTTTCAATAACACCTTCAGCTAGCCATTCTTGGAACACCCTATCATATTCGCTGAAGATACCTTTAGCTCTCAATTTACGGGTTGTGTTGAAAAGTCTTCTCTCTGCAATATGACGATTGGATGGAATTCCTTCTTGGTTCCCCAGCCAAGGTAATCCTACACAAAAGCGTCCATCTTCCAGCTGATGAACAGTATTTAAGAAGTGCTGGTGTACTATCTTATCTTCTTCTAGCTTTGTGAGATTTTCCCTGGGATCTTTTATGCCAATCGTTTCTAAATCCCACAAATAATCAACCAACATATTTCTACTGTGCATGCTGATGACCACCAGTGATGAGTAATCAGTCTGCTCATCTTTCTTCGGTGAAGGGCCACAAATTGTCCATCCAAGATGTGTTTCTAAAGCTGTTAGTCCATTTTCCAGCTGCTTAACACGTCCCGACAAAAGGCTTCCATAGATATCACTGCCGATCAAAAGTTCTATCTTGGGGCTATCTCTCCCAAGATCAGACAGCCAAATTCTAGATCCTTTTAGTTCATTCAACCATGCTCCTTTAGGCGTCCTTGGAATCTCTCCACAAATAATGTCTTGACCCAAGAATTCAAATTCTCTCAGAGTGTCCAATTCTGATAGGTTGCTGCATAATGCGACCGTATACACCTTATGGCATTTTGTTTCTGTTTGTGTACCACCAAACAATGAATGAGCAATATTTACATTGCCGATGGGCTTCAATTTTACTTCTAGTGCAGTGGATTCCAAAATATAGGACTTCTGAGAACCAGGGACCAAGAGTGCTCGCACTCTTCTATAGCCATTATTTCCCATAATATTGACCATCAAGGTCATTAATGTTACATCTCTTGTACACTGCTGATTGGCTAAAGCACTCTGCACTACTTCAGAGACATGCGTCTTTTCCTTTCGGTT
Source organism: Cordylochernes scorpioides (assembly GCA_030710605.1). NCBI lineage: Eukaryota > Metazoa > Arthropoda > Arachnida > Pseudoscorpiones > Chernetidae > Cordylochernes > Cordylochernes scorpioides. Next base: position 43,758,083 of record CP092864.1, read on the forward strand.
GCAGGGCAAGTCAGGACAAAGAAGAACGTAGTGTCCTTTGGCACAAATATTACATTGAACTGTCCTCTTGCAAGCCTTTGCAAGATGTCCAGGTTTAAGGCATTTCAGACAACACCTCTTTTCATAGATCTTTGCTCTTTTATCCTTGAATGGCATAGATTGAGCAGTGATGCAGTCTTTACTTTGGTGATTATTTTCACAGAACAAACATCCCATCTCCTTGGCAGAAAATAAACCTGCAGCGGTAGGTATATTTGAATTCTGTTTAAACTTATTTCTAAGTTTCTCTTTTGGGGAAGACCCTTCAAATCCTCTCCTGGCTAGAAGTCTTCTTTCTTCCCCTTCCACTTCTCTTCTAAGAAAGTCCAAAAGATTGTTAAGGTGAGAGCTGGAGTTAGAATTAGAGTTTTTTGATGCATCACAATTATTCAGCGGTGATCTCTGCCAAGCAACCAGCACATCTTCTGGCAAACAAGACTCTATCATAGGGAAAAGCCATGCTGTGTTTTCCTTGGTGTCAACACCCAAAGATTCCAGAGATCTTAGTTGTGTTTCGAGTTTGTCGTATAGTTTAGCCACTGACCGCCTTTCATCTGGTGGAGTCTTGACATTTGCCATCATTAATTTAAGCAGTTCCCTTACATATATTTCCACAAGCAAATATTTCTGTCCATACCTTTGTTTCAAGGCTTGGACCGCTTTGGCATAGTTGTCTGCTGTTTGGGGATAGCTTTCTATGAGCTCTCTGGCTCTAGTGTTTGATTGCATAGACTGCACCAGATAATGAAACTTGTCTGCATCATGCAGCTCAGTATCCTCATGAATCTTTTCAAATTGTGCCCAAAATGGAAGCCAATTAATTAATTCTCCATCAAATTTTCTTATTTCGATCTTAGGAAGTTTATAACTTTTGGCCATTAATGACCCATTTGAGCTTCCCAGGGATTTAACATCACTTTTGTGATCAGAATCAATTAATTCTCTTACCTTTCTTTCCAGGGTGATGAAGGTATCCGAATAATGTTCTGCTTCCTCAATTTCACAATTTAAAGTGTCTTCTTCTGCATCAGCCAACATCATATGATCCAACATCTCCTGGTCAAGATCCTTTAATTTGAAATCGATGTCTTTTAATTTGCTAAATTTGTCCCTGATCACACCTAGATCAGCATTAGTTTTACTTATTTCGGAATCCAAAACATTTACTACCTTAGTAAATCGCGTTCTGGTTACTGAACGCAACTTCTTGTCACGTTCCATCCTGGCAGGCTCGCCACTTTTGTTAATTAATAACAAAACTAAATAGAATTTACTAAAAAGCCTTTATTTATTGCTTTTAATTATAATTAAATTTTAAACATATTAAAGATAATATTATTTATTTACACATATAACTATATGTAAATTAAAGAACAAAAGGAAAAGAAACCAAAAAAACGTAAACATTGGCGACCGCCATTTTTCTTTGTCTGCCAGCAACAGTTGTATAGTCGATCCTGCGCAGGCGCACACCACGCCCGCCGCCACCGCGTGCTGCTCGATGGGGCCGTGTTTTCGAGCCGCTTGCCCACTAAAATGGATATTTAACACCCGTGTTTTACCCGAGTAAAGGTTTGTCTAACGAATCTCTCGATAAAGTGAACATTTTTTCCCGGTCCCTTGAAAAATACTCGATAAGTTGAATAAAATCAATATTAATCGGTACGCGAGTAAAGGTCTGTCTAACGAACATTTGTTAAAACAATTCTCTATAAACTTATAAAAAGAAATAGATATATTTTGATAATTTGAAACTGATAAAGTGATCATTTTTTCCCGGTCCCTGTGTGCCGTGTCATTCTGAATTTTGTCTTTCCTAATTTTCTACATTACAAAATCATCGTTTTATCTAGTGAAAATTTTTTCCCGGTCCCTTGAAAAACACTCGATAAGGTTGAATATATTCATGGTCGTTTATGGAAGATGGACGAAGTTCCCGGAGGTCATCTTGGGCAAGCTCCCGCGAGGCTTTTTTTCTTGTCTACTTGGCATAGCTGTGTCACCAACTCTGCCCTGATTGGTCGGTGGGTACCTGGACTGTCGGCCAGCGGCCGGGCGAATCCATTCTCTCACGGGGTGGGGCAGACCCAAGGTCATCAGGAGCAGCAAACTTAAGCCTATCTCCGTCTCAATGGTGGCGCTGCTTGCGAGTTAAAGCTACAAATCTGCAAATAACTCTAAGGATATTAAAGATATTCAAGATATTATTTTTCGTAAACCTTTCCGGGGATATGCCTAATAATATCCCAAATTTTCACGGCGATTGGATGTATGGCTTTTGAATCCATAGAGGACACACACACACACACTCGGCCGTGCGGCACGCATTTGTCGAGCTCCGCCTTTTTCCCACCCTGGCGGGTGTATGGCTACCGGCAGTACGCCGAATTTAGCACGGGCTGAAAGCCCATTAAAAGATGATCAGATGCCTGGAAGGCACAGCAACGTAGCACAGCCCTGTGCAGAGAAATCTGCAATTTTCAATTCGCAGAGAAATATCTCGAATACCAACGAGAGAATTCAAACTTATGCAAATTCTCCCGCCGGCGGAAGAAATGTAAATTCGGCCGCGCCGTTCAACTTGGCGGCTCTCCCTTCTTCCAACCGCGGTGCCGATGCCCAAAGAAACTGGGCAGACTATGCCGAGAATGTGAATTCTGAGGAGGATGACAGCTTCACAGTCGTAAAAAGGAGGAAGAGGCGCCGCGACTCGCCGGATCTGCCTGCCATGGCCGCGCAGTCTAACAGCGCTGGCCCTTCTCGCCGACAGCGACCGTCGACGAGACTGATGCCCCAGGTCCAGGAAATCAGGACCACGAGGGCACACGTCATGGAGGCCAGGGCTCGCCAGGCGTCCTGCACCGAGGAGCAGTGCTGTTTCCTCGAGTTCTGTACGGAATACCAGACCTACCAGTACATGAAGGCTTTGGAAAAGGTGGTCGGAAGCACAGGAAACATTGTCCAGTTCACTAAGGTGAACGGGCAATACTTGGTCGGACTCGCCAACAGATCCCTGGCGGAGCGCCTAGTTCGAGAGGGCCTCGAGATCGAGGGAACCCTTCTCAAGACCTTCCCCTTCAGGAGAACTTCAATCAGAGTTACGATTGGGAACCTCCCCTTCTTTGTGGGAGACGCCGCCGTCATGGATGCTCTCTCCAGATACGGCCGAATAACCTCCATCGCCCCCAAACAGCTTAGGGTTGGAGAGTTTAATTTCACCGACGGCCGCCGGGAGGCCTTTATACTCCTCCATGACGGCATAACCGTCGAAATGCTCCCCTCTCGATTCGAACTGAGGATCAAGGGCGAGCCATGGCCAGCTTTCCTGACCCACGGAGTCAAATGCTCGAAATGCCGTGGTCAAGGTCACCGAAGAGCAAACTGCCCCCAACTCCATGGGCGTCCTAATACCGCCAGACGGGCCTCACCGCCCCCTTCCACCGGCCTTCCACCATCGGCCGCACCTGGGCTGCCTGGACCGTCTCCGGCCGCGCCAACCCCGCCGGCGCCTACCAGCCCAGCTGTCAGGCTTTCCGGCGCTCAACCAGATGCCCGAGTTGCGTCCCCACCATCTACGGCGCCCCGGCCGTCTACACCAGCGCCTCCGGCCTCATCTGTGCCGGTGGCGGCCCCTGTTCCTCCATCAGTAGCCCCTGCGCCTGTAGATCCCGCGGGCCCTCGCTCGGCAGCAACTGAGCCGACGCCTCCCGCCCGGCCAGACTTCATTGCCCCGTGTGGCCCTCTGCCTCAGAGGACCCTCGGACCTGCGACCCACACACCGGATGTCAACATGACCACCACTGAGGAGCCCTCTGCTCCCTCACCAGCCGCAGTTTCAACACCCCCACTGCCTGCGCCTCAGCCTGCTGGGCCGACACCATCTGCTCCCCACAAAGAGGATCCGACACCGGCTATGACACCTCCGTCCCCACCACCTACCCCGATGGAGGAAGACCTGCCGCCGAACTCGGGTGATTGCATCGATAGAATTTTAACAGAGATCATCAGTTCCAAAATCGACGTTGGACCCTTGGTCGATGATGAAACCTCCTGGACCGACGCCATTGATGCCATCCTGCATCCCCATTCTAGGGCGCCTTTCCTTGCGAGACTCTCGCCTATTTTGAAGAAAAACTACGCTGTCTTTTTCGAGGCGGCCATCGAGCGCGCTCGGGATTCCCATCCCAGGATCCTCAGCGGGTTGTCCGAGCTCAGGAGGGCCTTGGCTCCCAAGACTAGACGTCACCGCGGCAAGCGCTAACCTAATGTATATACCCCTCTCTTCTCTCTTTCTCTTTGAGATGTAACATTGTCTAGAAGACAATAAATTATTTTCAATTGTCAATTGTCACACACACACACACACACACACTCGAGCGTGCGGCCGCGCTTTCGCGAGCTCCGCCGTTTTCGCCTTTTGAGTGCGTGTTAAGGGCGCTTAGTCTGGCAAGTGTGATATTGGCGGAAAGCCCAGGATGTGCTGAAAAAGTGCCTGAAAGGCCCAGCATCCTGCTACCAACAGGCGAGGAATTATCGCCAAAAGACATAAATATGAAGAAAACAATTGAAATTTCTTCTAATAACCAAAAATATGCAAATCCGCCGGCAGGCGATATGCATGTAAATCCGGCCGCCGCGCGTGGTGACGTCACGGCGCCGAAGACCGCTGCTACGACCAGCGCAACTTCAGCCAGCCCGGCCTCGCTCAACTGGGCCGACAGCGAGATGGCAGAGGTGAACGACAACGAGGGCTTCATCGTCGTGAAGGGCAAGAAGAGGCGCCTCGGCTCAACTTCACCTGAGCACGCTGCAAGGCAGCCCAACAAGCCTGGAAACCAGCGCAGCTCCCAGCAGCAGAAGCGGCCAACAGGGCCGAGAGCAGTGCCGCCCAAGGAAATCAAGGCGACGCGCGCCAACATCGCCGACGCCAGGGCGAGGCAGGCCACAACCAACCACGAAAACTACATCTTCGTGGAGCTGTGCCCTGACATCCCGGACTACTCCTACCTCCGGGCAATCGGCGACCTGGTCGGAGGACCCAAAAACATCACCCACTTTGGCAGGATGAACGGCCACTACATCGTGGGCCTCGCGAGCAAGAACCTTGCGAGCCGTTTGGTGGAGGAGGGCCTGAACATCGAGGGAACACTCCTCAAGGTCTTCCCCTTCCGCAAGAGGGCCGAAAGGATCATCGTGGCCAATCTCCCCGGCTTTGTAGAGGACGCCACCATCGTGCAGGCTCTGCGTCAATACGGAGACATCACCTCCATCGCCCCCATCATGATCAAAATGGGGGAGTTCGCCTTCAGCGACGGCCGCCGGGAGGCGTTCATCCTGCTCCACCAGGGCGTAAGGCTGGAGACCCTGCCCGCCCGACTGACCATCCAGTCCAAGGGAGACACCCTATCTGCCTTCCTCTCTTTCGGAATTAAATGTTCCAAATGCGGAAGGCAGGGCCACCGCAGAGCTAGCTGCCCATCGCTCGCCAGGCAAGGGAACGGCAGCCCCAGGCAAGCAGCGTCTCCCATCGACGCAAGGCCTCCCCCCCCTCCTCCTCCTCCTCCTCCTCAGCAGCCAAGGAAGCCGACACCGGCGCCCGCAACACCGGCGTCCCCTGTCCAACCGGCGAAAACATCAACAGAGTCTCCGGCGATCCCCTCGGCGTCCCATCCTGCCGAACCGATGGATCTCGCCCAGCCCGCCCATGCCGCCCTTCCTGCTCCCCTGGCTGTCCCGCGGCCCCTCGAGCCTCGCATCTCTCTGCTCGACCACGAGATGTCGGTGGAGAAGCTGACCTCACCTCCCTCCACGCCTGCCCGGGGAAAGGCCGCACTCGAACAGCTGCTGGAGCACCTCAAGAAGTCCCCTAACATCTCCATCGACTGGGATAAGTTGCCCGACCTAAACCGCGAGGAGGCTCAGAAGCTCCTCACCTCAGAGACCACCATGAAGAGGCGAGCGCCCACGCTGACCCCGGCACAGGTCAAAGCCCTCAACAAGTTGCACGATACCATCAAGCCCTTGTGCCTAGACTCCAACTCCACAATCCGCAAGACCCTCCAAAAGACCAGGAAGGTGCTGCGTGAAGGACCGTCCCAATGAGTTACCGCGTCGCCACCATCAACGCGCGAGGGCTCGCCACTCGGAGGAGGAGCCTTGCCCTTTGTCATCTCCTCAGGCAACATCACGTGGACATCGCGTTTGTCCAGGAGACAAACGCATTTCATCTGGGCAGCGGCCAAGACCTCTGCCTCGGCTACAGTGCTGTTGTGTTGGCCCATCCCGTAGCCATCTCGGGATCCGGACTCGCCTGCGTCTTCGGACCAGGCGTAGCCGTGCTACATCAACGCATCCTGTGGCCGGGCCACATCGCCTTGGCAACCATAGATGTCCGCGGCGAGGAGATGACGGCCATCGCCGTTCATCTGGCGCATGAACCCCGGGAGAGAAACCGGCAACTGGAGCTCCTGGCGGCGACAGCGGCACAGGAGGAGGAGGGAGCCTGCTGGATCATCGGCGATTTTAACATCAGGGATCGGGGCCCCGCGTCATCATCATCATCGGATGCCCTCGCCGCTCTTCTGGACCTGGCCGCGCTGGTCGACGTGGCCACCCAGTTCGACGCTGCCCACCTGCCCACCAGAGTCGCCATGCACGGCGACCAAGTCGAATCGAACCGCCTGGACCGGATCCTCGTCCCTGCTGGAGTCCTGGATCGCGCGTCCATCTACGCGACCAGCCACTACCACCTCTCGGACCACCGCCTCGTGCTGCTCCAGGTGGGCCCGCCCACCACCGCCGTCTTCTCCCCCACCCAGCCTCGCTTGGCCGCGATGCTCCGCTCGGGCCTTGCGCTCGAACATCTGGCTGGCTACATCCGGGAGTTGGAGGAAGACACAGCGCGCGATGACGACGACGGGACCTTCTGGGATAGGTGGACCTCCATCAAGGCGGGGCTGCTGGCGGAGGCCAGATCCCTGCACGACCCGCGCCACGCTGCCAGCGACAGCTACGTCTACAGGGCGAGACGTTACATCGCGGCGCAGCTCGAGGCCTCCTCCATCCGGGCAGACTACCCATCGCTGCCGGACCTGGCACGCGCCATCCGCCTCCGACGCCCGGTCAGCGTCATTAGGGACGAGGAGGACAACGTCATCGAGGGCCCAGAGCTTCGGCGGAGGGCGTTCGCGACCTTCCAGCCCCGCTTCGCCCGTCCCACCAGCGATCCAGCTGCGGGAGCTGCCTTCATCGCCAGCAGCGCGCCCACCACCACCACCCGCGAGCTGAGTGAGGAGGACCCGCTCCACCGGCCAGACATCAGCCCCAGCGAGATAGCCCACGCCATCGAGTACCTCCCTCGCGGAAAGGCCCCCGGCTGGGACGGCTTGCCGTGCGAGCTCCTCGTCGCCTTCAACGAGGACTTCTTCGCGGAAGCTCTGGCCCGGGTGTTCGCGGCTTCACGGCTCCGCGGTGCCCTACCTCCGTCGACGCGGCGCAGCTCCATCTGCCTCGTGCCCAAGGCCCGCGGAGGTCGCGGCCTTGATGGCTACAGGCCTGTCGCGCTGCCCTCGGCCGACTACAGGGTCCTGGCCGCCATCCTTCACCGGCGCCTCAAGCCCCACCTGCGGACCCTTGTGCCGGAATGCCAGACCTACGCCGTCCCCGGGAGGTCCCCGTCATGGAACATCGCCATGGTGACGGACGCCGTCGAGGAGGCCACCGCCCTGGGCTCGCCGCTGGCCGTCATGGGCGTAGACCTGGAGTCCGCCTTTGACTCACTAGACCGCGGCTTCTTGGAGTCCCTGCTAACGTCCCTCCGCCTCCCGCCAGCCTTCAGGGCCTGGATCAACATCCTCTACGCCGGGGCGGACGCCACCATCCGGGCCGGAGGCTTCTACACCACCGCCTTCCCCCTCCTCAACGGCCTTAGACAGGGTTGCGCCGTGAGTGCCGCACTCTTCAGCATTGCCACGGGGCCGCTGCTACGTCGCCTGGAGTTGACCCTCGGCGTGGGCAATGTCATCGCTTACGCCGACGACATCGTCCTCCTATTTCATCGCGACGGAGACTTCGAACGGGTGGCGACCGTCTTCGAAGAATACAAGCAGGCCTCCGGAGTTGGCGTGAACCTCCGGAAGAGCGCTGGCCTCTGGTGCGGCGCCTGGCGCAACCGCGGCGACTCCCCGCTCGGCGCCTCCTGGTCGACCACCTCCATCAGGGTCCTCGGGCTCGACATCGCCCCCAGGAGCACCGTCGCCCACCGGGAGCAGCATCTCCTGGCCCTCCTGGAGACTGCGTGCCGCAGATGGACGCCCTTCACCCGCGGCCTCTCCCTCGTCGGACGAGCAAGAGCGGCGAACACGCTGGTGGGGTCCACGATCCAGCACCACCTGCATGGATACCTCCCATCACCCCCGACCATCGCCAAGCTGCAGGCCCGACTGGCGAGGTTCGTCTGGGGGCCAGACCACACGGCGTGGCTTCCCGCCAACGTCATGGCGAGGCCAGTTGCCATCGGAGGCCTCGGCCTTCTCGACCTCGCGACCCAACTCCAGCTCGCCTGCCTCAAGGGGGTACAGGTCGCGCTCCGCGGGGGCAGAAATGCCTTCAGCTGGCTGGTCAGCGGCAACAGCGGGGAAGCCTGGATCCACCCTCCACCGGACGGCACCCGTCTCCAGCCCCGCCGTCTCCGGCTGCTGAAGCTGTGGGAGGAGGCCTCCAACATCCTGGGCCTCAACCATCGGGCGGTCCCCACGGCTCAGCTACTGGACCTCAACATCATCGGCGGCTGCCGGTTCCTCCGCCCTCCTGGCCCCCGCCCGTTGGAGCGGAGCCCGAGTCCGGGACCTCATCGAGGAGGAACACCTCATCGCCCGCCCTACGCGCTCGGCCCTGGCTGACGCCGCGGCCCTGGGCGCCTTCTGTCGGAGGCTGACCTCCGAGAACGCCGTGGGCTTCGGGGCGGAGTCTGCACCCTCATCTAGCTCTTTAGCTGCGGCCGTGGTGCTGCGGGGGACGGCTACGCCGTTCCTCAACGGTCTCACGACCCGCTCGGCCCGACGGGCCCTGGATCGTCCGCGCCTCGCCGCCACGCCCATCTCCAGATTCCTGGCAAGATGGACGCCCACCATCAATCCACCATCCAGGATCGACTGGGCCTCGCTGCGGCGCTGCACCTACTCGGGCCACGAGGCCGACGCGGCCCTCAAGTTGGCCCTCCACGCCCTGCCCCATCCGGCCCATCCTGCCTCGGTCGGCCCCTCCTGTCCTGCCTGCGGGTCCATCGACCGCTCCCTCGGCCACCGTTACTGGTGCTGCCGTTCCATCAGGCCTCTCATCAGAGAGACCTTCAACATCATAGGGCGGCCCCCTGACCTGCAGGCGTGGATCTTCGGCGGGTCCGGCCTTGAGGACGACGCCCTTTCCATCTTGGCGTCGGCAAAGTTGCGAATTTATCGCTACTTTGTACAGGTTGGGCTCGGAGAAGCGGTGGAGGACCCGCTCATCGCCTGGTCCAGGACCCTCCAGCGCCGAGGTCTCCTACCTTTGTCCCTCTTGTAAATTTGTATTATATATGTATATATATATTTTCTTTGTGTATATATTTTCTTCTCTCTCTCTCTCTCTTTGATATGTAATATTGTCTAGATGACAATAAATATTTTTTAATTGTCAAAATTGTCACACACACACACACACACACACACACACAGACAGACATTCAATTTTATATATATAGATGAGCTGGTTTCCTCCTTCTTCTGCTCGAGTGAATATTTTGCTGTTAGAATCTTATTCCTGCCTAATAAAAATAATGGTATAGCTTCGCCTGTGGTCTGTTTTATTGAATATTCCTCGAATTAATTTTGTTTCTGACAATCAAACATGATACAACAATATTGTGGCGAATAAATATTTTATTATTTAATTTAATATTATTCAATGAAAATATATTCAACAGATTATAAAAATATATATTAATCTGTATTTGTGAAATCATCTTTAAAATATTTCTTTGCTTGCTTGCTTAAGATTCTCTAGCGGTAAATAGTTTTGGGCTGACCTGTTAATAATTGTCGACTCGTCGCTGTGACGTCATCAATAAATACTTTTACACCTTAGGATATTTCAAGACTTGATTTCTACGCTACAACTGGTGGAGAGACTGGACCGATACCCATTAAGAAATAAAAGAAAAATTGATTCTGTTGAACCAGAAGAAACTTCTATGAATGTAAAGAAGGAAGGTACTCAGGTAAGCAACTACGTTGTTCAACATCTGCCAAGGAACCCTTCCATTTTCTCCGGGGAGGATGGTGAAGATCTCCAAAAATGGTTAAAAGGGTATGCACGTGTGGCAAGGTACAACCATTGGGACGAAACCCTTTGTCTTACTAAAGTTTATTTTTATCTGTCTGGAACTGCTCTCAAATGGTTTGAGAACAACGAAGAAAGCATACAGACTTGGAAGGAATTCACATCTCAATTAGAGAATGTGTTCGGAAAAAAAGAAAATTCAAAATTTCAAGCGGAGAAGAAACTTAAAACACGTGCACAATTAAAAGGTGAAAGTACCGAATGTTACATCCAGGATCTCCTGTGCTTGTGCAAAGAGGTTGATCCTCAAATGAGTGAGGAAGATAAAATCTCCCACCTCATGAAGGGGATAGCTGAGGAGCTTTATCAAGCACTCCTACCGAGGGATGTACAGAGCACTGAGCAATTCGTCACCGAATGTCGCCGCATTGAAAGCTCACACTGTAAGCGAGTGACCCCAACCAATTACGAGCGACTACCAAATGTGGCGTCTCTCAGTGATCATGATGACAGGGCAGATCTGTCATCTATGATCAGGCAAATTGTTCGTGAGGAAGTACAGCGGGCATTAGGCCCTACTCGAGAGGAACCAAAAATTTCTACCATCGAAGATATGGTAAAGGAGGAGATTGGAAGAACCCTGGCGCCAATCTCAAAGCCTAGGAGAAGTTCCCCACAGAAGGAAATACCCCGAGAGTTTTATAATAATAGATATGTGGCCCAAACGATAAGACCGCACCCTGAACCTCGGTACCCAAAACAAGTAAACGGAAGACGCGATACCAACGAATGGCGAACCACGGAAGGTAAGCCAATCTGTTTCCACTGCGGACGCCCTGGCCACGTCGTGCGCTATTGCCGTGACAGGAAGAGACACAATGAGGAAAGGAGAAATGACTATTTCCAAAGAAAGCAAGACGCAATGGTATCCTACAACTCTCGAGCTGAATCTCAGGACCCCAATGACGAATCATCGAGGAAAACTTTCACTCGCTACCGAAGCTCTACTTCATATCGCGGTCGAAGCAGACAACATTTCTCACCTGCTAGAAGATCTAGCTGGACGCCCCGCCATTAAAACTAGATGATAGACTACATTGGAGGCGAGGCCGCAAAGTTATAAAATCCCCCCTTACCGACCACAGTAGAAATGAGAAAAAGCTACCTTGACGTAAACATAGACCTACCAAGTCCTCACGAAGAAGATATCTCAACTGAAAGAAGACATCCACCGCAGTCACCTGAAAATATCCCTGGCCATAGTACTAGTTCTTAAGACTGACGACGTAAGTCTCCTGCTGAGCATCGGGTCGATGCTCTTTATAGGAGAAGGCTATGTGGCGAAGAAATATTTTATTATTTAATTTAATATTATTCAATGAAAATATATTCAACAGATTATAAAAATATATATTAATCTGTATTTGTGAAATCATCTTTAAAATATTTCTTTGCTTGCTTGCTTAAAATTCTCTAGCGGTAGTTTTGGGCTGACCTGTTAATAATTGTCGACTCGTCGCTGTGACGTCAAGGCTTGATTTCTACGCTACAATATTGTCATAATCATTTTCTAACTAAAAAAAAGTAATTTGGCCTAGTATTTGGTTAATTTTGCTTGGTTTAAAATGGGACAAAACCTCTTCCAGACTTGCATCTTTGTCCTGTTAAAATTTCAGCCAGATTAATTACGTATTGAAGACTTTCATAGCCGACAAATATTAATTCTTTTTATTCATTTCATGATTTCTCAGGAAGACTCTGGAACCAAATTTTAGTCGTGGAGGGCCAGCAGCCCAAAACGCGTACATGGTTGGCTTTTCATGATTTATCAAGAAATTTGGTTGACAAAATATTACCAAACAAGTTAAATAAACGTTTAGTTTATTTTTATTTTACTAAATGGCGCTCTGCCATCTAAAAGCTCATCTAAGCTCGGTCAGGATAAGCCTTTTTACTCTATTTACATATATACATTGACTTTATATATAACCGGGTAGTTGGCGCTCTGCGCTCCAAGAACCTAGGTTAAAATATATATATATCTCTCTATATATATATGTTCGTTTTTCTGCTTTATACTATATACCTGTTCTTTTTATATTTTCATAGCTGTACGTTTTTCTACTTCCTTCTGCTCGATTTCTTCACTAAATTAAAGAATAAAATTATTATAATTCAACTTCGAAATACAAATAGGCAAAACTGCACCTTTCAATTTACAACCTTCTTCTTTCCTTTCTTTTAATACCTGCATTACTCAAAAATACAACCAAAGTATGCAAAACAATAATTTTATACAAAAAATAATATATAAATATTTTATATGAAAAATTTTATACCAACTATATACAAGGAGCTGAAAATTAAATTTTTATATTCTTCGAGCACACATATTTTTATGAAAAAAAAGGAACAAAAGTGAAATTATACTGGTATAGTTGTAACAACGTAACCCCAGGATCATGGAGCGATCCATAGATCGCCAACTACCCGGGAAATTGTACAAATTTCAGATGATGCCTTTTTCTTAAAAAATATTTTTAAAATTATTTTTTTACTAATCTTTTTTACAAAAATATATAATGTTGCAACATATGTAAATTACTACATGGGTTATAAATATATCTTTTAAAATTACAAAATATTTTCTCACAATGAGTTTATATTTATTAAAAAACGCTAGTTTTCAAGCGATATTAATATTTCAGTTATAAATATCTTCGCTGCGCGCCATTGGTTTTGTAAATATTTCTGGTAGGATATAGTCGATATTTTATTAAGCCCGTTGAAGAGCGATTATCGCTTGAAAGCTTTTAATAAAAAGAAACTCATTGTGAGAAAATATTTTGTAATTTTAAACTTTTTTCACAATTTGATCATAAATAACAGTGTTTAATTTATCTTTTTGTTATCATATCTTTAAATATGAAATACAAATTTTTGTCTGAAATTGTCTTAATTTTTTGTTTTACTTTATGTAAATAAAGAGAGATTTTACTTTAAAACCTTTTTCCTTTACTCCTTGGAGAATCCATATATACGACTGAATATCTTAATAAAAGTTTCTTTTGGTTAGCAGCCCCGTAAATAAAGATATTTTCTCTTAATAAAAGTTTTTTTTGTGTGATCAAAATATTTATTAAAATTTAAAATAAATTCCAGAAAAAAAAAACAGAATATTTTTTCACCCCAATAATTAAAGATATCATTATACATTTTTAATACCCACGCTTACTTTTGTTTTTCTTTATTGAAGTCGGTGAGTTTGTGTTATCTTTTTTTTTTGCTAGTATTTAAGATATACTTTAAAGTAGTTTATAAGCATGGAAAATTCAAATGCAAATAGATTGAAAGTTGATTATTTTGGTGCCACTCTTCTAGATGAATGCTCCATCTGTTTGGACGATATCAAACAAAGAGCATTCCCTGAATGTTGCCAACATCAGTTCTGTTTGGAATGCTTGAAAGAAGCCGCCAAACGACGACTTCATTGTCCGATTTGTCGCGGAAGATTTAATAGAATCGTCTATAATGTTCGCGGGGCCGAGGATTTCGACACGGTCCGTGTGGAGTTAATAAATTCGATAGAATATATTCCCGATATTATTAGATATGTTATAAGATGTCCAAGAATTAGTCTTCATGCTGTTTATATTAGACAATTTTCCTTTGAAGCTACCCGTCATTTTAATCGTGAGCCAGAAGTTGGTACACACCCTCACCGAAGAGACGGAATTTTGAATCATGAGCCAGAAGTTGGTACACACCCTCACCGAAGAGACAGAATTTTGAATCGTGAGCCAGAAATTGGTACACATCCATACCGAAGAAACAGAATTTTAAATCGTGAGCCAGTAGTTGGTACACACCCTCACCGAAGAGACAGAATTTTGAATCGTGAGCCAGAAGTTGGTACACACCCTCACCGAAGAGACAGAATTTTAAATCGTGTGCCAGAAGTTGGTACACACCCTCACCGAAGAGACAGAATTTTGAATAATGTGCCAGAGGTTGGTACACACCCTCACCGAAGAGTCAGAATTTTGAATCGTGTGCCAGAAATTGGTACACATCCAAACCGAAGAAACAGAATTTTGAATCGTGAGCCAGAAGTTGGTACATGCCCTCACCGAAGAAACAGAATTTTGAATCGTGAGCCAGAAGTTGGTACACACCCTCACCGAAGAAACAGAATTTTGAATCGGGAGCCAGAAAATGGTGCACACCTCTACCGAAGAGACGAAATTTTGGATCGTGAGCCAGAAAATGGTACACATCCCTAACGAAGAAACAGAATTTCGAATCGTGAGCCAGAAATTCGTACACATCCCTACCGAAGAAATATAATTTTGACTCCTGAGCAAGAAATTCGTACAAATCGATACCAAGAAGAAAGGATCAGTGATCCAGAAAATGGTACATACCCCAATCAATGACCTTTGAACCAGAATTTAGCATACACCTTTAGAATATAAAGAGGTGACCATTAATACTTTATATTTAAAAATACGTACGAGAAAATATTGAGACCTTTACTTATTTTATGTAAATTTTGTTCTGTAAAATCATACCTATTTTTAAAAAATTCTCATTTTTAAAATTATATTTAAAATTATAATATTTGTGTGTGTGTGCCATATATATACTCATTTAAAAAAAAATATATATATATATAAAGATAGATTTTTGAGAAGCATTTGAACTATTTGGATTTTTTTTTGTGAATATTTATATTTTTTTAAATAAAAAAAGATGTTTTTTTTTCATTTAGAGACTTATAATGGTATAATTATCTCCATCTCTTTATAATAATATTATATATTGTCACATAGGGGTAATATAATAATGGTATATTTACTTCGCTCCTCCAATAATAACCGCTTTATATATAAGATTGTTAAAGGTATTCTTTATAGGAAGAAATTTGACCCAATCGGCCCTCCCCTACTACTGATCATTCCTAAACAACTGAGAGCTGACATATTGACCGAACTGCACGACGCTTCCTTTGGAAGGTCATCTGGGTTTTGCTAAGATTTACTATAGACTTAGAAAGAAGTATTTTTGGACAGAACTCTATTGGAGTGTTAGAAAATATGTGATCCACTGTCAGAACTGTCAACAGAAGAACACGCCTCCACCTCTAAATCGACCATTCCAGAAGGTAGGTATAGAACTTGATCTTTAAATACATAAATAAAATATTTTATCTTATCGATATATGTTTTATTTGCCTATTTAATTAAGTTACAATTTAATCATGATACATAATATTTGTTGAAACATTATTCATTGGGCAAACATCCACTCAGGGAGAACTCGGGCGAAGCAGGGTCAATATTTATAATTGTAATGAATATTATTAATCCTAAAGCAGTATTTTTTCATATATATATTGAGAACAAAATTGGTATTTCCTGACTGCTTACATTAACATTTTAGATGGCACAGCGCCATCTAGTGGAACAAAAAACAATTAAATGTTATTTAGCTTGTCCCAAAGATATTTGGCCAGCCCAATTCCTTGATGAATAAAGAAAGTCAATCAAGAAATTGGGTTGGCCAAATATCTTTGGAACAAGCTAAATCAACATATAGTTGAATTTTGTTCCACTAGATGGCATTCTGCCATCTAAAATGCTTATGTGACCAGTCAGGAAATACCAATTTTGTTTTTAATATCAACACCTGACCATTTTATATTTTTTAATTGATTTTTAACATACTCGTATATATTAAAAAACGAAATAAAAAAATAAAAGATAAAAAGATCAGGTGTTGAAATCAATATTAAAAAATGGCATATCCTGACCAGGAGCACATGTGCTTTACAGAAGGCAGAGCGCCATCTGGTGGAACAGAAATCAACTAAACATTGATTTAGCCTGTTCCCTGATATTTGGCCAACCCAATTTCTTGATAAATCAAGAAATTTACGCAAGTTTGGCCTTAAATACCCATTTCTTGGTTTTTCGGGAAGCCATTGGGATCAAAAAATATTTTTTGGTCGCAATGGTTCAGCCTACTCCACGCTGACGAGCGCCAAAAAGCGCGAAACGCGTTCGTGGATGGCTTTACTTGATTTATCAAGAAATTGGGTTGGCCAAATATCAGGGAACAGGCTAAATCAATGTTTAGTTGATTTCTGTTCCACCAGATGGCGCTCTGCCTTCTGTAAAGCACATGTGCTCCTGGTCAGGATATGCCATTTTTTAATATTGATTTCAACACCTGATCTTTTTATCTTTTATTTTTTTATTTCGTTTTTTAATGTGCTAAGCGTATTTACGCAAGTTTGGCCTTAAATACCCATTTCTTGGTTTTTCGGGAAGCCATTGGGATCAAAAAATATTTTTTGGTCGCAATGGTTCAGCCTACTCCACGCTGACGAGCGCCAAAAAGCGCGAAACGCGTTCGTGGATGGCTTTTCTTGATTTATCAAGAAATTGGGTTGGCCAAATATCAGGGAACAGGCTAAATAAATATATATATATATATTCAGCTACCAACATACAAAATTTCCCAATGGTTTATTTAGTAGTTCTGTAGAGAAAAGTAAAACAAACTATAATTTAACTTCACAAGAAGATATCAAGTATAGAGTGAATGCTTGCTCGAAAAATATTTTAAATCAAATATTCCTTAGGAACACCTCCACTCGGGTAAACCCCGGCAGAAGCCAGGTACATCCGCTAGTTTTAAATAAAATAGAACCAGGATCCACATTTGATTAAAATATACATAACTAATTGATTGAACATAACCGTCAAACCCCAGGTTTAATCAAAGGGAATTTTCACATGAGGGCATATATATATACGAGTATTAAAAAATGGCATATCCTGACCAGGAGCACATGTGCTTTACAGAAGGCAGAGCGCCATCTGGTGGAACAGAAATCAACTAAACATTGATATATATATATATAGACAGACATTCAATTTTATATATATAGATTTTAGTCTTTTTTATTATCATATATGTCGATCTATATATATATATATATATATAGATCGACATATATGATAATAAAAAAGACTAAAATCTATATATATAAAATTGAATGTCTGTCTGTCTGTCTGTCTGTTTGTCTGTATAGATTCAAAAACCATACATCCAATCGCCGTGAAATTTTGGGATATTATTAGGTATATCACCGGGAAGGTTTTTGAAAAATAATTTCATGAATATCTTGAATATCCTTAGTTATTTGCAGATTTGTAGATTTAACTCGCTAGCAGCGCCCCCATTGTGACGATGATAACAAGTTTTCTTATCACTAAGTTTGTTATCTTAAATATTATTTATCAAAAGTAAGATTATGTCAGGATGACACGGCAATGTGACACGGGAAAAAATGTTCACTAGATAAAACTGATTTTCTAATGTAGAAAATTAGGAAAGACAAAATTCGGGATGACACGGCACACAGGGACTGGGAAAAAATGTTCATTTTATCGAGAGATTCAAATTTACGAGTTTCAAATTATCAAAATATATCTTTTTTTTTAAATAAGTTTTTAGAGAATTGTTTTAACAAATGTTCGCTAGACAAACCTTTACTCGGGTAAAACCTCGGGCGAAGCCGGGTACGTCCGCTAGTTATATAATAAACAAAATATTTAACATATTTTAGAATGATAAAATTATGAGCTAATCTACTTATATATTTGCCTTATTCTGTCTGTTTGTCTGAAGCTCACGGAAGGGAATTTTCATAACCATCGGTGGTTCAGTGGTAGAATGCTCGCCTGCCACGCGGGCGGCCCGGGTTCGATTCCCGGCCGATGCATTTTTTTTTTTTTACAATTTTTAAAACTCATTTATATATTATACAAGAATGACATCCACGGCGCCAATTTATAATTGTAACGAATAGTATTTGAATAAAAGCATTTAATCGGGTAAAACCCGGGCGTTGCCCGGGTCATTCGTATAAAATAATTGTATAAACGAATGCAAGACAAAATCACCGCGAATGTTTCTTTTTTTTAAGGCAATTTCTTTTTAAGGCAATTATCGTTATTTATCGTTAATTTTTGTTTCGATTTTATTGAAAAAAAAACGATATGGTGCCTTTAAAAAATGATCTTTATTACTATGCAGTTTTCTATTTAGTCAATATACCTAAGTTCATGTTGCAAATGTAATTATCTCTATCGATTTAGTAGGTGAAATGCAAAAAAAAAAAAATCGACATGATGAAATCTTTATGAAAATTCACATTTTTATTTTTATATTTTCAAGACACACACAGTTTGGGGCGGGACGTTTCACAAGAGAGACATCCACGGCGCCAATTTATAATTGTAACGAATAGTATTTGAATTAAAACCTTTTTAAAATATATACGCACTCGGGTAAAACCCGGGCGTTGCCCGGGCCATTCGTCTAGTTATTATATAAAGACATTTAATGACTTAGCTTTTCTCGGCTTATTCCCAAGTAAATATTTGCCAGGCGAATATCATTTATGTTGTTTATTATACTATGTTTATTATACTATTATGTTGTTTATTATACTATGTTTATTATACTATTATGTTGTTTTTTTTAAATATATGGTATCATTATCAACCCTCTAATTATTACTCATGAGTATTCTAATTAATATAATATAAAACTATTATATTATTATCACTTTGTTTTTCATTTTTAAATATTTAATTTTCGAATTATATCACTTTAAAGTGATAAAAAAAATATTCAAAATAATAGACGAGTGGTGTGGGATTAGTTTAAATAATGCTTAATAAAATTAAAATCTATATATAAAACGCTTTCATATGACTTGTTTAAAAATGGGGTTATAGTGTAAGCTGTCACATTAAATATATTGTGAAAAATAGATAAAACTTTAAGTGAGAGAAACATTATTTCCTGATAATCCGATTTCCTATAATATTTAATTTATATATGGGCAAAAATATATTGATGAAAAACATATACTCTCACACTTACCTCATTTTATATTTACCTCATTACCACTCACCTCATTTTATAAAAAGCCTTAGAACATGCTGCCATTCTAGACCTGTTCGTGTTTATATTTACTAAAAAACAACTTTAAAAAGCCTTGTAACAGGCTGCCATTCTAGACCTGTTCGTGTTTATATTTACTAAAATACAACTTTAAAAAGCCTTGTAACAGGCTGCCATTCTAGACCTGTTCGTGTTTATATTTACTAAAATACAACTTTAAAAAGCCTTATAACAGGCTGCCATTCTAGACCTGTTCGTGTTTATATTTACTAAAATACAACTTTAAAAAGCCTTGTGACAGGCTGCCATTCTAGACCTGTTCTTGTTTATATTTACTAAAATACAACTTTTAAAAGCCTTGTGACAGGCTGCCATTCTAGACCTGTTCGTGTTTATATTTACTAAAATACAACTTTAAAAAGCCTTATAACATTCTGCCATTCTAGACCTGATTGTGAAATTGACTAATGTTCTAATATTTTTATAAGAAATATTTTCAATCATGTTTCAGAAATATTAGCATCATATTTTCTCCCTCCAAATAAGCAAATCAGTCTGATATTTGAATATCTACAGATTCTAGGTCAAAATTCCTCTTATATCTTTCTATCATTTTTTTATCACAAAATATTTTAATTTGATATTGGTGTATTTTAAATAGACTTCATAATGTTTATTTGAAGTTCTAATTGTGAAAAGAGTATGAAAGTTGCCTTTGAACTTTTATCTTATATAGAGAGATGAGCTGGTTTCCTCCTTCTTCTGCTCGAGTGAATATTTTGCTGTTAGAATCTTATTCCTGCCTAATAAAAATAATGGTATAGCTTCGCCTGTGGTCTGTTTTATTGAATATTCCTCGAATTAATTTTGTTTCTGACAATCAAACATGATACAGCAATATTGTCATAATCATTTTCTAACTAAAAAAAATAAGTAATTTGGCCTAGTACTTGGTTAATTTTGCTTGGTTTAAAATGGGACAAAACCACTTCCAGACTTGCATCTTTGTCCTGTTAAAATTTCAGCCAGATTAATTACGTATTGAAGACTTTTATACCCGACAAATATTAGTTCTTTTTATTTATTTCATGATTTCTCAGGAAGACTCTGGAACCAAATTTTAGTCTTGGAGGTACAGCCTACACCACGTTGACGAGGGCCAGCAGCCCAAAACGCGTACATGGTTGGCTTTTCATGATTTATCAAGAAATTGGGTTGAAAAAAATATTACCAAACAAGTTAAATAAACGTTTAGTTTATTTTTGTTTTACCAAATGGCGCTCTGCCATCTGAAAGCTCATCTGAGCGCGGTCAGGATAGGCCTTTTTACTCTATTTACATATATACATTGACTTTATATATAACCGGGTAGTTGGCGCTCTGCGCTCCAGGAACCTAGGTTAAAATATATATATATCTCTCTATATATATGTCGCATACCTCGGGATGATATATTTGCATGTCCGCGAGAAGCGCGATGTATATATATAGGTAGGAAAAATAATAAAGTTAGAGTTTCTATTGTCATAGATCTTCTCATGTTCAGCGGAACTCGTTCTTCTAATATCGAACATCACAATATAGCGCAGCCGATAGGATCCACAGGATCGACCATTGAGGGCCTCATCAGGGCGATGGCTAAACAGCAACGCTTGATGATGGACATTCTTTTTGAAAATAAAATAATTTTGTTTGAAAATGAAAAGGAATATTTCAAAGAGGAAGAAGAAGAAGATGAAGAAGAAGGAGAAGAGGAGGAGGAGGAAGAAGATGAAGAGGAAGTGGAGGAGGATGAAGAGGAAGAGGAGGAAGAAGAAGAAAGCCTTGAGTCTCTAGAAAGCCATGAGTCTCTAGAAAGCCTTGAGTCTCTAGAAAGCCTTGAGTCTCTAGAAAGCCTTGAGTCTCTGGAAAGCCTTGAGTCTGGAGAAAGACTTGAGTCTCTAGAAAGCCTTGAGTCTCTAGAAAGCCTTGAGTCTCTAGAAAGTATTGAGTCTCTAGAAGGCCTTGAGTCTCTAGAAAGTATTGAGTCTCTAGAAAGTATTGAGTCTGTAAAAAGTATTGAGTCTGGAGAAAGCCTCGAGTCTGGAGAAAGCCTCGAGTCTGGAGAAAATACTAAAAAGTCTGAAGTAAGTCTTGAAAAGTCTGGAGTAAGTTTTGAAAAGTCTGGAGTAAGTCTTGAAAAGTCTGAAGTAAGTCTTGGAAAGTCTGGAGTAAATCTTGAGTCTGAAGAAAGTAGTGAATCTGAAGAAATTTTTACTGATGGTCTGCAGAATATTTGGACGAGTCTAAAAAAGATTTAGAGGTTGATGGTGCTTCCGAGAAATCTAAATTATTCTCTGCGAAACTGCCTCCTTTAATTCATAATATATCTGCTGATTGGGCAAAGAATTATGGCGAAAAAGAACCTACTAAGGAGTCTGGTACTGGCGAAAAAGAACCTACTAAGGAGTCTGGTACTGGAGAAAAATAACCAACTGGGGAGTCTGTTACTGGGGAACAAGGGCCTACTGAGGAGTCTGGTACTGGCGAAAAAGAACCTACTAAGGAGTCTGGTACTGGCGAAAAAGAACCTACTAAGGAGTCTGGTACTGGAAAACAAGGGCCTACTAGGGAGTCTGGTACTGGCGAAATAGAACCTACTAAGGAGTCTGGTACTGGCGAAAAAGAACCTACTAAGGAGTTTGGTACTGGCGAAAAAGAACCTACTAAAGAGTCTGGTACTGGCAAAAAAGAACCAAAGCCTGGTACCGGCGAAGAAGCACCTCCAAAGGAGTTGAGCCTCTCCACCACCTGGAATAACAGAATCACCATCACCAGGTGGCTGGAGGACAATTGCATCCCTTACACTGTGGAGCCTCTTCAGAAGCCTGTTAAAAAGCGCTATGGTGCTGGCCACCAAAAGCCTCATCACAGGAGTGATGAGAGGTCATGGAGGGGGAGTCTGTCGCATACCTCGGGATATTTGCATAGTATTGTTTTGTTTTATATATTTTTACATTTTGTTTCTTTTGAAAGGATGATATATTTGCATGTCCGCGAGAAGCGCGATGTATATATATAGATAGGAAAAATAATAAAGTTAGAGTTTCTATTGTCATAGATCTTCTCATGTTCTGCGGAACTCGTTCTTCTAATATAGAACATCACAATATATATGTTCGTTTTTCTGCTTTATACTAAATACCTGTTCTTTTTATACTTTCATAGCTGTATGTTTTTCTACTTCCTTCTGCTCGATTTCTTCACTAAATTAAAGAATAAAATTATTATAATTCAACTTCGAAATACAAAAAGGAAAAACTGCAACTTTCGATTTACAACCTTCTTCTTTCCTTTCTTTTTATACCTGTATTACTCAAAAATACAACCAAAGTATGCAAAACAATAATTTTAAACTTTTATATGAAAAATTTTATAGAGAGAGAGGAGCTGAAAATTAAATTTTTATATTCTTCGAACACACATATTTTTATGAAAAAAAAGGAACAAAAGTGAAATTATACTGGTATAGTTGTAACAACGTAACCCAGGATCATGGAGCGTATCCATAGATCGCCAACTACCCGGGAAATTGTACAAATTTCAGATGATGCCTTTTTCTTAAAAAATATTTTTAAAATAATTTTTTTACTAATCTTTTTTACAAAAATATATAATGTTGCAACATATGTAAATTACTACATGGGTTATAAATATATCTTTTAAAATTACAAAATATTTTCTCACAATGAGTTTATATTTATTAAAAAACGCTAGTTTTCAAGCGATATTAATATTTCAGTTATAAATATCTTCGCTGCGCGCCATTGTTTTTGTAAATATTTCTGGTAGGATATAGTCGATATTTTATTAAGCCCGTTGAAGAGCGATTATCGCTTGAAAGCTTTTAATAAAAAGAAACTCATTGTGAGAAAATATTTTGTAATTTTAAACTTTTTTCACAATTTTATCATAAATAACAGTGTTTAATTCATCTTTTTGTTATCATATCTTTAAATATGAAATACAAATTTTTGTCTGAAATTGTCTTAATTTTTTGTTTTACTTTATGTAAATAAAGAGAGATTTTACTTTAAAACCTTTTTCCTTTACTCCTTGGAGAATCCATATATACGACTGAATATCTTAATAAAAGTTTCTTTTGGTTAGCAGCCCCGTAAATAAAGATATTTTCTCTTAATAAAAGTTTTTTTTGTGTGATCAAAATATTTATTAAAATTTAAAATAAATTCCAGAAAAAAAAACAGAATATTTTTTCACCCCAATAATTAAAGATATCATTATACATTTTTAATACCCACGCTTACTTTTGTTTTTCTTTATTGAAGTCGGTGAGTTTGTGTTATCTTTATTTTTTTGCTAGTATTTAAGATATACTTTAAAGTAGTTTATAAGCATGGAAAATTCAAATGCAAATAGATTGAAAGTTGATTATTTTGGTGCCACTCTTCTAGATGAATGCTCCATCTGTTTGGACGATATCAAACAAAGAGCATTCCCTGAATGTTGCCAACATCAGTTCTGTTTGGAATGCTTGAAAGAAGCCGCCAAACGACGACTTCATTGTCCGATTTGTCGCGGAAGATTTAATAGAATCGTCTATAATGTTCGCGGGGCCGAGGATTTCGACACGGTCCGTGTGGAGTTAATAAATTCGATAGAATATATTCCCGATATTATTAGATATGTTATAAGATGTCCAAGAATTAGTCTTCATGCTGTTTATATTAGACAATTTTCCTTTGAAGCTACCCGTCATTTTAATCGTGAGCCAGAAGTTGGTACACACCCTCACCGAAGAGACGGAATTTTGAATCATGAGCCAGAAGTTGGTACACACCCTCACCGAAGAGACAGAATTTTGAATCGTGTGCCAGAAATTGGTACACATCCATACCGAAGAAACAGAATTTTAAATCGTGAGCCAGTAGTTGGTACACACCCTCACCGAAGAGACAGAATTTTGAATCGTGAGCCAGAAGTTGGTACACACCCTCACCGAAGAGACAGAATTTTAAATCGTGTGCCAGAAGTTGGTACACACCCTCACCGAAGAGACAGAATTTTGAATAATGTGCCAGAGGTTGGTACACACCCTCACCGAAGAGTCAGAATTTTGAATCGTGTGCCAGAAATTGGTACACATCCAAACCGAAGAAACAGAATTTTGAATCGTGAGCCAGAAGTTGGTACATGCCCTCACCGAAGAAACAGAATTTTGAATCGGGAGCCAGAAAATGGTGCACACCTCTACCGAAGAGACGAAATTTTGGATCGTGAGCCAGAAAATGGTACACATCCCTAACGAAGAAACAGAATTTCGAATCGTGAGCCAGAAATTCGTACACATCCCTACCGAAGAAATATAATTTTGACTCCTGAGCAAGAAATTCGTACAAATCGATACCAAGAAGAAAGGATCAGTGATCCAGAAAATGGTACATACCCCAATCAATGACCTTTGAACCAGAATTTAGCATACACCTTTAGAATATAAAGAGGTGACCATTAATACTTTATATTTAAAAATACGTACGAGAAAATATTGAAACCTTTACTTATTTTATGTAAATTTTGTTCTGTAAAATCATACCTATTTTTAAAAAATTCTCATTTTTAAAATTATATTTAAAATTATAATATTTGTGTGTGTGTGCCATATATATACTCATTTAAAAAAAAATATATATATATATAAAGATAGATTTTTGAGAAGCATTTGAACTATTTGGATTTTTTTTTGTGAATATTTATATTTTTTTTAATAAAAAAAGATGTTTTTTTTTCATTTAGAGACTTATAATGGTATAATTATCTCCATCTCTTTATAATAATATTATATATTGTCACATAGGGGTAATATAATAATGGTATATTTACTTCGCTCCTCCAATAATAACCGCTTTATATATAAGATTGTTAAAGGTATTCTTTATAGGAAGAAATTTGACCCAATCGGCCCTCCCCTACTACTGATCATTCCTAAACAACTGAGAGCTGACATATTGACCGAACTGCACGACGCTTCCTTTGGCAGGTCATCTGGGTTTTGCTAAGATTTACTATAGACTTAGAAAAAAGTATTATTGGACAGAACTCTATTGGAGTGTTAGAAAATATGTGATCCACTGTCAGAACTGTCAACAGAAGAACACGCCTCCACTTCTAAATCGACCATTCCAGAAGGTAGGTATAGAACTTGATCTTTAAATACATAAATAAAATATTTTATCTTATCGATATATGTTTTATTTGCCTATTTAATTAAGTTACAATTTAATCATGATACATAATATTTGTTGAAACATTATTCATTGGGCAAACATCCACTCAGGGAGAACTCGGGCGAAGCAGGGTCAATATTTATAATTGTAATGAATATTATTAATCCTAAAGCAGTATTTTTTCATATATATATTGAGAACAAAATTGGTATTTCCTGACTGCTTACATTAACATTTTAGATGGCACAGCACCATCTAGTGGAACAAAAAACAATTAAATGTTATTTAGCTTGTCCCAAAGATATTTGGCCAGCCCAATTCCTTGATGAATAAAGAAAGTCAATCAAGAAATTGGGTTGGCCAAATATCTTTGGAACAAGCTAAATCAACATATAGTTGAATTTTGTTCCACTAGATGGCATTCTGCCATCTAAAATGCTTATGTGACCAGTCAGGAAATACCAATTTTGTTTTTAATATCAACACTTGACCATTTTATATTTTTTTATTGATTTTTAACATACTCGTATATATATGCCCTCATGTGAAAATTCCCTTTGATTAAACCTGGGGTTTGACGGTTATGTTCAATCAATTAGTTATGTATATTTTAATCAAATGTGGATCCTGGTTCTATTTTATTTAAAACTAGCGGATGTACCTGGCTTCTGCCGGGGTTTACCCGAGTGGAGGTGTTCCTAAGGAATATTTGATTTAAAATATTTTTCGAGCAAGCATTCACTCTATACTTGATATCTTCTTGTGAAGTTAAATTATAGTTTGTTTTACTTTTCTCTACAGAACTACTAAATAAACCATTGGGAAATTTTGTATGTTGGTAGCTGAATATATATATATATATATATATAGATCGACATATATGATAATAAAAAAAGACTAAAATCTATATATATAAAATTGAATGTCTGTCTGTCTGTCTGTCTGTTTGTCTGTATAGATTCAAAAACCATACATCCAATCGCCGTGAAATTTTGGGATATTATTAGGTATATCACCGGGAAGGTTTTTGAAAAATAATTTCATGAATATCTTGAATATCCTTAGTTATTTGCAGATTTGTAGATTTAACTCGCAAGCAGCGCCCCCATTGTGACGATGTTAACAAGTTTTCTTATCACTAAGTTTGTTATCTTAAATATTATTTATCAAAAGTAAGATTATGTCAGGATGACACGGCAATGTGACACGGGAAAAAATGTTCACTAGATAAAACTGATTTTCTAATGTAGAAAATTAGGAAAGACAAAATTCGGGATGACACGGCACACAGGGACCGGGAAAAAATGTTCATTTTATCGAGAGATTCAAATTTACGAGTTTCAAATTATCAAAATATATCTTTTTTTTTAAATAAGTTTTTAGAGAATTGTTTTAACAAATGTTCGCTAGACAAACCTTTACTCGGGTAAAACCTCGGGCGAAGCCGGGTACGTCCGCTAGTTATATAATAAACAAAATATTTAACATATTTTAGAATGATAAAATTATGAGCTAATCTACTTATATATTTGCCTTATTCTGTCTGTTTGTCTGAAGCTCACGGAAGGGAATTTTCATAACCATCGGTGGTTCAGTGGTAGAATGCTCGCCTGCCACGCGGGCGGCCCGGGTTCGATTCCCGGCCGATGCATTTTTTTTTTTTTTTACAATTTTTAAAACTCATTTATATATTATACAAGAATGACATCCACGGCGCCAATTTATAATTGTAACGAATAGTATTTGAATAAAAGCATTTAATCGGGTAAAACCCGGGCGTTGCCCGGGTCATTCGTATAAAATAATTGTATAAACGAATGCAAGACAAAATCACCGCGAATGTTTCTTTTTTTTTAAGGCAATTTCTTTTTAAGGCAATTATCGTTATTTATCGTTTATTTTTGTTTCGATTTTATTGAAAAAAAAACGATATGGTGCCTTTAAAAAATGATCTTTATTACTATGCAGTTTTCTATTTAGTCAATATACCTAAGTTCATGTTGCAAATGTAATTATCTCTATCGATTTAGTAGGTGAAATGCAAAAAAAAAAAAAATCGACATGATGAAATCTTTATGAAAATTCACATTTTTATTTTTATATTTTCAAGACACACACAGTTTGGGGCGGGACGTTTCACAAGAGAGACATCCACGGCGCCAATTTATAATTGTAACGAATAGTATTTGAATTAAAACCTTTTTAAAATATATACGCACTCGGGTAAAACCCGGGCGTTGCCCGGGCCATTCGTCTAGTTATTATATAAAGACATTTAATGACTTAGCTTTTCTCGGCTTATTCCCAAGTAAATATCTGCCAGGCGAATATCATTTATGTTGTTTATTATACTATGTTTATTATACTATTATGTTGTTTATTATACTATGTTTATTATACTATTATGTTGTTTTTTTAAATATATGGTATCATTATCAACCCTCTAATTATTACTCATGAGTATTCTAATTAATATAATATAAAACTATTATATTATTATCACTTTGTTTTTCATTTTTAAATATTTAATTTTCGAATTATATCACTTTAAAGTGATAAAAAAAATATTCAAAATAATAGACGAGTGGTGTGGGATTAGTTTAAATAATGCTTAATAAAATTAAAATCTATATATAAAACGCTTTCATATGACTTGTTTAAAAATGGGGTTATAGTGTAAGCTGTCACATTAAATATATTGTGAAAAATAGATAAAACTTTAAGTGAGAGAGAGAAACATTATTTCCTGATAATCCGATTTCCTATAATATTTAATTTATATATGGGCAAAAATATATTGATGAAAAACATATACTCTCACACTTACCTCATTTTATATTTACCGCATTACCACTCACCTCATTTTATAAAAAGCCTTAGAACATGCTGCCATTCTAGACCTGTTCGTGTTTATATTTACTAAAATACAACTTTAAAAAGCCTTGTAACAGGCTGCCATTCTAGACCTGTTCGTGTTTATATTTACTAAAATACAACTTTAAAAAGCCTTATAACAGGCTGCCATTCTAGACCTGTTCGTGTTTATATTTACTAAAATACAACTTTAAAAAGCCTTATAACAGGCTGCCATTCTAGACCTGTTCGTGTTTATATTTACTAAAATACAACTTTAAAAAGCCTTGTGACAGGCTGCCATTCTAGACCTGTTCTTGTTTATATTTACTAAAATACAACTTTTAAAAGCCTTGTGACAGGCTGCCATTCTAGACCTGTTCGTGTTTATATTTACTAAAATAAAACTTTAAAAAGCCTTATAACATTCTGCCATTCTAGACCTGATTGTGAAATTGACTAATGTTCTAATATTTTTATAAGAAATATTTTCAATCATGTTTCAGAAATATTAGCATCATATTTTCTCCCTCCAAATAAGCAAATCAGTCTGATATTTGAATATCTACAGATTCTAGGTCAAAATTCCTCTTATATCTTTCTATCATTTTTTTATCACAAAATATTTTAATTTGATATTGGTGTATTTTAAATAGACTTCATAATGTTTATTTGAAGTTCTAATTGTGAAAAGAGTATGAAAGTTGCCTTTGAACTTTTATCTTATATAGAGAGATGAGCTGGTTTCCTCCTTCTTCTGCTCGAGTGAATATTTTGCTGTTAGAATCTTATTCCTGCCTAATAAAAATAATGGTATAGCTTCGCCTGTGGTCTGTTTTATTGAATATTCCTCGAATTAATTTTGTTTCTGACAATCAAACATGATACAGCAATATTGTCATAATCATTTTCTAACTAAAAAAAATAAGTAATTTGGCCTAGTACTTGGTTAATTTTGCTTGGTTTAAAATGGGACAAAACCACTTCCAGACTTGCATCTTTGTCCTGTTAAAATTTCAGCCAGATTAATTACGTATTGAAGACTTTTATACCCGACAAATATTAATTCTTTTTATTTATTTCATGATTTCTCAGGAAGACTCTGGAACCAAATTTTAGTCGTGGAGGTACAGCCTACACCACGTTGACGAGGGCCAGCAGCCCAAAACGCGTACATGGTTGGCTTTTCATGATTTATCAAGAAATTGGGTTGAAAAAAATATTACCAAACAAGTTAAATAAACGTTTAGTTTATTTTTGTTTTACCAAATGGCGCTCTGCCATCTGAAAGCTCATCTGAGCGCGGTCAGGATAGGCCTTTTTACTCTATTTACATATATACATTGACTTTATATATAACCGGGTAGTTGGCGCTCTGCGCTCCAGGAACCTAGGTTAAAATATATATATATCTCTCTATATATATGTCGCATACCTCGGGATGATATATTTGCATGTCCGCGAGAAGCGCGATGTATATATATAGGTAGGAAAAATAA
Organism: Cordylochernes scorpioides; assembly: GCA_030710605.1. NCBI lineage: Eukaryota > Metazoa > Arthropoda > Arachnida > Pseudoscorpiones > Chernetidae > Cordylochernes > Cordylochernes scorpioides. Next base: position 43,787,997 of record CP092864.1, read on the forward strand.
TAAAGTTAGAGTTTCTATTGTCATAGATCTTCTCATGTTCAGCGGAACTCGTTCTTCTAATATCGAACATCACAATATAGCGCAGCCGATAGGATCCACAGGATCGACCATTGAGGGCCTCATCAGGGCGATGGCTAAACAGCAACGCTTGATGATGGACATTCTTTTTGAAAATAAAATAATTTTGTTTGAAAATGAAAAGGAATATTTCAAAGAGGAAGAAGAAGAAGATGAAGAAGAAGGAGAAGAGGAGGAGGAGGAAGAAGATGAAGAGGAAGTGGAGGAGGATGAAGAGGAAGAGGAGGAAGAAGAAGAAAGCCTTGAGTCTCTAGAAAGCCATGAGTCTCTAGAAAGCCTTGAGTCTCTGGAAAGCCTTGAGTCTGGAGAAAGACTTGAGTCTCTAGAAAGCCTTGAGTCTCTAGAAAGCCTTGAGTCTCTAGAAAGTATTGAGTCTCTAGAAGGCCTTGAGTCTCTAGAAAGTATTGAGTCTCTAGAAAGTATTGAGTCTGTAAAAAGTATTGAGTCTGGAGAAAGCCTCGAGTCTGGAGAAAGCCTCGAGTCTGGAGAAAATACTAAAAAGTCTGAAGTAAGTCTTGAAAAGTCTGGAGTAAGTTTTGAAAAGTCTGGAGTAAGTCTTGAAAAGTCTGAAGTAAGTCTTGGAAAGTCTGGAGTAAATCTTGAGTCTGAAGAAAGTAGTGAATCTGAAGAAATTTTTACTGACTGGTCTGCAGAATATTTGGACGAGTCTAAAAAAGATTTAGAGGTTGATGGTGCTTCCGAGAAATCTAAATTATTCTCTGCGAAACTGCCTCCTTTAATTCATAATATATCTGCTGATTGGGCAAAGAATTATGGCGAAAAAGAACCTACTAAGGAGTCTGGTACTGGCGAAAAAGAACCTACTAAGGAGTCTGGTACTGGAGAAAAATAACCAACTGGGGAGTCTGTTACTGGGAAACAAGGGCCTACTGAGGAGTCTGGTACTGGCGAAAAAGAACCTACTAAGGAGTCTGGTACTGGAAAACAAGGGCCTACTAGGGAGTCTGGTACTGGCGAAATAGAACCTACTAAGGAGTCTGGTACTGGCGAAAAAGAACCTACTAAGGAGTTTGGTACTGGCGAAAAAGAACCTACTAAAGAATCTGGTACTGGCAAAAAAGAACCAAAGCCTGGTACCGGCGAAGAAGCACCTCCAAAGGAGTTGAGCCTCTCCACCACCTGGAATAACAGAATCACCATCACCAGGTGGCTGGAGGACAATTGCATCCCTTACACTGTGGAGCCTCTTCAGAAGCCTGTTAAAAAGCGCTATGGTGCTGGCCACCAAAAGCCTCATCACAGGAGTGATGAGAGGTCATGGAGGGGGAGTCTGTCGCATACCTCGGGATATTTGCATAGTATTGTTTTGTTTTATATATTTTTACATTTTGTTTCTTTTGAAAGGATGATATATTTGCATGTCCGCGAGAAGCGCGATGTATATATATAGATAGGAAAAATAATAAAGTTAGAGTTTCTATTGTCATAGATCTTCTCATGTTCTGCGGAACTCGTTCTTCTAATATAGAACATCACAATATATATGTTCGTTTTTCTGCTTTATACTAAATACCTGTTCTTTTTATACTTTCATAGCTGTATGTTTTTCTACTTCCTTCTGCTCGATTTCTTCACTAAATTAAAGAATAAAATTATTATAATTCAACTTCGAAATACAAAAAGGAAAAACTGCACCTTTCGATTTACAACCTTCTTCTTTCCTTTCTTTTTATACCTGTATTACTCAAAAATACAACCAAAGTATGCAAAACAATAATTTTAAACTTTTATATGAAAAATTTTATAGAGAGAGAGGAGCTGAAAATTAAATTTTTATATTCTTCGAACACACATATTTTTATGAAAAAAAAAGGAACAAAAGTGAAATTATACTGGTATAGTTGTAACAACGTAACCCCAGGATCATGGAGCGTATCCATAGATCGCCAACTACCCGGGAAATTGTACAAATTTCAGATGATGCCTTTTTCTTAAAAAATATTTTTAAAATTATTTTTTTACTAATCTTTTTTACAAAAATATATAATGTTGCAACATATGTAAATTACTACATGGGTTATAAATATATCTTTTAAAATTACAAAATATTTTCTCACAATGAGTTTATATTTATTAAAAAACGCTAGTTTTCAAGCGATATTAATATTTCAGTTATAAATATCTTCGCTGCGCGCCATTGTTTTTGTAAATATTTCTGGTAGGATATAGTCGATATTTTATTAAGCCCGTTGAAGAGCGATTATCGCTTGAAAGCTTTTACTAAAAAGAAACTCATTGTGAGAAAATATTTTGTAATTTTAAACTTTTTTCACAATTTGATCATAAATAACAGTGTTTAATTTATCTTTTTGTTATCATATCTTTAAATATGAAATACAAATTTTTGTCTGAAATTGTCTTAATTTTTTGTTTTACTTTATGTAAATAAAGAGAGATTTTACTTTAAAACCTTTTTCCTTTACTCCTTGGAGAATCCATATATACGACTGAATATCTTAATAAAAGTTTCTTTTGGTTAGCAGCCCCGTAAATAAAGATATTTTCTCTTAATAAAAGTTTTTTTCTTGTGTGATCAAAATATTTATTAAAATTTAAAATAAATTCCAGAAAAAAAAAACAGAATATTTTTTCACCCCAATAATTAAAGATATCATTATACATTTTTAATACCCACGCTTACTTTTGTTTTTCTTTATTGAAGTCGGTGAGTTTGTGTTATCTTCTTTTTTTTGCTAGTATTTAAGATATACTTTAAAGTAGTTTATAAGCATGGAAAATTCAAATGCAAATAGATTGAAAGTTGATTATTTTGGTGCCACTCTTCTAGATGAATGCTCCATCTGTTTGGACGATATCAAACAAAGAGCATTCCCTGAATGTTGCCAACATCAGTTCTGTTTGGAATGCTTGAAAGAAGCCGCCAAACGACGACTTCATTGTCCGATTTGTCGCGGAAGATTTAATAGAATCGTCTATAATGTTCGCGGGGCCGAGGATTTCGACACGGTCCGTGTGGAGTTAATAAATTCGATAGAATATATTCCCGATATTATTAGATATGTTATAAGATGTCCAAGAATTAGTCTTCATGCTGTTTATATTAGACAATTTTCCTTTGAAGCTACCCGTCATTTTAATCGTGAGCCAGAAGTTGGTACACACCCTCACCGAAGAGACGGAATTTTGAATCATGAGCCAGAAGTTGGTACACACCCTCACCGAAGAGACAGAATTTTGAATCGTGAGCCAGAAATTGGTACACATCCATACCGAAGAAACAGAATTTTAAATCGTGAGCCAGTAGTTGGTACACACCCTCACCGAAGAGACAGAATTTTGAATCGTGAGCCAGAAGTTGGTACACACCCTCACCGAAGAGACAGAATTTTAAATCGTGTGCCAGAAGTTGGTACACACCCTCACCGAAGAGACAGAATTTTGAATAATGTGCCAGAGGTTGGTACACACCCTCACCGAAGAGTCAGAATTTTGAATCGTGTGCCAGAAATTGGTACACATCCAAACCGAAGAAACAGAATTTTGAATCGTGAGCCAGAAGTTGGTACATGCCCTCACCGAAGAAACAGAATTTTGAATCGTGAGCCAGAAGTTGGTACACACCCTCACCGAAGAAACAGAATTTTGAATCGGGAGCCAGAAAATGGTGCACACCTCTACCGAAGAGACGAAATTTTGGATCGTGAGCCAGAAAATGGTACACATCCCTAACGAAGAAACAGAATTTCGAATCGTGAGCCAGAAATTCGTACACATCCCTACCGAAGAAATATAATTTTGACTCCTGAGCAAGAAATTCGTACAAATCGATACCAAGAAGAAAGGATCAGTGATCCAGAAAATGGTACATACCCCAATCAATGACCTTTGAACCAGAATTTAGCATACACCTTTAGAATATAAAGAGGTGACCATTAATACTTTATATTTAAAAATACGTACGAGAAAATATTGAAACCTTTACTTATTTTATGTAAATTTTGTTCTGTAAAATCATACCTATTTTTAAAAAATTCTCATTTTTAAAATTATATTTAAAATTATAATATTTGTGTGTGTGTGCCATATATATACTCATTTAAAAAAAAAATATATATATATATATAAAGATAGATTTTTGAGAAGCATTTGAACTATTTGGATTTTTTTTTGTGAATATTTATATTTTTTTAAATAAAAAAAGATGTTTTTTTTTCATTTAGAGACTTATAATGGTATAATTATCTCCATCTCTTTATAATAATATTATATATTGTCACATAGGGGTAATATAATAATGGTATATTTACTTCGCTCCTCCAATAATAACCGCTTTATATATAAGATTGTTAAAGGTATTCTTTATAGGAAGAAATTTGACCCAATCGGCCCTGCCCTACTACTGATCATTCCTAAACAACTGAGAGCTGACATATTGACCGAACTGCACGACGCTTCCTTTGGCAGGTCATCTGGGTTTTGCTAAGATTTACTATAGACTTAGAAAGAAGTATTTTTGGACAGAACTCTATTGGAGTGTTAGAAAATATGTGATCCACTGTCAGAACTGTCAACAGAAGAACACGCCTCCACCTCTAAATCGACCATTCCAGAAGGTAGGTATAGAACTTGATCTTTAAATACATAAATAAAATATTTTATCTTATCGATATATGTTTTATTTGCCTATTTAATTAAGTTACAATTTAATCATGATACATAATATTTGTTGAAACATTATTCATTGGGCAAACATCCACTCAGGGAGAACTCGGGCGAAGCAGGGTCAATATTTATAATTGTAATGAATATTATTAATCCTAAAGCAGTATTTTTTCATATATATATTGAGAACAAAATTGGTATTTCCTGACTGCTTACATTAACATTTTAGATGGCACAGCGCCATCTAGTGGAACAAAAAACAATTAAATGTTATTTAGCTTGTCCCAAAGATATTTGGCCAGCCCAATTCCTTGATGAATAAAGAAAGTCAATCAAGAAATTGGGTTGGCCAAATATCTTTGGAACAAGCTAAATCAACATATAGTTGAATTTTGTTCCACTAGATGGCATTCTGCCATCTAAAATGCTTATGTGACCAGTCAGGAAATACCAATTTTGTTTTTAATATCAACACCTGACCATTTTATATTTTTTAATTGATTTTTAACATACTCGTATATATTAAAAAACGAAATAAAAAAATAAAAGATAAAAAGATCAGGTGTTGAAATCAATATTAAAAAATGGCATATCCTGACCAGGAGCACATGTGCTTTACAGAAGGCAGAGCGCCATCTGGTGGAACAGAAATCAACTAAACATTGATTTAGCCTGTTCCCTGATATTTGGCCAACCCAATTTCTTGATAAATCAAGAAAAGCCATCCACGAACGCGTTTCGCGCTTTTTGGCGCTCGTCAGCGTGGAGTAGGCTGAACCATTGCGACCAAAAAATATTTTTTGATCCCAATGGCTTCCCGAAAAACCAAGAAATGGGTATTTAAGGCCAAACTTGCGTAAATACGCTTAGCACATTAAAAAACGAAATAAAAAAATAAAAGATAAAAAGATCAGGTGTTGAAATCAATATTAAAAAATGGCATATCCTGACCAGGAGCACATGTGCTTTACAGAAGGCAGAGCGCCATCTGGTGGAACAGAAATCAACTAAACATTGATTTAGCCTGTTCCCTGATATTTGGCCAACCCAATTTCTTGATAAATCAAGAAATTTACGCAAGTTTGGCCTTAAATACCCATTTCTTGGTTTTTCGGGAAGCCATTGGGATCAAAAAATATTTTTTGGTCGCAATGGTTCAGCCTACTCCACGCTGACGAGCGCCAAAAAGCGCGAAACGCGTTCGTGGATGGCTTTTCTCGATTTATCAAGAAATTGGGTTGGCCAAATATCAGGGAACAGGCTAAATCAATGTTTAGTTGATTTCTGTTCCACCAGATGGCGCTCTGCCTTCTGTAAAGCACATGTGCTCCTGGTCAGGATATGCCATTTTTTAATATTGATTTCAACACCTGATCTTTTTATCTTTTATTTTTTTATTTCGTTTTTTAATGTGCTAAGCGTATTTACGCAAGTTTGGCCTTAAATACCCATTTCTTGGTTTTTCGGGAAGCCATTGGGATCAAAAAATATTTTTTGGTCGCAATGGTTCAGCCTACTCCACGCTGACGAGCGCCAAAAAGCGCGAAACGCGTTCGTGGATGGCTTTTCTTGATTTATCAAGAAATTGGGTTGGCCAAATATCAGGGAACAGGCTAAATCAATGTTTAGTTGATTTCTGTTCCACCAGATGGCGCTCTGCCTTCTGTAAAGCACATGTGCTCCTGGTCAGGATATGCCATTTTTTAATACTCGTATATATATATGCCCTCATGTGAAAATTCCCTTTGATTAAACCTGGGGTTTGACGGTTATGTTCAATCAATTAGTTATGTATATTTTAATCAAATGTGGATCCTGGTTCTATTTTATTTAAAACTAGCGGATGTACCTGGCTTCTGCCGGGGTTTACCCGAGTGGAGGTGTTCCTAAGGAATATTTGATTTAAAATATTTTTCGAGCAAGCATTCACTCTATACTTGATATCTTCTTGTGAAGTTAAATTATAGTTTGTTTTACTTTTCTCTACAGAACTACTAAATAAACCATTGGGAAATTTTGTATGTTGGTAGCTGAATATATATAGATCGACATATATGATAATAAAAAAAGACTAAAATCTATATATATAAAATTGAATGTCTGTCTGTCTGTCTGTCTGTTTGTCTGTATAGATTCAAAAACCATACATCCAATCGCCGTGAAATTTTGGGATATTATTAGGTATATCACCGGGAAGGTTTTTGAAAAATAATTTCATGAATATCTTGAATATCCTTAGTTATTTGCAGATTTGTAGATTTAACTCGCTAGCAGCGCCCCCATTGTGACGATGATAACAAGTTTTCTTATCACTAAGTTTGTTATCTTAAATATTATTTATCAAAAGTAAGATTATGTCAGGATGACACGGCAATGTGACACGGGAAAAAATGTTCACTAGATAAAACTGATTTTCTAATGTAGAAAATTAGGAAAGACAAAATTCGGGATGACACGGCACACAGGGACTGGGAAAAAATGTTCATTTTATCGAGAGATTCAAATTTACGAGTTTCAAATTATCAAAATATATCTTTTTTTTTAAATAAGTTTTTAGAGAATTGTTTTAACAAATGTTCGCTAGACAAACCTTTACTCGGGTAAAACCTCGGGCGAAGCCGGGTACGTCCGCTAGTTATATAATAAACAAAATATTTAACATATTTTAGAATGATAAAATTATGAGCTAATCTACTTATATATTTGCCTTATTCTGTCTGTTTGTCTGAAGCTCACGGAAGGGAATTTTCATAACCATCGGTGGTTCAGTGGTAGAATGCTCGCCTGCCACGCGGGCGGCCCGGGTTCGATTCCCGGCCGATGCATTTTTTTTTTTTTTTTACAATTTTTAAAACTCATTTATATATTATACAAGAATGACATCCACGGCGCCAATTTATAATTGTAACGAATAGTATTTGAATAAAAGCATTTAATCGGGTAAAACCCGGGCGTTGCCCGGGTCATTCGTATAAAATAATTGTATAAACGAATGCAAGACAAAATCACCGCGAATGTTTCTTTTTTTTAAGGCAATTTCTTTTTAAGGCAATTATCGTTATTTATCGTTAATTTTTGTTTCGATTTTATTGAAAAAAAAAACGATATGGTGCCTTTAAAAAATGATCTTTATTACTATGCAGTTTTCTATTTAGTCAATATACCTAAGTTCATGTTGCAAATGTAATTATCTCTATCGATTTAGTAGGTGAAATGCAAAAAAAAAAAAAATCGACATGATGAAATCTTTATGAAAATTCACATTTTTATTTTTATATTTTCAAGACACACACAGTTTGGGGCGGGACGTTTCACAAGAGAGACATCCACGGCGCCAATTTATAATTGTAACGAATAGTATTTGAATTAAAACCTTTTTAAAATATATACGCACTCGGGTAAAACCCGGGCGTTGCCCGGGCCATTCGTCTAGTTATTATATAAAGACATTTAATGACTTAGCTTTTCTCGGCTTATTCCCAAGTAAATATTTGCCAGGTGAATATCATTTATGTTGTTTATTATACTATGTTTATTATACTATTATGTTGTTTATTATACTATTATGTTGTTTTTTTTAAATATATGGTATCATTATCAACCCTCTAATTATTACTCATGAGTATTCTAATTAATATAATATAAAACTATTATATTATTATCACTTTGTTTTTCATTTTTAAATATTTAATTTTCGAATTATATCACTTTAAAGTGATAAAAAAAATATTCAAAATAATAGACGAGTGGTGTGGGATTAGTTTAAATAATGCTTAATAAAATTAAAATCTATATATAAAACGCTTTCATATGACTTGTTTAAAAATGGGGTTATAGTGTAAGCTGTCACATTAAATATATTGTGAAAAATAGATAAAACTTTAAGTGAGAAACATTATTTCCTGATAATCCGATTTCCTATAATATTTAATTTATATATGGGCAAAAATATATTGATGAAAAACATATACTCTCACACTTACCTCATTTTATATTTACCTCATTACCACTCACCTCATTTTATAAAAAGCCTTAGAACATGCTGCCATTCTAGACCTGTTCGTGTTTATATTTACTAAAATACAACTTTAAAAAGCCTTGTAACAGGCTGCCATTCTAGACCTGTTCGTGTTTATATTTACTAAAATACAACTTTAAAAAGCCTTATAACAGGCTGCCATTCTAGACCTGTTCGTGTTTATATTTACTAAAATACAACTTTAAAAAGCCTTATAACAGGCTGCCATTCTAGACCTGTTCGTGTTTATATTTACTAAAATACAACTTTAAAAAGCCTTGTGACAGGCTGCCATTCTAGACCTGTTCTTGTTTATATTTACTAAAATACAACTTTTAAAAGCCTTGTGACAGGCTGCCATTCTAGACCTGTTCGTGTTTATATTTACTAAAATACAACTTTAAAAAGCCTTATAACATTCTGCCATTCTAGACCTGATTGTGAAATTGACTAATGTTCTAATATTTTTATAAGAAATATTTTCAATCATGTTTCAGAAATATTAGCATCATATTTTCTCCCTCCAAATAAGCAAATCAGTCTGATATTTGAATATCTACAGATTCTAGGTCAAAATTCCTCTTATATCTTTCTATCATTTTTTTATCACAAAATATTTTAATTTGATATTGGTGTATTTTAAATAGACTTCATAATGTTTATTTGAAGTTCTAATTGTGAAAAGAGTATGAAAGTTGCCTTTGAACTTTTATCTTATATAGAGAGATGAGCTGGTTTCCTCCTTCTTCTGCTCGAGTGAATATTTTGCTGTTAGAATCTTATTCCTGCCTAATAAAAATAATGGTATAGCTTCGCCTGTGGTCTGTTTTATTGAATATTCCTCGAATTAATTTTGTTTCTGACAATCAAACATGATACAGCAATATTGTCATAATCATTTTCTAACTAAAAAAAATAAGTAATTTGGCCTAGTACTTGGTTAATTTTGCTTGGTTTAAAATGGGACAAAACCACTTCCAGACTTGCATCTTTGTCCTGTTAAAATTTCAGCCAGATTAATTACGTATTGAAGACTTTTATACCCGACAAATATTAGTTCTTTTTATTTATTTCATGATTTCTCAGGAAGACTCTGGAACCAAATTTTAGTCGTGGAGGTACAGCCTACACCACGTTGACGAGGGCCAGCAGCCCAAAACGCGTACATGGTTGGCTTTTCATGATTTATCAAGAAATTGGGTTGAAAAAAATATTACCAAACAAATTAAATAAACGTTTAGTTTATTTTTGTTTTACCAAATGGCGCTCTGCCATCTGAAAGCTCATCTGAGCGCGGTTAGGATAGGCCTTTTTACTCTATTTACATATATACATTGACTTTATATATAACCGGGTAGTTGACGCTCTGCGCTCCAGGAACCTAGGTTAAAATATATATATATCTCTCTATATATATGTCGCATACCTCGGGATGATATATTTGCATGTCCGCGAGAAGCGCGATGTATATATATAGGTAGGAAAAATAATAAAGTTAGAGTTTCTATTGTCATAGATCTTCTCATGTTCAGCGGAACTCGTTCTTCTAATATCGAACATCACAATATAGCGCAGCCGATAGGATCCACAGGATCGACCATTGAGGGCCTCATCAGGGCTATGGCTAAACAGCAACGCTTGATGATGGACATTCTTTTTGAAAATAAAATAATTTTGTTTGAAAATGAAAAGGAATATTTCAAAGAGGAAGAAGAAGAAGATGAAGAAGAAGGAGAAGAGGAGGAGGAGGAAGAAGATGAAGAGGAAGTGGAGGAGGATGAAGAGGAAGAGGAGGAAGAAGAAGAAAGCCTTGAGTCTCTAGAAAGCCATGAGTCTCTAGAAAGCCTTGAGTCTCTAGAAAGCCTTGAGTCTCTAGAAAGCCTTGAGTCTCTGGAAAGCCTTGAGTCTGGAGAAAGACTTGAGTCTCTAGAAAGCCTTGAGTCTCTAGAAAGCCTTGAGTCTCTAGAAAGTATTGAGTCTCTAGAAGGCCTTGAGTCTCTAGAAAGTATTGAGTCTCTAGAAAGTATTGAGTCTGTAAAAAGTATTGAGTCTGGAGAAAGCCTCGAGTCTGGAGAAAGCCTCGAGTCTGGAGAAAATACTAAAAAGTCTGAAGTAAGTCTTGAAAAGTCTGGAGTAAGTTTTGAAAAGTCTGGAGTAAGTCTTGAAAAGTCTGAAGTAAGTCTTGGAAAGTCTGGAGTAAATCTTGAGTCTGAAGAAAGTAGTGAATCTGAAGAAATTTTTACTGACTGGTCTGCAGAATATTTGGACGAGTCTAAAAAAGATTTAGAGGTTGATGGTGCTTCCGAGAAATCTAAATTATTCTCTGCGAAACTGCCTCCTTTAATTCATAATATATCTGCTGATTGGGCAAAGAATTATGGCGAAAAAGAACCTACTAAGGAGTCTGGTACTGGCGAAAAAGAACCTACTAAGGAGTCTGGTACTGGAGAAAAATAACCAACTGGGGAGTCTGTTACTGGGGAACAAGGGCCTACTGAGGAGTCTGGTACTGGCGAAAAAGAACCTACTAAGGAGTCTGGTACTGGCGAAAAAGAACCTACTAAGGAGTCTGGTACTGGAAAACAAGGGCCTACTAGGGAGTCTGGTACTGGCGAAATAGAACCTACTAAGGAGTCTGGTACTGGCGAAATAGAACCTACTAAGGAGTTTGGTACTGGCGAAAAAGAACCTACTAAAGAGTCTGGTACTGGCAAAAAAGAACCAAAGCCTGGTACCGGCGAAGAAGCACCTCCAAAGGAGTTGAGCCTCTCCACCCCCTGGAATAACAGAATCACCATCACCAGGTGGCTGGAGGACAATTGCATCCCTTACACTGTGGAGCCTCTTCAGAAGCCTGTTAAAAAGCGCTATGGTGCTGGCCACCAAAAGCCTCATCACAGGAGTGATGAGAGGTCATGGAGGGGGAGTCTGTCGCATACCTCGGGATATTTGCATAGTATTGTTTTGTTTTATATATTTTTACATTTTGTTTCTTTTGAAAGGATGATATATTTGCATGTCCGCGAGAAGCGCGATGTATATATATAGATAGGAAAAATAATAAAGTTAGAGTTTCTATTGTCATAGATCTTCTCATGTTCTGCGGAACTCGTTCTTCTAATATAGAACATCACAATATATATGTTCGTTTTTCTGCTTTATACTAAATACCTGTTCTTTTTATACTTTGATAGCTGTATGTTTTTCTACTTCCTTCTGCTCGATTTCTTCACTAAATTAAAGAATAAAATTATTATAATTCAACTTCGAAATACAAAAAGGAAAAACTGCACCTTTCGATTTACAACCTTCTTCTTTCCTTTCTTTTTATACCTGTATTACTCAAAAATACAACCAAAGTATGCAAAACAATAATTTTAAACTTTTATATGAAAAATTTTATAGAGAGAGAGGAGCTGAAAATTAAATTTTTATATTCTTCGAACACACATATTTTTATGAAAAAAAGGAACAAAAGTGAAATTATACTGGTATAGTTGTAACAACGTAACCCCAGGATCATGGAGCGTATCCATAGATCGCCAACTACCCGGGAAATTGTACAAATTTCAGATGATGCCTTTTTCTTAAAAAATATTTTTAAAATAATTTTTTTACTAATCTTTTTTACAAAATATATAATGTTGCAACATATGTAAATTACTACATGGGTTATAAATATATCTTTTAAAATTACAAAATATTTTCTCACAATGAGTTTATATTTATTAAAAGACGCTAGTTTTCAAGCGCTATTAATATTTCAGTTATAAATATCTTCGCTGCGCGCGCCTTTGTTTTTGTAAATATTTCTGGTAGGATATAGTCGATATTTTATTAAGCCCGTTGAAGAGCGATTATCGCTTGAAAACTTTTAATAAAAAGAAACTCATTGTGAGAAAATATTTTGTAATTTTAAACTTTTTTCACAATTTTATCATAAATAACAGTGTTTAATTTATCTTTTTGTTATCAAATCTTTAAATATGGAATACAAATTTTTGTCTGAAATAATTGTCTTAATTTTTTTGTTTTACTTTATGTAAATAAAGAGAGATTTTACTTTAAAACCTTTTTCCTTTACTCCTTGGAGAATCCATATATACGACTGAATATCTTAATAAAAGTTTCTTTTGGTTAGCAGCCCCGTAAATAAAGATATTTTTTCTTAATAAAAGTTTTTTTCTTGTGTGATCAAAATATTTATTAAAATTTAAAATTAATTCCTAAAAAAAACAGACTATTTTTTCAGCCCAATAATTAAAGAAATCATTATAAATTTTTAATAATCACGCTTACTTTTGTTTTTTTTTGAGTTTGTGTTATCTTTTTTTTTCTAGTATTTAAAAATACTTTAAAGTAGGTTATAAGCATGGAAAGTTCAAATGCAAATAGATTGAAAGTTGATTACTTTGGAGCCACTCTTTTAGACGAATGCTCCATCTGTTTGGACGATATCAAAAAAAGAGCATTCCCTGAATGTTGCCAACATCAGTTCTGTTTAGATTGTTTGAAAGAAGCCGCCAAAGGACGACTTCATTGTCCGATTTGTCGCGGAAAATTCAATAGAATCGTTTACAATGTTCGTGGGGCCGAGGATTTCGACACGGTCCGTGTCGAGTTAATAAATTCGATAGAAGATAGTAGAAATTACGCACCCTCCGCTGTAAATTTGATAGAAAATATTCCCGAATTTATTCTAATTATGAGAAGACGTTTACAACGTGTAACTTTTCCAGGTGTTGTAATTAATAATAATCGACAATCTATCTTTTTTAGCTACCCATCATTTTAATCGTTAGCCAGAAAACGGTGCATATTAACTACTAAATAAACCATTGGGAAATTTTGTATGTTGGTAGCTGAATATATATATATATAATATATAGATCGACATATAAGATAATAAAAAAGACTAAAATTATATAATAAACAAAATATTTAACATATTTTAGAATGAAAAAATTATGAACTAATTATTATATGATTGATATGACTTGGCTTTTCTCGGCTTATTCCCAAATAAATATTTGCCAGGCGAATATCATTTATGTTGTTTATTATACTATTATGTTGTTTATTATACTACTATGTTGTTTATTATACTCTTATGTTGTTTATTATACTACTATGTTGTTTATTATACTATTATGTTGCTTATTATACTATTATGTTGTTTATTATACTACTAGCGGATGTACCCGGCTTCGCCCGGGGTTTTACCTGATTAAAGGTTTGTCTAACGAACATTTGTTAAAACAATTCTATATAAACTTATAATAAAAGATATATTTTGATAATTTGAAACTCGTAAATTTGAATCTCTCGATAAAGTGAACATTTTTTCCCGGTCCCTGTGTGCCGTGTCATCCTGAATTTTGTCTTTCCTAATTTTCTACATTACAAAATTATCGTTTTATCTAGTGAACATTTTTTCCCGGTCCCTTGAAAAATACCCGATAAGTTGAATAAAATCAATATTAATTGGTTCCCTCGGTGATTGGAAGTTGAAGAAATAGTATCTTTGCCTTAGAATTGTACTAGCCGAATGACCCGGGCAACGCCCGGGTTTTACCCAATTAAATGTTTTTATTGAAATACTATTCGTTACAATTATAAATTGGCGCCGTGGATGTCACTCTTGTGAAAGTGCCGCTCCACACTTTGTGTCTGAGAAGCGATATTTTTATAGAAAGATGATCTGGCTTTTGTTTTCTGCTCGAATGAATGTTTTTCTGTTAGAATTTTGTTCCTGCGTACAAAATAATGAACTGGTTTCACCCGGGGTCTCTGCTTTTTGGAATTTTTCCCAATATAATTTTGTATCTGATAATCAAACATGATACAGCAATATCGTATCATCATTTTCTGACTAAAAATATATAGTTTTAATAATTGATTTATATATACTATTGAGTAAAGCGTTAGGAGAAAATAATTTTTTTAATCGACTACTAAAATTATTTTCTCCTAACGCTTTACTCTATAGTATTTATAATCCAAGGAGAAAGTTTCCATGTTTATATATAAATAAATTGATTTATATATTTTTAAAATAGCCTATCGTCTTCCCCGTATTTTTTTTACCTATGTATGGAAATTTTGGTTTGAATTAGTGAACTACTGCGAATTAGTATACCGGACATATACAAAACAAACATACAAACATTTATTTTTTTATATATAGATAATCCAAATTGTACCTTATCATTAGATTAGGTCTTATTACCTTCTAATCTATAATCCAAATTGTGCCTTATCATTAGATTTGGTCTTATTACCTTCTGTTTCTAATCTATATTCTGTAGGCGCCATCCCGACCAGAGAGCCACAGATAAACAGATTATAAACGCACAGAATATAGAATCCGAGCTCCCCAGTAGAAGGAATACCCGGAAGACGACGGTACTCTCTGTTATATGTGTTGTTCACTATGATGATTTTGTTTTAATAAACGCTACTAAATTATTTCATTGGATCCTCTCTTTCTTTTTCCCAGTAAGAAACGCCTACCGAAGCCAACAGAAATTCAGAAGTGGGATGGTCCTGAAGAAAATTGAAGATTCACTGGAATAATTTGGAAACGAGAAGGACGTGGCGCGGTGACCGATCAACGTAAGAGGAGTTGCATGGTATGTACGAAATTTAATTACCTATTCCTAAAAGTATTATCGCAAAGTATCGCGGTAAAAGTATTATTACAAGTCACCTCGACAAAAGTATTATCGCAAAGTATCGCGGTAAAAGTATTATTACAAGTCACCACGACAAAAGTATTATCGCAAAGTATCGCGGTAAAAGTATTATTGCAAGTCATCTCGATAAAAGTATTATCGCAAAGTATCGCGGTAAAAGTATTATTGCAAAATCATCTCGATAAAAAGTATTATCGCAAAGTATCGCGGTAAAAAGAAAAAAAAAGTATTGTCTCAAAATTACTAAAGAAAAGTTGATTTCGTTTAAAGAAATAATTGAAACAGTACGTATCTGGTTTAGTCAGTTTTATTTGTTTATTTTAAAATATTTTGCTTTGTTTATTTTTCCTTTTGAAAAACATGACTTATTTAGCGAAAGTAAGGAAATGCGATTTGAGCAAGTTGGCGTATGAACTCGGCGAGGTAGTACCGCCAGAGAGCAGGATCGTCGACTTAAAACACCTTATTTTGAATAGCCAATCTTACGAAGAAGAGTTCGCAAAGCAACTGTTGGAGACTCTGATCGAGGATCGGGAACGAATCGAGGAGCGGGAACGAATCGAGGATCGGAAACGAATCGAGGATCGGGAACGAATCGAACGGGAACGAAAAGAACAAATGGTAATGGAATTCGAGCTTGAGAAGCTGCGCATCCAGACTACACGCGGAAACAACGATACGTCTCGAAGTACCAGCAATGACTCACATTACGAGATACGTAAACTGATGCCCAAGTACGAGTCGAAGGACAATGATTTGAGTTTTTACCTAATTCTTTTCGAAAGACAGGCAAAGCGACTAGGATTGGATGAAGACCAATGGGCGTTCAGCCTCCTAGGATTGCTACCTTACGAAATGACTCAATTAATCGCTCGGGAGACAGAAGAACAAAGCGGCGATTATAAGTTCGTGAAAAGGTTGCTCCTAAAACGGTACAAGTTGAGCCCCGAACAATTCAGACAAAAATTCGAGAAGCACGAGAGATCTCAAAAGGGTTCCTGGAGAGACTTCGCTTTCGAATTGCGAGGATATTTCAACGAATGGATCGAAGGAATGAACGTGGAAAATTTCGACGCCCTAAAGGATTTGTCCGTCACTAACCAGCTAAAGAAAAAAGTTCCAAATGTGCTGCGTAATCATCTCATTGACGATTGGACCAAGTTAAACAACCCAGATGAGTTGGCGGATAAACTGGACGAGTACGAAAATGTTCGCACCGAGATGGGACCTCCGCATTGGAATGCGAAACACCTCATACCACCGTCGTTTCAGCAGAAATCTGCGAGATTCCCCAACCAAAGCGAAGTTAAAGAGACTAAACAAGGAACGAATGT
The DNA here is from genome assembly GCA_030710605.1 of Cordylochernes scorpioides. Lineage (NCBI taxonomy): Eukaryota > Metazoa > Arthropoda > Arachnida > Pseudoscorpiones > Chernetidae > Cordylochernes > Cordylochernes scorpioides. The sequence goes on from CP092864.1 coordinate 43,804,766, forward strand.
TTCGGGTCAAGACGCTGCAAGGAACGAAATCAGTGAAACGTACCCTAACACCTTGAGGAGAATGGTCAACCGTACGATCAGAAACGACACGGGAGAACCGAAGTGCTTCAACTGCAATCAGTTTGGACACATTGCCAGAGACTGCCCAGCACCCAGGACTACGTTGACATGCCGAGGATGCGGTCAAACGGGACACAAGGAAAGGAATTGCACAAGACCCAAAGAAGGACTAAAAGTAGCCAACCTGGAAGTCGAAGGACTGGAGACTGTCCCGCCAGATGTATATTTGAAGGATGTCAAGATCGACAACAAGGAAACCGTGAAGGCAATGATAGACACCGGGAGCAGCAGTTGTCTAATGAGAGAATCGGTCGCAAGGAGGATCAGCGTCGACATCGAACCAGACTCGACTAGTCTGTACGGCATCGGTAACCAGACTGCACCAGCTGCCAGGACCGTTGGGAAGACGACAGTCGACCTGGAGATTGATGGCATCGTCGGAAGGGAAATCACTGTATTCATTGTCAACGATGATGCCCAACCCTATGACCTATTAATTGGAAGAACATGGACAGATCTGCCCTACGTATCCTTCGCCAGAATTGGTAAAAACTTGCATATTGGCTATTCATCCGAATTTCCGTTTGCTAATCTGCAAGAAGAAATCAAGTCGCGTCGCATCGAACTGAGAGCAACCGAAACTGTTCAGTTGGAGAGCGACTCCATTAACTTTACAAGTGCAATCACAGACGAGGTAAAGGACGGATATGTATTGTTCACAGGAGTAGATGACGCCTGTGTCGATTCCCTATTGGAAGTGGTCGATGGAAAGACGACCGTACCCATCATCTCAGCTGGCAAGGGCAAGTTGAGAGTAAGGAAGAACCAATGTGTAGGGCGAGTTGAACTGCTGAACCTTGATGATATTGTTGTTAACCTGGACGTCGCAGAGGATTCGTTTCAGACTAAAAATGAAGAGAAGAGGGAAGGACAAGACCAAATGAAACGTAAGCGCCCCATACTGCCTGTGGACATCAACGTCAATCATTCTCTGACTTCGAAAGAGAGACAAGAAATCCTAGATGTAGTAAACGAGTATAGAGACTGTTTCGCTCTTGGCATGGAGGAATTAGGGTGCACCGATGTCACCAAGATGGACATTAAGGAGGTTGATGGAAGCAAGCCAGTCTGTCTGAGACCGTATAAGACGACTGCAAGTGAACGCGAAGCAATCAGGGAGATTGTCAGAGAGTGGAAGGACAATGGAATAGTCACGGAAACTAGATCACCCTACGCTAGTCCCGTCCTACTTGTGAGGAAGAAAACTGGAGATTATCGTCTGGTGGTAGATTATAGGAGACTCAACATTCAAACAGTTAAGGACAAGTTCCCATTACCAAGGATAGACGACCTTCTGGAAGGCCTAAGGAATGCGAAATTCTTCACCACTCTGGATCTGGCGCATGGATATCTGCAGATACCACTGACCGATAAGGCAAAATTAAAGACAGCATTCATCACCCCAGATGATACAGGTCAATTCGAAAGGATGATTTTTGGACTCGCCAACGCACCAGCTGAATTCCAAAGACTGATGCACACTGTCCTAGGTCCGCTGCTGAACAAGAAGGCATTCTGCTATCTCGACGACGTGATTATCCCGGCAAAGGATTGGCGGGAGATGATCGAAAGGTTGAGGGAAGTCCTCGAAAGAATAAGATCAGCGAAGTTGACACTGAAACCCTCCAAATGTGAGTTCAGAAGGAGGGAAGTTGAGTTCTTAGGGTATGTCATCAGTACAGGCGGACTTAAGCCAGGCCCAAGGAAGATCAAGGCGATAGAAGAATTTCCAGAACCCAAGAATGTCCACGACATACGACGCTTTCTGGGACTGACGAACTTCTTCAGACGATTTGTAAAGGACTTCGCGAGGAAAGCAGAACCGCTAAGCAGACTTACGAAGAAAGGTTCACAATTTGAATGGAAGGAAGAACAGCGAAGGTCATTTGGAGGACTACGAAAGGATCTGGTCGAATATCCGGTACTAGCTCATTACAACCCTGAACTCAAGACAGAAGTACATTGCGATGCGAGTGCTGAGGGATTAGCAGGAATGGTGCTACAGATGGACGAAGACGGCAAATGGCGCTTGGTCTACTGTGTGAGCAAGAAGACAACAGAGGCCGAGAAGATGTACCACTCAAGCAAATTGGAGCTGATGGCGATAGTGTGGACCTTGGATCGACTACGTCAGTTCCTCGTAGGAATCAAGTTTACAGTGGTTACAGATTGCCAAGCACTGGTCTACATGAACGCGAAGAAGACTACAAATCCTCAGATAGCGCGATGCTACAATCTGACTCATTTTTATCTTACATTCACTCTTCATTGTTGGCTATTTATATTATATTTACTCTTCATTGTTGGCTTTTTATCTTACATTCATTCTTCATTGTTGGCTTTTTATATTATATTTACTCTTCATTGTTGGCTTTTTATCTTACATTTATTCTTCATTGTTGGCTTTTTATATTACACTAGCGGATGTACCCGGCTTCGCCCGGGTTTTACCCGAGTAAAAGTTTGTCTAACGAATCTCTCGATAAAGTGAACATTTTTTCCCGGTCCCTTGAAAAATACTCGATAAGTTGAATAAAATCAATATTAATTGGTTCCCTCGGTAATTGGAAGTTAAAGGAATAGTATCTTGCCTTGGAATTGTATCATTATTCTTGTATGGATGTACCCGGCTTCGCCCGGGTTTTACCCGGGTAAAGGTTTGTTTAACGAATCTCTCGATAAAGTGAACATTTTTTCCCGGTCCCTTGAAAAATACTCGATAAGTTGAATAAAATCAATATTAATTCGTTCCCTCGGTAATTGGAAGTTAAAGGAATAGTATCTTGCCTTGGAATTGTATCATTATTCTTGTATGGATGTACCCGGCTTCGCCCGGGTTTTACCCGAGTAAAGGTTTGTTTAACGAATCTCTCGATAAAGTGAACATTTTTTCCCGGTCCCTTGAAAAATACTCGATAAGTTGAATAAAATCAATATTAATTGGTTCCCTCGGTAATTGGAAGTTAAAGGAATAGTATCTTGCCTTTGAATTGTATCATTATTCTTGTCTCAAATAAATTGCCGTGTCATCCTGAATTTTGTCTTTCCTAATTTTCTACATTACAAAATCATCGTATCATCATGATAATATTTAGAGCAGATTGTTGAATTATAACAGATAAATTAGAATATTTATCTTGATTATTTCTAGGCGAAAAGTTATTTCAAAAATTTTATTTGCTAGAAACCTTCCCAGTACTATACTAAATAACTTCCCAAAGTTTCATGGCGATCCAATGAGTGGTTTGGTCAGGCATAAAGGACAAACAAACAAGCAAACAAACAGACACACATACATTCATTTTTATATATATAGATTTACTTTTTATTGTTGGCTTTTTATCTTACATTCATTCTTCATTGTTGGCTTTTTATCTTATATTTATTCTTCATTGTTGGCTTTTTATATTACATTCACTCTTCATTGTTGGCTTTTTATCTTACATTCAATCTTCATTGTTGGCTTTTTATATCATATTTACTCTTCATTGTTGGCTTTTTATCTTACATTCATTCTTCATTGTTGGCTTTTTATATTATACTAATGATGATGCGCGCGCATCCGTGACAGCGATGAGGAATTGAGGAATTGAGGAAAGACGGTCGTGACTATATATGTTGATAATCCAAATTGTACCTTATCATTAGATTTGGTCTTATTACCTTCTGTTTCTAATCTATATTCCAAATTTTGCCTTATCATTAGATTTGGTCTTATTACCTTGTGTTTATAATCTACGGCCCTATTTGGGCATTTATTCCATTCACAAAAGCAAACGATGACAGAATTGTTGATGACTCTGATACTTGTATTTATAATTATGTTAGCATAATGAATTAGTCAGTATTCCCATGGTCTCCAGCGAAGAGGTGTGAATTGACTTTTTGAAAATATACATAATTATAAAGATAGAAGCTTCTATAGAAATAAATAAAATAAGCCGAAATAGCTCAGTTAGGAGAGCGTTAGACTGAATATCTAAAGGTCCCTGGTTCGATCCCGGGTTTCGGCATCTTTTTTTAATTTTTAAATTTCATCCATGACAGAGGCCAGGAAAGACGGTCGTGACTATATATATTAATCATTATTCTTATCTCAAATAAATTGCCGTGTCATCCTGAGATAATCTTACTTTCGATAAATAATCTTTAAGATAATAAACTTAGTGATAATAAAACTTATAGATGAAAAAAACTTGTTATCATCGTCGCAATGGTGGCGCTGCTTGCGAGTTAAATCTACAAATCTGCAAATAACTCTAAGGATATTCAAGAAATTATTTTTCAAAAACCTTCCCGGGGATATACCTAATAATATCCCAAAATTTCACGGCGATTGGATGTATGGTTTTTGAATCTATAGAGTACAGACAGACAGACAGACAGACATTCAATTATATATATATATAGATGATGTTGTTTATTATACTATTGTCACGGTAGTGATAACGAGTATAACAAAAGTTTAAGTAAAAATAATTTATTTATAAAATGCCAAACTATTTATAAAAATTATTTACAAGTAATAATATACAAGAATGGTAAGGGGTGTTGACTATGCAAATATTAATGATGATATACCACAGAATATTTAAAATAATTATTCAGTGACATTGCCCCCTTCCTAGATGAACAGCGTCCCGCTGTAATTATCACTTGAACAGATCAGCTTGGTCCTCAGGGTCATGGTAGGGTTTCATTCTCAGTACATGGACCAGGTCTCTTGTTTTGCGTCTCCTGGTTGGTTGGTCCACAGGTTCAACTTCGAAGGTCACGTCAGATAGTTTCCGAGTAACCCTGTATGGCCCGAAGTACCTTTTCATCAGTTTTTCTGAGAGTCCCACCTTTCTTATCGGGATGAAAATCCATACCAGGTCACCGACGTTGTAATCCATTGCCTCGTGCTTTGAGTCATATCTGGCCTTATCCTTTTCTTGGGCTTTCAAGGTTTCTAATCTTGCTAGCTGCCTAGTTTCTTCGACTCGCGAGGCAATCTTCTGACTGTAATCCTCTTGGAGATCTTCATGCGGGTTTGGGAAAAGAGTGTCTACAGTTGTTTCGGCTTCGCGTCCATGAATCAGTTTAAAAGGGGTAAAACCTGTCGTATCTTGTTTTGCCGTGTTGTAGGCGAACGTGACGTAGGGCAGGATTACGTCCCAGTCCTTCTGTTCAACACTTACATACATAGCGATCATGTTGGCTAAGGTTTTGTTTAACCTCTCCGTCAGTCCATTCGTCTGGGGATGATACGCTGTCGTGAACCGATGTATCGACGAGCATTGATTGGTGAGTTCCGCAATCAACTTGGATTGAAATACTCGTCCTCGGTCCGTGATGATTTCTCTGGGGGCTCCGTGCTTGAGAACAACATCTTCCATTAAGAACTTGGCTGCTTCTTTTGCTTCCCCTGTGGGTAAGGCTTTAGTAACGGCAAATCGAGTAAGATAGTCGGTACAGACTATGATCCATTTATTACCATTATCAGACTTGGGAAATCTTCCAAGGAGGTCCATTCCAACTCTCTGAAAAGGGGAGGTTGCAGGAGGTATGGCCTTAAGTAGTCCGGGTGGCTTTTGAGTTGATTGTTTCTTTCTTTGGCACTCTTTACAATGAGCGACATACTTCCGTATGTCCCGGAGAAGTCCTGGCCAGAAATATTTATTTTTAACTCTCTCATATGTCTTCGAAAATCCAAGATGACCTGCTGTGGGAGCGTCGTGTAAACTTTTCAGTAGTTCTAAGCGTAAGTGCTTGGGAATAACTAAAAGGTGTTGGTTTCCCAGGGGGTCGAAATTCTTTTTGTATAAGGTTCCTTTTAACATTTCATATCCTTTCGATTCGGCACCAAATCTTTCTGTTTCCTCTATCAATTTACAAATTTTAGGGTCTTTTCTTTGTTCAGCCTCGAAGCACGTCAGAGCAGTTATTGAGGTTATATCATCATCCTCATCATTGTATGCTTCTTCCGATTCAAGTTGGAGAGGATTTCGAGAAAGACAGTCGGCATCTTGGTGTTTGCGTCCACTTTTATAAACAACCGTTACATTGTATTCTTGGAGTTTTAAAGCCCATCTTGCTAGTCTTCCTGTCGGGTCCTTCAGATTAGATAACCAGCAAAGAGCGTGGTGGTCAGTGACGATGACAAACTCACGACCAAAAAGGTACGGTCGAAATTTGTTGATGGCCCATATTGCGGCCAAGCATTCTCTTTCCGTTGTTGAGTAATTCTTCTCCGCCTTAGATAAAGTTCTTGAAGCATAACCAACTGGCCGCTCTTTCCCATCGTTGATCTGTACGAGGACAGCTCCAATTCCATAACCGCTGGCGTCAGTATGAAGCTCGGTTGGCAGTTGTTCTTCGAAATAGGCAAGAACAGGTTCAGACATCAATGCTTTTTTCAAGGAATCAAAAGCATCCTGTTGGTCAGAGTTCCACATGAATTTATTATCTTTTTTGAGGACTTCGTGTAAAGGAGCAGCTTTCTCAGCAAAATTTTCGATAAATCTACGATAATAGGAACATAGGCCAATGAAGCTTCTCACATCTGTTATAGATTTTGGGGTTTGAAACTTGGCGATAGCTTCAATTTTTTCTGGATCGGGATAAATACCTTTACTATCGACGAGGTGTCCAAACACTCTGATTCGTTTGGTTCCGAAAAGGCACTTTTTTTGGGTTGAGGCGTAGCTCGGCCTTGTCGAGACATTGTAGTATGATTTCAAGCCGGTGTAAATGTTCGTTGAACGATTTGGAATACACCACGATGTCGTCTAAATAACAGAGGGCCATCGTCCATTTCAGGCCTTTCAATATCTTGTCCATCATGCGCTCGAATGTTGCAGGGGCATTGCACAGGCCAAAGGGCATGACTAGGAATTCGTAGAGTCCGTCAGGGGTGATAAAGGCAGTTTTTTCTCTATCTGCTTCGTCGACTTCTATTTGCCAATATCCTGAACGAAGGTCCATTGATGAATAAAATTTGGCTCCTTTCAGGGAGTCAAGTGTATCATCGATTCGGGGTAGTGGGTAAACGTCTTTTTTAGTAACTTTGTTTAGTCGTCTGTAATCACACAGAAACGCCAGTTACCATCCTTCTTCTTCACTAAAATAACCGGCGATGACCATGGACTTTCTGAATGACGTATAATACCGGCGTCTAGCATTTTGTCCACTTCCGTTTGGATTGCTTGGCGTTCTGTAGGGGAGACTCGATATGGTCTATGCTTAATAGGCTGATGGTTTCCAGTTTCAATTTTATGTTTGGCTAATGAAGTTTGCTTTACAGATTCATTATTTTTATCAAATATTTTATCATATCGTTTTAAAATTGATAAGATTTGAGACTGCTGCTCTTCTGATAAATCATCACTAATTAAATTTTGTAAAAATTTAAAGTCACTTTTATCAGCATGACTGGCATGATTCGCATTTTTCACCTCCATATTAGATTCAGAACATTCTGAAATAGCCGTCAAGTTATTTTCTTCAACCCTTTGAATTTTTCCTAGGAACATTCCCTTAGGGACTATTTGAGCTGTGGTGCTAGAATTTACGATCCAAAATTTTCCTTTATTATGGGAAAGCCTGAATAATGCACAGGGAAGTGTTAACCCTTTTCCTATTAATACCTTTTTCGAAGGTTCAAAAAGTACCTGATTTTGCCCATTAAGCTCTTCACTCATAACATTTATTAGTTTGGTAGATTCGGCTGGGATTACGACGCTTCTGCTAGCCACTACCTTTCCCATGGAAGCTGGTGAATTTAGTACATCTTTGGCCTCTTCCAATCTGATTTCGGCGCGTCCACAATCAATCACGGCATTTGATGCCTCTAGGAAATCCCATCCGAGGATAATACTTGGGTTACTATTAGGGAGGACGATAAACTCAAGCGGCTGTTCCAATCCATTGATGCTCAAGCTGATTGTGCATCGGCCGATCGATGTAACATTCTTGCCATCAGCAACTTTCAGAGTCATTCCGCTATCTTTGAACATGGTCTTTTTTAATTGTCGTCTTAATCAATCAGAGATAACTGAAAAAGAGGAACCTGAATCGACCAGAGCAGAAAATGCAATGTCATCAATGATGATTTCGACATAATTTTGTTGTAATTTAGCGGCTGTCGACGATGGAGGGTTTTTCACACCCGCGGCTTCCCCCTCGAAAGAAGACGCGACGCTTAGTTTTTTTCTAGATTGTAACGGCGTGGGGATTGGCTTGTATGGCGGCCTGGGGAAATGGACTGGCGTCTTGGGGATCTTCCTCTGTTTGGATACGGCGATTGTCTGCGGTAGGTTTGGCTTCTTATGGCTTGGTGGTTACCAATTTGAGGTTCTTGGGTGCTTGGTGCATGTCCTTCGGGTCTCTGCGTCCATTGTCGGCGTTCTCTACAATATCGCTTAACATGGCCTGGGCGGCCGCAATTAAAACATATTGGGATGTTGTCATGCGTCCTCCATTCATCCGTTCTTCGTTGTGGTGGAGTCTGGTTATATATGGGCGTTTGGGTAGGGTACTGACGTCGTGGAACCTGGTTGAATGTACGTGTTTGGTTGGGGTACGACTGTCGTGGCGGAGGCCTTTGAATAGGCTTCGAAATTGCAGCTACGTTTTTTTCAATCTCTTCTCGGATAATTTCTTTCAGAGAAGATGGTTCAGGGGTAGTTGACTCCGGATTTAGTGCGCGATGAACTTCTTCACGCACGATGCGTCGGATTAAGTCTTCCATTGATTCAGAGTCTGCTGAATCGATGGCGGCAACATTCGGTAGTCTGTCAAATACTACACGTTTTTTATTTGAAGCCTCGATTTTTCGGCACCATTTGATGAACTCATCGATACTTGCAATGTCTAAAATGATGATTGACTGATATATCTCCTCCGATATTCCTTTCGTCAAGTGTGCAACTATTTCATTTTCCATCATAGCCGGATTCACTTCTCTGCACAGATGGAGAACATCTTGAATGTAAGAATCACTGGTCTCCTCCTTCCCCTGAGCTCGAGTTTTGAGGTTCTCTGCGAGTTGATCTTTTTGGGTGACATGATGTCCGAAATTCTGAGAAAACATTTTCACAAAAATATCCCATGAATTAATTTTCTCTTCAACATTTTCGTACCATCTGTGCGCTGTTCCTTGGAGGAAAAAATAAACATTTGCGAGGCACATTGAATCATCCCAGCAGTTGTAGCGAGCGACGCGATGGAATTCTTTCAACCATTTTTCTGGATTCTGGTTGCGTTCTCCAGTAAAAATAGAAGGGTTTCTAAAAGGTTGAAAATGGTACTCACCCATTTTTGTCTGTGTCTCTTGCTTGATCATAGCGATGTTTTCTTGAGGTTCTAGTCCTTGTAGTCTTCGGCTTCTTCTAACGGCTTGGGCGTCGAGGGAATATTCCAGCTTCTCCACCAGTTGTCACGGTAGTGATAACGAGTATAACAAAAGTTTAAGTAAAAATAATTTATTTATAAAATGCCAAACTATTTATAAAAATTATTTACAAGTAATAATATACAAGAATGGTAAGGGGTGTTGACTATGCAAATATTAATGATGATATACCACAGAATATTTAAAATAATTATTCAGTGACACTATTATGTTGTTTATTATACTACTATGTTGTTTATTATACTACTATGTTGCTTATTATACTACTATGTTGCTTATTATATTATTATGTTGTTTATTATACTATTATGTTATTTATTATACTCTTATGTTGTTTATTATACTACTAGCCGAATGACCCAGGCAACGCCCAGGTTTTACCCGATTAAATGTTTTTATTCAAATACTATTCGTTACAATTATAAATTGGCGCCGTGGATGTCACTCTTGTGAAACGTCCCGCTCCAAACATTGTGTTAGAGAAGCTATATTTTTATAAAGAGATGATCTGGCTTTGTGTCTTCTGCTCGAATGAATGTTTTTCTGTTAGAATTTTGTTCCTGAACACTAAAAATGAACTGGCTTCACTCGTGGTCTCAGCTTTTTGGATTTTTTCCAGATATAATTTTGTATCTGATAATCAAACATGATACAGCAATATTGTCATCATTATTTTCTGACTAAAGAAAAAAAACAACTATTTTTGCCCAGAACCTGTCAATTTTATTTTTTACTAGCGGATGTACCTGGCTTCGCCCGGGGTTTTACCCGAGTAAAGGTTTGTCTAACGAACATTTGTTAAAACAATTCTCTATAAACTTATAAAAAATAATAGATATATTTAGATAATTTGTAACTCGTAAATTTGAATCTCTCGATAAAGTGAACATTTTTTCCCGGTCCCTGTGTACCGTGTCATCCTGAATTTTGTCTTTCCTAATTTTCTACATTACAAAATCATCGTTTTATCTAGTGAACATTTTTTCCTGGTCTCTTGAAAAATACTCGATAAGTTGAATAAAATCAATATTAATTGGTTCCCTCGGTAATTGGAAGTTAAAGGAATAGTATCTTCGCCTTGGAATTGTATCATTATTCTTGTCTCAAATAAATTGCCGTGTCATCCTGAGATAATCTTACTTTTGATAAATAATCTTTAAGATAATAAACTTAGTGATAATAAAACTTATAGATAAAAAAAAAACTTGTTATCATCGTCGCAATGGAGGCGCTGCTTGCGAGTGAAAAGGCAAATTTGCAAAGCAATTTGCAAATAACTCGAAGAATATTCGGGATAGAGACCTGAAATTTTCACTATAAGTTTTTACAGATTCTACTCTATATACTGTTAAAATTTCATTCAGATTAGTTACGTATTGTGGACGTGTATAGCCGACATAGGAACAAACGCACATACATACATACATACATATATACACTGACTTTTATATATATATGGATTATGTTGTTTATTATACTATTATGTTGTTTATTATACTACTACTACCGAATGACCTGGGCAACCCCCGGGTTTTACCCGATTAAATGTTTTTATTCAAATACTATTCATTACAATTATAAATTGGAGCCATGGATGACACTCTTGTGAAACGTCCCGCTCCAAACTTAACATGTACATTAGGTCAACTGGTATTACCCCCCATTTTCACCGCTAGAGGCGCGAGCGAAAGAGCAAATTTGCAAATAACATGACGGATATTCGGGATAGAGACCTGAATTTTTCACTAAGAGTTTTTCCAGATTCTACTTTATATACTGTTAAAATTTCAGTCAGATTAGTTACGTATTGTGGACGTGTAGAGTTGACAAACATACATACATACATACGCTGACTTATATATATATATAGGGATAATAATATAAATGAGTTTTTAAAATTGTAAAAAAAAAAAATGCATCGGCCTGGAATCGAACCTGGGCCGCCCGCGTGGCAGGCGAGCATTCTACCACTGAACCACCGATGCTTATAAGAAATGGCCCTATTTGGGTATTTATTCCATTCACAAAAGCAAAGTATGACAGAATTGTTGATGACTCTGATACTTGTATTTATAATTATGGTAGCACACTGAATTAGTCAGTATTCCCATGGTCTCCAGCGAAGAGGTGTGAATTGACTTTTTGAAAATATACATAATTATAAAGATAGAAGCTTCTATAGAAATAACTAAAATAAGCCGAAATAGCTCAGTTGGGAGAGCGTTAGACTGAAGACCTAAAGGTCCCTGGCTCGATCCCGGGTTTCGGCATCTTTTTTTAATTTTTAAATTTTTACTTACCGTAACTTGACACGTGAATTAACGTGACAGAATTGTGCATGACTCTGATAACTGTATATATTAATGTTGTTTATTATACTCTTATGTTGTTTATTATACTATTATGTTGTTTATTATACTATTATGTTGTTTATTAAACTATTATGTTGTTTATTATACTACTATGTTGTTTATTATACTACTATGTTGTTTATTATACTATTATGTTGTATATTATACTACTATGTTGTATATTATACTCTTTTGTTGTTTATTATACTACTATGTTGTTTATTATGCTACTACTAGCCGAATGACCCGGGCAACGCCCGGGTTTTACCCGATTAAATGTTTTTATTCAAATACTATTAGTTACAATTATAAATTGGCACCGTGGATGTCACTTTTGTGAAACGTCGTCCCGCTCCAAATTTGTGTCTGAGAAGCGATATTTTTATAGAAAGATGATCTGGCTTTTGTTTTCTGCTCGAATGAATGTTTTTCTGTTAGAATTTTGTTCCTGCGTACAAAATAATGAACTGGTTTCACCCGTGGTCCCTGCTTTTAGGAATTTTTCCCGATATAATTTTGTATCTGATAATAAAACATGATACAGCAATATCGTCATCATTATTTTCTGACTAAAAATATATAGTTTTTTAATAATTGATTTATATATTTTTAAAATAGCCTATCGTCTTCCCCGTATTTTTTTTACCTATGTATGGAAATTTTGGTTTGAATTGGTGAACTACTGCGAATTTGTATACCGGAAATACAGACAGACAAACATACAAACATTCATTTTTATATTATAGAGATGTTGTTTATTAAACTACAGTCTACTCTCGTTATAACGCCACTCGATATAACGCCACTCTCGCCTTACGCCGCTTTTTCGTTTTGTCCCAATCGACATCAATGTATTTTTCTCGATATAACGCCACTCCCTCGCTGTTCGCCTTCCGCCGCTGATTTTTCGTATCCCAAGTAGCAAAAACCACTCGTTATAGCGCCGCTCACAACGTCCCCCTTTCCTGTCTGCATTTTTTACGCCAACGGCGCCGGACTTTGTTTGCTGTTGACACAACAGATAACAGATTGTGTGAACAGCCAGCAGACCCTTTTCCTGCTTGTTCCTGGGACATACACAGTCGCTTTATCCTTTGCTAACGTCAACACAACAACCTTATGTCATATCATGAGTTCCCAAAAGTGTAAACGTGAGTCGACCACCATTGAAAAGAAGGAGATATGCCAGTTGGCAAGAAATAACCCTACGATGTCGAAGAATGAGATTGGAGAGCGTTTCTCACTTCCACGAACAACTCCGTGATATTCTAACTCAGGCTGAGAAGTGGGAAAATTATACTGTTGGTTCTTCAAAGAGACAAAGAGTCGGAAAATTTAGTGACTTGGAAGACGCTCTCTTCAACTGGTTTACCCAAAAGCGTGCCAATAATAATATTATTACTGATTACCTCTTAAGAGAAAAGGCAAAAAAACTTGGCGAGCAGTTGGACGTACCAGAAAATTTCGCGTACAGCAGTGGGTGGCTGCAGCGATTTAAAGGGAGATTCCATATTTCGCAACGACGGCTCTGTGGGGAAGGCGCATCGATTTCTCCAGCTATCATTGATGAACATCTTACAAATTTGAACAGTATTCTGGCGAACTCCGGATATGATCCAGCTAACATATACAATGCAGACGAAACAGGATTATTTTTCAGCTCATTCCTGATCGAACACTTGCTCACAAAGATGAAAACTGCCGTAGTGTCAAAAGGATGAAGCAACGAATCACTGCTCTACTGTGCTGCAACTCTGGAACAGGTACTGGAACAGACAAGCGGCGATTGCTGATTATTGGAAAATCGGCAAAGCCTCGATGCTTCAGAAACTTTAGTCCACACTTCTACTGCACTTAAACATCCAACAGCAAAGCATGGATGACCTCTAGCATCTTTCAAGAATGGCTACTGCAGTTCAACAAGCAGCTTGTCTCTGAAGGACGTCTATCCTACTGTTGTTAGATAACGCTACGTCTCACTGCGTCCCTAATGATGGTCTCAGCAACATAAAGATACACTTCCTCCCACCAAATATGACTGCCAGTCTGCAACCACTGGATAGTGGCATCATCAAAAGTTTCAAGGCTCAATATCGCAAGCTTCAAGTCCAGAAAATGGTGGAATTGGCGGATGCCCATCTACCCACAGAATTACGTCTGGATTACGCTGTGCGCTATTGTAAAATGGCTTGGGATTCTGTGAGCCCTGATTCCATCAGCAACTGCTGGAATCACACAGGCATTATTCGCTTCACTTCTACTGCTGCAGTTGAGCCTCTTAATTGTGGAAATCTGCTCGATCGCATTCGCGACATCTTCGCTATTACACCAGAGAATTTGATGACTGAAAGGGAGTTTCAACTGGTTGATGATTCCCAGTAGGCGGAAATGAAGCTAACAGATGACAATTTTTGGTGTCCACTGTTACATCGGAAGAAGAACTTGGCGAGGATGATGATGCAACAGTGACCCAGCGCCTACCATCGTTAAGGGAAGCCAGAACAGCTGCTGAGGCAGTTTTGTTGTTTCTCGAGCACTCCAAGAGAGCAACATCTGACGACGTCAAACTATCTGCGGATTTGTTACGCCGTGTCTATGCCATAAGTGAGGGAGAGAAAACACAAGTTGTGATCACAGACTTCTTCAAGAAAATGTAATTACTTTTTTTTATGAATAAATTATAAATTAATAATTCCTATTTGTCATATTAATTAATTAATGCCGGCATTCTATATATTGACTTAGGGTATAAGTTGTTATTAGTAATTATTATAAATAATTTATTGTATCTTTAAATTTCACATTTTAAACGTGTTCGATACAACGCCACCCTCGCCTTACGCCGCTTTTTTGCAAAATCCGAATGGTTGCGTTATAACGAGAGTAGACTGTATTATGTTGTTTATTATACTACTATGTTGTTTATTATACTATCATGTTGTTTATTATACTCTTATGTTGTTTATTATACTACTATATTGTTTATTATACTATTATGTTGTTTATTATACTATTATGTTTACGCAGCGCAAATGGCATATGAACAGTAAACCAAAAAGCCGCAAAGAGCGGAGAACTGGAATATCCATTGAACAAATCAATCCAAGAGAAAGAAAATATGATGAAAATAATTGAAAAACGAATAGAATCTGGAAAAATGAACAGCAAAGAAAACCACATGGTAAAACAAGTAGCCAATAAATATAGAAGCGACCCCAGGAAAGTATCAGATTTAAAAATAGTTCAAGAAAAAATAAACCAAGAAATAAAAGTAATACAGAAAAGAATAGAGGTATCAGAAAAAATACGTGAATTTAATAAGATAAACTGTATGTTTGAACTAAATAGGGGAGCATTTTA
>CP092864.1:43820090-43882807 GCA_030710605.1 Cordylochernes scorpioides
TTATGTGCACCCATGTGGCTTTTATTTATTTCCAAAAATAAAATTGAAGTTAAAAGGTTGTTTTTTTATGATATCCCGACCATCCAGAGAGCTGCGACGAGCACTTTGGAGGCGATTCCTCAAAGTGGCCTGCAAGAGGCATTTAATTCCTTATTAAATCGTTGTAACATATGTATTGAATCCGGAGGGGATTATTTTGAATAAAAAAATAGTAGAAATTGAATTAGCTTGTTTCTTTTTTATTTTACAAACCCATTCTTTAAAATTATTTGCCACACTGTATATTTCGTTCATTTAAAGGTTCGATGGGTTGCGGCGGCGGTGGTGGCGGAGTGTCGAATGAACGTTGATAACGTCGCATTAATTCTGCTAAGAGCTTCACTTTCTGATCGTCCGGCAAAGACTTCTTTGTTAATAATGCGTCGATCTCTTGTTCGAGAGATAACGTTTGTGTATAAATTGGATATAATGACGGATTAGGAAATGCGAATCTTTCGGCCATTTTTACAACTTTTTACCGATCCAGGATCCCAAGGCCGACAGAATAGGCGCTAAAATAAGGGGCAAAAAACCTCCCTTCTGATTAGTCAGTAGACGTCTCCGTTTGACGAGAGAAATCTTTCTGTTCGCGAGAGTTCTCATCATCTTTTTATAGCGACGAAGTTTTGTTTTGCGTTTAGATGAAAGGTTAACATTGCCTTTTAAAATGTTGAGACATATTTCGCAGAGACAATCGGTCAGGGCTGGAGTGAGTAATTTTTTTCTATCTAGCACATTTTGCGCCTTTGCTAGAGACTCTAGCGCATATCTATGCTTGTATAATCGATTCATTTTGGTGAATAAATAAAATTAGCTTCCCCAGGAAATATATGCGAACGGATCCTCAATTGCTCAGGCGTCTGAGGTTTCAAATCTATGCAGATAAATTTATATAATTCCTCTGCAGTTGCCATTTTTAGAGCCGCTTCTAAAAATTTTGGATTATTGGGATACATTTGTCGCCCAAGCGTATATACCTGCTAGGCATCTCTGGGGTTTCTAAACAAGAAAATGTAATGACTATTTAACGAAATGGTTCTAAAATGCGGATTTTTCGGAAATAAATTTTGCGCTAAAATTATAATAGAAGCATTCCGGTGATGAGTATAATTGCAAAATATTTTGACAATGTCTTGATTAATATCAAAAAATAAATCATCGAGAATCAATAAAGTGCGCTTGCTAACGTCCCAGTTATTGTGTGGTAAGCCGCTTATGTAAACAATGGGGAAATCCTTAAACCACGGTTGAACAGACGAATAACACCAAATAACTTTCTCGGGAGGGGGTTCGATTAAATCAATTAATCGTTTTGTTAAACTTGTTTTTCCCGATTGAGAGGCACCCACAACCAACGCGTTAAACGGATGTCGTAAACGAAATTGAATATCATCTTGAGACGACATGACTGAGAGATTTCTCAAGCGGAATTTATATTTATACCATCTATGACAAAATAATAAGTCTTAACATAAGATCTTCCAACAATGTCGACTCCTTGTTTATAAAGCGATTCCTTACAACATTTGAGATAATGTGAAAAGTCTCCAATAGTCATCTTTATTGAACCGGGATATTGAGCAGTTGTTAAAAAACCATAGCGTCGGTTCATAGTCGGAAAATTTTTTTTCTGTCTCGGAAGTTGAATTAATGCGTCCCCTTCAATCTTGAAATAGATTGCATTTTCGACTTCGGGAAGCTGACATTCGCATCTGAAAAGATTTTTCGAAATCTCAATTATTTCGTTTTCTCTGAGTTGCATAAACCCGCACCACATTTTCCTATATGTAGCTGAATGTCTATGAGTTTGGAAAAAGTAAAACCCGAGCCTCTTTTTTGGAATGTCTCTATATTGGCTTGTATCTGTTTTAAAATGTTGTCTAAGACAACAGAAAGGCTGCCCCAGTTTCTTTGACAGCGTGATGAGAAATGAACTCTTCTAAGATCCGTTTTTTCTTTATAAAATTCCAAAGTTGCTGAAATAAAAAAACGACATCTTTGACGACCAATTATGGTCATCAATTCTTTTTTAATTTCATTCATATGATCATCGAATAATAATAATTTATGAGTTCTTGGTTTGTAAATATATGTTGAAAAGAAGCCAGAGAAGGCATCATTTATTTTATATAACATTTTTTTCCCCTTTAAGACACATTAAGGACACAACAATTGAACCTAGTTCGCTGACCGATCCCCAATGATTAATTTTTTAAATGCATTTATTTATTTATAATTCAACTTTTTTTTTCCAGAATAGGATGTTAAATTTAGGTGAATTTTTTTTTATGCATTATTTTTGATGTTTAAAAAAAAAAAAAAGAATACAAACATTGAAAAGTGCATTTATTTACAATAAAGAATACAAACAATGAAAAGTACATTTATTTACAATAAAGAATACAAACATTGAAAAGTACATTTATTTACAATATCAATAATCTAATTTTAGATAATGTTTGTAATAATTTCATTTATTATTTATTTTTTCTAGTGATTTACAAACAAATTTTATAATGTCCGTGAGCTAAACTATTGATATCGTCTAACAAATGACGCTTGTCGTCGAAGGCGTTTAAGCCCAACTTTGTTTGTTCTATTGTATACAGCGTGTGTTTACGGGATTGTATTAGATTTTGTTTTAAAAAATGCCGTTTGTGTGTTTCAAGGGTGTCCTTATAGTTTTGAAATGTCAATTCATTTTTTAATATATGTTTTTTAACCCCCTTCCCTATGTTTTTCTCGTCTCCTCCTAAAACCCTATAACTATACATCTTTGCTTTGAGTTCAACAAATTCTGTCATAATTTGTCCGCACAATTCGTCTTTCCACTTGCCTATTACTTTTTTATTTACTTGCGAATATAGTGGGTGGCTTAAAGGATACTCTGAAGTGTCTAACTGATCTCGGATTTTATCGAGAATAGAAAAAAGGTCGGCAGAAGGTGGAGTAGTTATATGATAGAGAAAGCTGTCAGTATCGGTGAAGCATAGACTTATTTTGAAGGACGGAGCTTTGAATAAAGGAAGCATAGTGGAATAATGGAATTGAAAAATTTTTAGTTTAGAAAGTTCTAATATAGTAAAACCGATATAGACTGGCTTGTTGAGAGTCAGATTTCTTTTTTTCATTTTAAGAATAACCAAATCTTCTTCTATAATATGAAAACTATCGAGAGTGGGTTTTGCCATAAGTTTTGCGGCTCTTTCCGGCTCTGTTAGAACTTCTACTCGAACCCTTTTCCTTAGATTTTCTATGGTTTTGCCGTAGACACTATTGTTAAGCAACTTCCAGAAACTATTCTCAAATTCGGACTTGGCTTGTTTACGTTGATCTGTGTTAAAATCTATATAGGGTTTCAGCCAGAGACTCTGATTAAACGAAAGAATTTTATGAATTTTTGTTAGTTTAAGTCCCTGACTAAGGTAGAATTTCAAAGTTCTGTAGTGAACCGTGTAGGAAGATTTGGGGAAAAAATTGGGACAGAGTTTGATCGAGGAAGCGATGCTGTGTGGAAGAGACTTTTGAAAATCGCTCAACATGGATTCTACTATTTGTAAACGTTCTGGAGCGAGGGGAAAATCATTGTGCAAATCGTGGAGGTGTTCGGGATAGCAAAGATCAACGACAAATATATAGCCGATCGGACTGTCGTCCTGGAGAGCTAAAATATCGATTTGGTTGCATTCTTCTGAAGTCAGCCACCGAAACCTACCAGTTGGAAGAGGTTGACACATACTCCATCCGTATAAATTATTGAAATCTGTGTAAAAAAGGTATGATGTATCTTTACTTGAGTCAAATTCATCTCCCATAAAAGGATTGTTTGCTTTGGCATATCGCTTTGATATCATGGCGACTCCTCCGCGAATTTGCTTGCACGTCAGATACATGTCAGGATCGCTGATTAGATCTAACGAAACATTTGTCATTTTTAGTGCTGCGTCAAGAGAGAGAGACGGTGAAGAAAAATTTAAAATTGGGTCCAGCTGATAGTGTCTTAGACAGAGGTCTCTGAAATATTGAAAAATATCAGCTAGAAGAGCCATGTCGCCAATTAAATATATATCGTGGTAGTCTCCGAGCGTTGTACAGTTAAGTTCCTCCCATACTTGTTGCGCGAAAGCGTACGATTCGTTGGAGCAGGATTCATTTAAAAGTTTGCTGGAAAAATATTCAATGGGAGGGAGGCTTGTTTCTGAAAATTTTGAACTATCCGTCATGTACTCGTAAGGATAGACACCTTTACGACGAAGCAGATCGGTCTGGTACGGAAAACATTGGGAAAGAACCTTGAACCCATCTTGCGGTAAATTTGAACTAAGAGTATTTAACGATGCGGATAGAAATTGGAATGAATCCAAAAATATGACATCATCTACCAGAATGACCGAATATTTTTCCATATTCATAGGAATAATTGTAAGATGTTTATGAGGCACATGACGGAGAGCTTTGATTAAAAAAATGGTTGTCGTAGTTCTTTTCTCTGTGTAATAAGCATCGAAATTTTGAATTATTGTGGTAATTTAAATTACAGATGTTGTGGGCGGCCCCTCTATACCGACCACTCCAATGACAATGATCGATTACTTTTGTCTTAATGTCCAATTGTTTTTTACAGATGTGGCAAGTTTGCTCGTTTAGAAAGTCAATTTTTTGTTGCTCGTTCATATCGACGGAAGGATATTTTCTGAGGCGTTCTTTTAGCTTTGAAACTGTTGAGAATAAACTCAACAAGAACTTTTCCGCCGGATTCTCGCCGCGATAAATTTCTTTGTGGACGATATTTGACTCCGGATCTACCACGATATAGCAATACGAACACGGTACGTGGACAGAGTATTTGGAAGGGTCGGGGTTGGGCTGTAAAATGGCTTCGAAATCGGCGTATATAGCGAAGATCTGCTTAAAATTATTAGAAAATTTGGAAAATGAAAGCTTAGAACCTTCTTTTGGATATTTGACACGTTGAGCTCCGTGAACCCTACATGTTTTTTCATGCTCCATTACCAATTCTTTTGATTTGAAAGAATACAGACAATAGTGACAAACGTAGAGCGATTTTGAGTCAAAAAGACGATTGAAGTGCCTAATCAGAAAATAATGGCTTTTATATATAAATAAATTTATTTCTTTGCTATCTACATTTTCGGAAAGCTGGAGGGGGAAGATTTCTTTTTCCTCTACAGTATAAACATTGATCGCGAGAGAATTTAGCTCCTCAAAATGTTTAATGCGTTCGCGTGGCATTGGAGCTGGTATAACGCCTTTGAGATTAGAAAGAAAAGGTTCGTAGTGCTTAGAACGGCGAGGATTGCTAGATACTGGGTATAAGGCGGCAAGGATAGAGTAATAAAAACACATGTCATCGGGTGCATTTATGTTAAGTAGTACCCTTCTATTCGCGATAAAAGCCGGTGGTTTAACACCTTGACACCCAGCATACATCGGCGTATATCTACCTATATTTAAATTAATTTCTAATAAGTTTGAAAATATAAAAGATGACCCCTCTTTATTGTATGTTAATAATCTATTGTAAATTTGGCTTAGGGATTCTTTAACTAACCTATTCAACATTGATGGGGTAAACACACGCTGACACTTGGAAACAAAATGGGCTCGCCTACCTGAAGCATCATTTGTCTTGATAAGTTCCACTTCCGTTTGTAGAAAAAATCGGATGGTCTTATGTCGCTGCAAGGCCTGTTGCAGAATGTCGATGATGTCTGCTTCGAAGCTGTCGAGTTTTTCCTCTAGGCTGAAAACATCTGCTTCGAAGCTGTCGAGTTTTTCCTCTAGGCTGAAACATAAATATATTAAGTATATAATTTATAATAAATATTCCTTCTTGTCGAGCCCACCCTGCTCGGGAATTCCGAGCACTTGCTCTATATCTAGTGGTGAGAGGTGAGAAAGTTCGTCTGGCATACACACATCCTGTGGTGATCCAAGAACATGCATAAAATCGTCCGCTGAAAGTTCTTCCATACAGACATCTCCCGATGGTCCGAGAACTTGTTCCAATTCACAAGAGAGGTCTGGAAGTTCATCTTCGGTCGAGCGGAAAGACCACCTTTCTAGATAGCCATTGAGCGCACTTGCCTCCAAGCGTAGACACCTAAAAAAATAATAATAAATATATATATTAGGTTAATTCCATTCCAAATGAAAAAAACATTAGCGTATTGGTTAACTCCATTGCTCTAATGTTTTTTTTTTTGCTAGGTTCAAATCTCATTGAAATATTTTTTTTTTAATTACCTAGTAAAGTTTTTCTGATTATGAGAAAAACACATTCAATAAAACAAGAAACAAAACTTACCTCATGTTGGAAAAATTTAAATCCGAAACTGCTTGGTCCAGCTATTTAACACCGTCACTTGCTCCAAAAAAACCAAAAGGTGAAACTACTTTTTATAATGGAAGGGGGAGGAGTTTTCTTGTCGTCAGCATGTGGGCGGATTTTTTATACTCGCTTTTTTTTGTCGCCATCATGTGGGTGAAATTTTACAATAGTAAAGCTCATGTGGGTGAAATTTTACAATAGTAAAGCTATGACATTTAAAAATATACACTTTTTTTTAAAACATCTTTGTGACGCATATTTCCATAAATATTAAATTAGTTGGTAAAAGATATGACAGATTTTTTTTAATGGGCACACACTTTTTTTGTTTTTAACATGAACTTTATTACATTTTAAACACATATATAAGTGTTCATAGAGTCCTTCTATACATTTTTCCTCTAAGTGTCGTTGTCTTCTTCTTCGTGATTGCAAGCCTGGATTTGCAAGACCGAATTACAAGCTTGGGAATAAGCTTCGATTATTTTTTCAAATAATTCTTTTGAATAAAACCATGCATCACCTTCACACTCAGGTGTGTGCATAAAATCGTCCAAAAAATCTTCAATAAAATTTCCACTTTCGTCATACATTTGAAATAAATGGTTTTTAAAAAACCTATTAAAATAGGAAACTTTTCTTTCTTCTTCTTTAGTAGAATATTCGAATGAAATAGGGAATTCATAAATTACATCTACAAATTGATTCTTTTTTAATAAAAGACCTTTCTCCAAAATTGTTTCAATAACTTCTTTAACTAAATTAGGCAAAATCTCTACGTCCATATTGCTGTCACTCTGTATGAAAGCTGACAATATGAGAAAATATCGGCCTATATATATATATATGACCCTGACATTACGTCATATACTTTTAACATGATTCCAATAAGGAATGGTCACCTATGACGTAGGGCAATTAAAGTGAATTGGGAATCCTTAGGACAATTAAAGTGATTTATTACGGCCTTCGAATCAAGCCGGCAAAATGTGACCCTGACATTAGGTAACATGATTCGGACGTGCTGCAATTTAAAAAGTGGTATTCCAGCTATTTAACGCACATAAAGATATGACCGATTTTTTTTTTAACATGATTCCACGACGCATAGGGCAATTAAATTTAATTGGGAATTTTAGAAGCGGCTCTAAAAATAAGTTTATTACGGGGAATCCAGACGTAGGCCAATTAAAAAGTGAATTTTAATACAAAATTTATGATCTGACTGCAATTTGAGAAAAATATCGGCCTATATGCAATTAAAAAGAAGTGTTATTTAAAGTTTTTATTACCTCCATCTAAGGAATGGTCACCTACAGAGGATTTATGGCAAAAAAAGATAGATCTCTTACAAGGAAAGTTTATTACGGGGAATCCAGACGTAGGCCAATTAAAAAGTGAATTATAATACAAAATTTTTAGAAGCGGCTCAACTGCAGAAGGGCAATTAAAGTGATTTATTACGGCCTTCGAACTAAGCCACCATTAGATGGCAAAGAAAGATCTCTCTTACGTTCCCAGCTATTTAACGCACATATAGGACGTAGGCCAATGAAAGTGAATTGGGAATGCGACACATTTTAAAAAAAGTGGTATTTAAATTTTATTACGGGGAATCTCCAGACGTAGGCCAATTAGAGTGAATTATAATACAAAAATTTTTAGAAGCGGGCTCTAATAGGACGTAGGACAATTAAAGTGAATTGGGGATGCACTTATATATACTACTACTAAGTATACTACTTCTCCAAAGTTTTATTATGCGCGAGAACGACGGACGGTGAAACAGTCACTTTTCGAACGAGAAGAGAGGCCTTTGTTATCTTCAGAACGAAACCTTGAGCATTGGACATCAAAACAAAGGAATTTTTAGCTCTATGCAAACGGATTTTTAATGAGACGCCATTTAGCAAGAGTTTGTGCTGAAAACTTAAATCTAAATTCATCGCGCCGAAAAGTGTTATTTCTTTATTTAAATCCATAACTGCATGTCGAGCTTTTAATCCCAAATTATTACTGTTTGGGTCTGTTTCGTCAAAATATTTCGCCGTGTCCTTTTCAAATAAGCTAGATTTGAGAAAAGTTTTCTGTGCATTTTCGGGAAAGTTTAGCAAGGCGTCTAAAATACTTCTATACCCGTAATTATTTTGCGTTACGATTTGCTTTTCGTTTAAAAAACTTCTACATTCTCAAAAGCCGTATTCAGGAGATAATTTATAGGTCCGACTTTATCCGTGGCGGCTATGGCGCTTCCATCTCTCTTCGAAATTTTAACCGCGAGTTGTAAGAAAATGAACGACGGGTCGATGTAGTGCTCAAACGTGCCCGGAATATAGAATTCGATTGGACCGTCCGATAGAGTCGCTATAGGATGGACTTCTTCAAAATCGGAGTTTTCTATAGCTACTTGAATCGGTAAACCCGAAAATAAGTCCAGCTCGGATTTAAGACACAGAGGTTCCACCATGCGAATATGTCCCTGTTCTGCTTTCTTCTTCGTTTACGTACGGTTTTTATACGTTTGCCCTCTCCGCTTTGAAATCGTTTGAGAGCGTCGTCTTTGACATCCCTTCCAGTTTCAAATATTCGCTTTTTTATACTCTGCTTGAAATTTTCTCCACCGCCGACATCTCCCGCTACTTTAGAAGCGGTGGATAAAAGTTTTTTGCCAAAGTATTTTCCCGCGCGTTTCAAAACGGGCGTTACAGTTCGAAAAATATTTCCGAACCATCCCCTTCCAGCCTGTGTGGCGTAATAATATGGAATATTACCACCCTGTTGCAGCGCGTAATACTGACAGCATGTATGCGGGTCGATAGAGCGATGTTTATGCATCGTCATCTCGTTTGAAATGCAAAGTCACGCTGACGCTCTCGCCTAAGAATAATACAAAATCGCCGTAGCGGTCTCTTATATTTATTTCGATTGTCTGAAACTCGCTCTTATTAACGGGTTTTTATAGAACAAAGTTTCAAAGTTTACGCTACCTTTGTCTCGAGGAAGAAATACGTGCCGAAGAAGTGGCGAAGCCGAATCTCCCACAATACCAAACTTACATATATCGGAGTAAACAAAAACCGATTGTATATTCTTATCCGTTCGCTCTCGAATGATTGGCTCGGTCGATATTGTCTTTTGTTATTCAATCAAGATCCCTAATGGTAATAAAGTTGTTGCTTCGGGGAATTTGAGATAATTATATAAATTCCTAGAAATGATCAATTTATGATTAGGAGGTAAATTCAAAGTTGAAATGTCATTCCGAAAATCGAACTGTCCGTGGTTTTTAATGTTGTGACTCCACAATAATTTGACGATATCCTCGTTAAATTTGTCGAGGGCGATTAGCGGATCGGTCGCTTGATATTCGAATTGATGAGACAAAAGCATGTCACCCTGGTCGTTCGAAACGATGTAATAAAAATTAAAATGTTCCTTTTCTTTGACAATTCTATCAAATCTTAATTCGGCAAGGGCGACGAGCCAGTTTCCCCTCGAGTCTGATACAATGGGGCAAACGCGTTGTATAATTTGAATGCGTATTATTTGGAAAATAATCCAAACTCGAATCCGAAGGTAGGGTCACATAGAATTCCTTCGTAGATCTGTAACCCATGAATTGAATCGATCCGAAAAGCCTTTAAAACTGACAAAATATTTTTTCGTCTTACCCTTCCCTTTTGTTTTGATAATGCGATCTATAGGCCAGAAATCCTCGTCTCTCTTATGTACTCGTTGTAATTCGAAATCGTAAAAACTTCCTTTAATTAACTCGTTTTTCAAATCGCGCAATATATAGGTTGTCGGAACAGTATTCTTGCGATCGGAAATGACGAAAACCTCGTCGCTCCAACCCGGAAGATAGCTTTTGCGGAAAGTTCTTCTAAGTTTAGATATCCTTACTCTATCTCCGACCTCGAACTTGAAACGTTTGGCGGTAGAAGGCGGATACAAACGATTAAATATTTCATCCCTCATGAAAGGAGTCACATCATCGGGGGCGAACTTTGTAACTCGATTTACAGTTTTATTATAGCTTTTAATTAAATCCGGCAACGCGTCTATATATTTGTAACTCCCCCTTCGAGTAAATAACCGCCACATTTTTCCTTTAAGCGTTCGATTGAATCTCTCCACATTAGCGGCTCTCTTATCGCTGTACGAATGATAATGTTTGATATTATATTTTTTGAATAATGTCTGCACAGGCTTATTGAAAAATTCGGTGCCCTCGTCCGTTTGCAAGAGTTTGGGAACGACTTTTATCTTCGAAAAAAGGTTTTTGAAGGCCTTTACAATTTCGGTAGAATTTTTTCGTTTGATAGGAATGGCGTAGGCTCGCTTGGAAAAAACATCGACAATAGTTAGAATGTAACGATAACCTTTGTTAAATTTTGAAAATTTAATCATGTTCACCAAGTCGCCTTGCCATAGTTCATTGATATCTAAGGCGATAATTTTTCGTCGTTTGAAATTTAACTTAACGGGTTTATGAAGGGTGTAAACGTCCTGTGTCTCCAACCATTTCTGCGCAGATTTTTTCGATATTTTAGCGCTCTTAGCCAATTGATCGATTCCGCCAAAACTTCCCGGTTCTTCCGCGTTGTAATACACTTTGGCTAATAATTGATCCATTTTTTTCTTTTTTTGAAGTCGATAAAGAAGGCGAGAGCTCTTCCCGCTTTACACTCGGCGTTTGTTTCTTAAATATGATATTCTTAGCGGTCGAATTAAAAATCCACTCTGTTGTGGAATATTTATTTTCTTTAAACTTATCGCTAAATCTTGAAAGCCCACAGGTACATTTACGTTCTTCCTTTTTCGCGTCGTAAGAAACGTAAAAATATCGACGACGTTGGACTGCGGAATAGGTTGATTATTGATTATGATTTCACCATTCTGATTCCAAATCACTTCGTTAGTAGATCTTAAACGTTGAATAATCATGTCTACATACTTTTTTGAAGTGATCGGGACTGAATTGATAATTTCTGCATCTATATACAGTGCGGCAAATAATTTTTAAGACTCGCGCTAGATAAAGGCCAATAGCAGAGCCAGTTATGAAATTGCGCATGCGTATATATATTCGAAGCCTTATCTAGCGCGTGGCTTTGTTTCAGCCATTTTGGTTAACTCTTTAAAAACATACAGGCGATTTTTGAAAAGTAAAAATTTTTGTTCGTCGGAATTCTGAGATGGAACAGAGAGCGGTCATTAAATTTAATGCAAAACTTGGTAGAAGTGCATCGGAAACATATATTTTGATGAAGCAAGTTTATGGTACGTTATGTTTGAGTAAATCAAATGTTTTCATTTGGCACAAACGTTTTTCGGATGGAAGAAATACGCTAGAAGATGATAAGCATACTGGACGACCACGTTCTTCAAAGACACCAGAAAGTATAGAAAAAGTGCGAGAATTTGTTGAAAACAATGATGGCAGAGGTTTTGCACATCAACAAAGAAACGATTCGAACCATTCTGCATGAAGATTTAGGTAAAACTAAAGTCTGTACTAAATTTGTTCCACACACTTCAACGGACGAGCAGAAATCAGTGTGAATTGCACATTGCAGGGACATCATTTCTGCCTATGAAAATAATTCAAACTTCCTGAAATCAATTGTTACGGGTGATGAAACATGGTGTTTTCAGTATGACCCAAAGACAAAGCACCAAAGTGCCGAATAGAAGTCAAAAAACTCTCCACAAGCCAAAAAAAAAAAACGCGAAAAGTGCCATCAAAAATCAAAACAATGCTGATTACCATTTTCGATAGTAGAGGTATTATCCACAAAGAATTTGTTCCCGCTGGACAAACCATTACTGGAGAGTATTATTTAAACTTTTTGAAACGTTTGATTGCCAGAATTCGTCGCATTCGTCCAGAATATCGCGATGAAGACAGTTGGTGTTTGCTGCATGATAATGCACCGAGTCACTCCTCACTCATTGTTCGTCGCTTTTTGGCCAAAAATAACGTCTGTGTGTTGAATCATCCTCCGTACTCGCTTTATTTAGCACCATGTGGCTTTTATTTATTTCCAAAAATAAAATTGAAGTTAAAAGGTTGTTTTTTTATGATATCCCGACCATCCAGAGAGCTGCGACGAGCACTTTGGAGGCGATTCCTCAAAGTGGCCTGCAAGAGGCATTTAATTCCTTATTAAATCGTTGTAACATATGTATTGAATCCGGAGGGGATTATTTTGAATAAAAAAATAGTAGAAATTGAATTAGCTTGTTTCTTTTTTATTTTACAAACCCATTCTTTAAAATTATTTGCCACACTGTATATTTCGTTCATTTAAAGGTTCGATGGGTTGCGGCGGCGGTGGTGGCGGAGTGTCGAATGAACGTTGATAACGTCGCATTAATTCTGCTAAGAGCTTCACTTTCTGATCGTCCGGCAAAGACTTCTTTGTTAATAATGCGTCGATCTCTTGTTCGAGAGATAACGTTTGTGTATAAATTGGATATAATGACGGATTAGGAAATGCGAATCTTTCGGCCATTTTTACAACTTTTTACCGATCCAGGATCCCAAGGCCGACAGAATAGGCGCTAAAATAAGGGGCAAAAAACCTCCCTTCTGATTAGTCAGTAGACGTCTCCGTTTGACGAGAGAAATCTTTCTGTTCGCGAGAGTTCTCATCATCTTTTTATAGCGACGAAGTTTTGTTTTGCGTTTAGATGAAAGGTTAACATTGCCTTTTAAAATGTTGAGACATATTTCGCAGAGACAATCGGTCAGGGCTGGAGTGAGTAATTTTTTTCTATCTAGCACATTTTGCGCCTTTGCTAGAGACTCTAGCGCATATCTATGCTTGTATAATCGATTCATTTTGGTGAATAAATAAAATTAGCTTCCCCAGGAAATATATGCGAACGGATCCTCAATTGCTCAGGCGTCTGAGGTTTCAAATCTATGCAGATAAATTTATATAATTCCTCTGCAGTTGCCATTTTTAGAGCCGCTTCTAAAAATTTTGGATTATTGGGATACATTTGTCGCCCAAGCGTATATACCTGCTAGGCATCTCTGGGGTTTCTAAACAAGAAAATGTAATGACTATTTAACGAAATGGTTCTAAAATGCGGATTTTTCGGAAATAAATTTTGCGCTAAAATTATAATAGAAGCATTCCGGTGATGAGTATAATTGCAAAATATTTTGACAATGTCTTGATTAATATCAAAAAATAAATCATCGAGAATCAATAAAGTGCGCTTGCTAACGTCCCAGTTATTGTGTGGTAAGCCGCTTATGTAAACAATGGGGAAATCCTTAAACCACGGTTGAACAGACGAATAACACCAAATAACTTTCTCGGGAGGGGGTTCGATTAAATCAATTAATCGTTTTGTTAAACTTGTTTTTCCCGATTGAGAGGCACCCACAACCAACGCGTTAAACGGATGTCGTAAACGAAATTGAATATCATCTTGAGACGACATGACTGAGAGATTTCTCAAGCGGAATTTATATTTATACCATCTATGACAAAATAATAAGTCTTAACATAAGATCTTCCAACAATGTCGACTCCTTGTTTATAAAGCGATTCCTTACAACATTTGAGATAATGTGAAAAGTCTCCAATAGTCATCTTTATTGAACCGGGATATTGAGCAGTTGTTAAAAAACCATAGCGTCGGTTCATAGTCGGAAAATTTTTTTCTGTCTCGGAAGTTGAATTAATGCGTCCCCTTCAATCTTGAAATAGATTGCATTTTCGACTTCGGGAAGCTGACATTCGCATCTGAAAAGATTTTTCGAAATCTCAATTATTTCGTTTTCTCTGAGTTGCATAAACCCGCACCACATTTTCCTATATGTAGCTGAATGTCTATGAGTTTGGAAAAAGTAAAACCCGAGCCTCTTTTTTGGAATGTCTCTATATTGGCTTGTATCTGTTTTAAAATGTTGTCTAAGACAACAGAAAGGCTGCCCCAGTTTCTTTGACAGCGTGATGAGAAATGAACTCTTCTAAGATCCGTTTTTTCTTTATAAAATTCCAAAGTTGCTGAAATAAAAAAACGACATCTTTGACGACCAATTATGGTCATCAATTCTTTTTTAATTTCATTCATATGATCATCGAATAATAATAAATTATGAGTTCTTGGTTTGTAAATATATGTTGAAAAGAAGCCAGAGAAGGCATCATTTATTTTATATAACATTTTTTTCCCTTTTAAGACACATTAAGGACACAACAATTGAACCTAGTTCGCTGACCGATCCCCAATGATTAATTTTTTAAATGCATTTATTTATTTATAATTCAACTTTTTTTTTCCAGAATAGGATGTTAAATTTAGGTGAATTTTTTTTTTATGCATTATTTTTGATGTTTTTAAAAAAAAAAAAAAGAATACAAACATTGAAAAGTGCATTTATTTACAATAAAGAATACAAACAATGAAAAGTACATTTATTTACAATAAAGAATACAAACATTGAAAAGTACATTTATTTACAATATCAATAATCAAATTTTAGATAATGTTTGTAATAATTTCATTTATTATTTATTTTTTCTAGTGATTTACAAACAAATTTTATAATGTCCGTGAGCTAAACTATTGATATCGTCTAACAAATGACGCTTGTCGTCGAAGGCGTTTAAGCCCAACTTTGTTTGTTCTATTGTATACAGCGTGTGTTTACGGGATTGTATTAGATTTTGTTTTAAAAAATGCCGTTTGTGTGTTTCAAGGGTGTCCTTATAGTTTTGAAATGTCAATTCATTTTTTAATATATGTTTTTTAACCCCCTTCCCTATGTTTTTCTCGTCTCCTCCTAAAACCCTATAACTATACATCTTTGCTTTGAGTTCAACAAATTCTGTCATAATTTGTCCGCACAATTCGTCTTTCCACTTGCCTATTACTTTTTTATTTACTTGCGAATATAGTGGGTGGCTTAAAGGATACTCTGAAGTGTCTAACTGATCTCGGATTTTATCGAGAATAGAAAAAAGGTCGGCAGAAGGTGGAGTAGTTATATGATAGAGAAAGCTGTCAGTATCGGTGAAGCATAGACTTATTTTGAAGGACGGAGCTTTGAATAAAGGAAGCATAGTGGAATAATGGAATTGAAAAATTTTTAGTTTAGAAAGTTCTAATATAGTAAAACCGATATAGACTGGCTTGTTGAGAGTCAGATTTCTTTTTTTCATTTTAAGAATAACCAAATCTTCTTCTATAATATGAAAACTATCGAGAGTGGGTTTTGCCATAAGTTTTGCGGCTCTTTCCGGCTCTGTTAGAACTTCTACTCGAACCCTTTTCCTTAGATTTTCTATGGTTTTGCCGTAGACACTATTGTTAAGCAACTTCCAGAAACTATTCTCAAATTCGGACTTGGCTTGTTTACGTTGATCTGTGTTAAAATCTATATAGGGTTTCAGCCAGAGACTCTGATTAAACGAAAGAATTTTATGAATTTTTGTTAGTTTAAGTCCCTGACTAAGGTAGAATTTCAAAGTTCTGTAGTGAACCGTGTAGGAAGATTTGGGGAAAAAATTGGGACAGAGTTTGATCGAGGAAGCGATGCTGTGTGGAAGAGACTTTTGAAAATCGCTCAACATGGATTCTACTATTTGTAAACGTTCTGGAGCGAGGGGAAAATCATTGTGCAAATCGTGGAGGTGTTCGGGATAGCAAAGATCAACGACAAATATATAGCCGATCGGACTGTCGTCCTGGAGAGCTAAAATATCGATTTGGTTGCATTCTTCTGAAGTCAGCCACCGAAACCTACCAGTTGGAAGAGGTTGACACATACTCCATCCGTATAAATTATTGAAATCTGTGTAAAAAAGGTATGATGTATCTTTACTTGAGTCAAATTCATCTCCCATAAAAGGATTGTTTGCTTTGGCATATCGCTTTGATATCATGGCGACTCCTCCGCGAATTTGCTTGCACGTCAGATACATGTCAGGATCGCTGATTAGATCTAACGAAACATTTGTCATTTTTAGTGCTGCGTCAAGAGAGAGAGACGGTGAAGAAAAATTTAAAATTGGGTCCAGCTGATAGTGTCTTAGACAGAGGTCTCTGAAATATTGAAAAATATCAGCTAGAAGAGCCATGTCGCCAATTAAATATATATCGTGGTAGTCTCCGAGCGTTGTACAGTTAAGTTCCTCCCATACTTGTTGCGCGAAAGCGTACGATTCGTTGGAGCAGGATTCATTTAAAAGTTTGCTGGAAAAATATTCAATGGGAGGGAGGCTTGTTTCTGAAAATTTTGAACTATCCGTCATGTACTCGTAAGGATAGACACCTTTACGACGAAGCAGATCGGTCTGGTACGGAAAACATTGGGAAAGAACCTTGAACCCATCTTGCGGTAAATTTGAACTAAGAGTATTTAACGATGCGGATAGAAATTGGAATGAATCCAAAAATATGACATCATCTACCAGAATGACCGAATATTTTTCCATATTCATAGGAATAATTGTAAGATGTTTATGAGGCACATGACGGAGAGCTTTGATTAAAAAAATGGTTGTCGTAGTTCTTTTCTCTGTGTAATAAGCATCGAAATTTTGAATTATTGTGGTAATTTAAATTACAGATGTTGTGGGCGGCCCCTCTATACCGACCACTCCAATGACAATGATCGATTACTTTTGTCTTAATGTCCAATTGTTTTTTACAGATGTGGCAAGTTTGCTCGTTTAGAAAGTCAATTTTTTGTTGCTCGTTCATATCGACGGAAGGATATTTTCTGAGGCGTTCTTTTAGCTTTGAAACTGTTGAGAATAAACTCAACAAGAACTTTTCCGCCGGATTCTCGCCGCGATAAATTTCTTTGTGGACGATATTTGACTCCGGATCTACCACGATATAGCAATACGAACACGGTACGTGGACAGAGTATTTGGAAGGGTCGGGGTTGGGCTGTAAAATGGCTTCGAAATCGGCGTATATAGCGAAGATCTGCTTAAAATTATTAGAAAATTTGGAAAATGAAAGCTTAGAACCTTCTTTTGGATATTTGACACGTTGAGCTCCGTGAACCCTACATGTTTTTTCATGCTCCATTACCAATTCTTTTGATTTGAAAGAATACAGACAATAGTGACAAACGTAGAGCGATTTTGAGTCAAAAAGACGATTGAAGTGCCTAATCAGAAAATAATGGCTTTTATATATAAATAAATTTATTTCTTTGCTATCTACATTTTCGGAAAGCTGGAGGGGGAAGATTTCTTTTTCCTCTACAGTATAAACATTGATCGCGAGAGAATTTAGCTCCTCAAAATGTTTAATGCGTTCGCGTGGCATTGGAGCTGGTATAACGCCTTTGAGATTAGAAAGAAAAGGTTCGTAGTGCTTAGAACGGCGAGGATTGCTAGATACTGGGTATAAGGCGGCAAGGATAGAGTAATAAAAACACATGTCATCGGGTGCATTTATGTTAAGTAGTACCCTTCTATTCGCGATAAAAGCCGGTGGTTTAACACCTTGACACCCAGCATACATCGGCGTATATCTACCTATATTTAAATTAATTTCTAATAAGTTTGAAAATATAAAAGATGACCCCTCTTTATTGTATGTTAATAATCTATTGTAAATTTGGCTTAGGGATTCTTTAACTAACCTATTCAACATTGATGGGGTAAACACACGCTGACACTTGGAAACAAAATGGGCTCGCCTACCTGAAGCATCATTTGTCTTGATAAGTTCCACTTCCGTTTGTAGAAAAAATCGGATGGTCTTATGTCGCTGCAAGGCCTGTTGCAGAATGTCGATGATGTCTGCTTCGAAGCTGTCGAGTTTTTCCTCTAGGCTGAAAACATCTGCTTCGAAGCTGTCGAGTTTTTCCTCTAGGCTGAAACATAAATATATTAAGTATATAATTTATAATAAATATTCCTTCTTGTCGAGCCCACCCTGCTCGGGAATTCCGAGCACTTGCTCTATATCTAGTGGTGAGAGGTGAGAAAGTTCGTCTGGCATACACACATCCTGTGGTGATCCAAGAACATGCATAAAATCGTCCGCTGAAAGTTCTTCCATACAGACATCTCCCGATGGTCCGAGAACTTGTTCCAATTCACAAGAGAGGTCTGGAAGTTCATCTTCGGTCGAGCGGAAAGACCACCTTTCTAGATAGCCATTGAGCGCACTTGCCTCCAAGCGTAGACACCTAAAAAAATAATAATAAATATATATATTAGGTTAATTCCATTCCAAATGAAAAAAACATTAGCGTATTGGTTAACTCCATTGCTCTAATGTTTTTTTTTTTTGCTAGGTTCAAATCTCATTGAAATATTTTTTTTTTAATTACCTAGTAAAGTTTTTCTGATTATGAGAAAAACACATTCAATAAAACAAGAAACAAAACTTACCTCATGTTGGAAAAATTTAAATCCGAAACTGCTTGGTCCAGCTATTTAACACCGTCACTTGCTCCAAAAAAACCAAAAGGTGAAACTACTTTTTATAATGGAAGGGGGAGGAGTTTTCTTGTCGTCAGCATGTGGGCGGATTTTTTATACTCGCTTTTTTTTGTCGCCATCATGTGGGTGAAATTTTACAATAGTAAAGCTCATGTGGGTGAAATTTTACAATAGTAAAGCTATGACATTTAAAAATATACACTTTTTTTTAAAACATCTTTGTGACGCATATTTCCATAAATATTAAATTAGTTGGTAAAAGATATGACAGATTTTTTTTAATGGGCACACACTTTTTTTGTTTTTAACATGAACTTTATTACATTTTAAACACATATATAAGTGTTCATAGAGTCCTTCTATACATTTTTCCTCTAAGTGTCGTTGTCTTCTTCTTCGTGATTGCAAGCCTGGATTTGCAAGACCGAATTACAAGCTTGGGAATAAGCTTCGATTATTTTTTCAAATAATTCTTTTGAATAAAACCATGCATCACCTTCACACTCAGGTGTGTGCATAAAATCGTCCAAAAAATCTTCAATAAAATTTCCACTTTCGTCATACATTTGAAATAAATGGTTTTTAAAAAACCTATTAAAATAGGAAACTTTTCTTTCTTCTTCTTTAGTAGAATATTCGAATGAAATAGGGAATTCATAAATTACATCTACAAATTGATTCTTTTTTAATAAAAGACCTTTCTCCAAAATTGTTTCAATAACTTCTTTAACTAAATTAGGCAAAATCTCTACGTCCATATTGCTGTCACTCTGTATGAAAGCTGACAATATGAGAAAATATCGGCCTATATATATATATATGACCCTGACATTACGTCATATACTTTTAACATGATTCCAATAAGGAATGGTCACCTATGACGTAGGGCAATTAAAGTGAATTGGGAATCCTTAGGACAATTAAAGTGATTTATTACGGCCTTCGAATCAAGCCGGCAAAATGTGACCCTGACATTAGGTAACATGATTCGGACGTGCTGCAATTTAAAAAGTGGTATTCCAGCTATTTAACGCACATAAAGATATGACCGATTTTTTTTTTAACATGATTCCACGACGCATAGGGCAATTAAATTTAATTGGGAATTTTAGAAGCGGCTCTAAAAATAAGTTTATTACGGGGAATCCAGACGTAGGCCAATTAAAAAGTGAATTTTAATACAAAATTTATGATCTGACTGCAATTTGAGAAAAATATCGGCCTATATGCAATTAAAAAGAAGTGTTATTTAAAGTTTTTATTACCTCCATCTAAGGAATGGTCACCTACAGAGGATTTATGGCAAAAAAAGATAGATCTCTTACAAGGAAAGTTTATTACGGGGAATCCAGACGTAGGCCAATTAAAAAGTGAATTATAATACAAAATTTTTAGAAGCGGCTCAACTGCAGAAGGGCAATTAAAGTGATTTATTACGGCCTTCGAACTAAGCCACCATTAGATGGCAAAGAAAGATCTCTCTTACGTTCCCAGCTATTTAACGCACATATAGGACGTAGGCCAATGAAAGTGAATTGGGAATGCGACACATTTTAAAAAAAGTGGTATTTAAATTTTATTACGGGGAATCTCCAGACGTAGGCCAATTAGAGTGAATTATAATACAAAAATTTTTAGAAGCGGGCTCTAATAGGACGTAGGACAATTAAAGTGAATTGGGGATGCACTTATATATACTACTCACGTCACCATCAGCGGGAGCCCTCGTCACTTCATCTTTTGATACTCGACTATGCCGCCGTAGACCAGTAAGAAAGATATACTTAATTCTCTCCATCTTTTGCTGCTAGCTCGACTCTATCTTTTCATGGAACTTTCCTTGTACAACTGTGTTCCTTCGGTTTTGTGTGGAAATTCCCAAGTCTTTCACTCTGCCTCGACCACTGCCTGTACTCTGTGAGAACTGTTAAAGGTCTTCCAAGGTTTTATGAGGTACTGGAAAACTCTCCACACCCTGACTGTTCCTCTCGGTTACCACAGGTTTGACTCTCTCGGTTACCACAGCAGAGCGGAGAGTCGACAGGATCCCTATATATAGTCACGACCGTCATGGGCCGGTTCTGTCACGGATGCACGCGCATCATCATTATGATCATTATAATTATCTAATGATAATAATAATAATAATAATTATTATTATTATTATATTATTATTATTATTATTATTATCAACATATATAGTCACGATCGTCATGGGCCGGCCGGTTCTGTCACGGATGCGCGCGCATCATCATTATGATCATTATCATTATCTAATGATATTAATAATAATAATTATTATTATTATTATTTTTATTATATTATTATTATTATCCATCAACATATATAGTCACGACCGTCATGGGCCGGCCGGCCGGTTCTGTCACGGATGCGCGCGCATCATCATTATGATCATTATCATTATCTAATGATAATAATAATAATAATATTATTATTATTATTATTATTATATTATTATTATTATCAACATATATATAGTCACGACCGTCTTTCCCGGCCTCTGTCACGGATGCGCGCGCATCATCATTATGATCATTATCATTATCTAATGATAATAATAATAATTATTATTATTATTATATTATTATTATTATCCATCAACATATATAGTCACGACCGTCATGGGCCGGCCGGTTCTGTCACGGATGCGCGCGCACAGGGAGGTCACGTGCTCGCCGGCAGCCAACGGGCGCGCAGAGGATGCAATGTGTTGAAAAATGAGGGAACGGGGATCTCGGTTGGTGATGTTGCGTGTGTGCTCGGACATTCTAATGGCGTTGGTCCTACCGGTCTCACCTACATAGGTGGCAGGGCACCGGTAGGACCATCGCCATTAGAATGTCCGAGCACACACGCAACATCACCAACCGAGATCCCCGTTCCCTCATTTTTCAACACATTGCATCTTCTGGCCATTCCTTTGACACTGCTAACCCAACCATTCACTACAAAATTATCTCCAACCTACACCAGATTAGTTCTGGAATCCATTGTTTCCTCCAAGCTACACAGCATAAATAGAAAAATAGACATTCCCGCAATCTACACAAACTACATCTCCAACTGAATTTTTCAGATTCTACCTCTGGTATATTAATAACCCCCCTTCCACCACCTCAGTCACACCGGTCAAAAACGGTTTTTCCCTCACTAATCATTCATAGATGGCAGTCCATAGCATAGTCATTAACCACACAAATTTACCCGTAATAGTTACTTAGATATATTTAATTATGTAATATCATTGTAATAATTTTTCTAACTCTCTAATTTTTCAAATATTAACACAATTTTAATTCATTCAGATCCAGACGCGCGAGTAGTCTCACGCGAACGTGTATATATATCTTATTTTGTTTTTGTTTCTATGGTTAGCTGTTATATATTTAAATTGTTTAATTCTCAGTTGCTTAGTTGTTTTACAATTAAAAGAAACTCATCTTCTGAAACTTCTTACTTGACATATCTTACTGGAAGAGTCTTTGACCTTTATATGTAAAATAGGTAAATGCAAATTAAAACATCTAGCAAAAAAAATGAAATTTCAGATGCAGTTTGCTGGAATTCTCTCAGCGATTTAAATTTAGAAGATAATACATTTTTAAATTGATTTCTATCTCTCAGTATCGATTATATTTATTTTAATTTATTAGAAAAATATTTATCTATCTCTGATAATTTTTTTTTACTTTGGAATGCCGTCACTACATGATAAAGCACTCTTGGTGAAAATATTTTATTGCAATTCAGAATCTGCCACTGAAGCTTTACGAGCGCTTCGTACCTTTAAAGGTATTCGAAGCGGTAAAGGACCCACGAGTTGCTACTCTCTAAGACGAATGGTAATTTTTTTTGAGAGAACTGGATCTCTGGAAGCAAAACCTCAGAGTGGAAGAGCATCGACATGAAAATCAGTGGCTGTTACGGTTCGCAGCATGTTGAGGCTATTGAAACGTTATCCACGTATGGAGAAGTAAGTGCTCGACAAGTTTCTCGACAAACGGGGATTTCGTATGGAATAGTTTGGAGAGAACTAAGAGTTTTTCTTAAACAATACCCGTACAAAATTCAAAGATTTTACGAGCTAAAAGTCGGCGATTTTGAGAAGTGTCAAGAATTCGCTGAATGGGTTTTCCGGAAAATTGATATTGATTGAAAACTGGCTATCGAATGTTCTGTGGACAGATGAAGCTCACTTTTCTCTAAATGAAGAAGTTAACACTCAAAACAGCCGCATTTGGGCAACAGAAAACTTTAGGATTTTTACAGAAATGCCACTTCATCAGTCCAGAGTTAAAGTTTGTTGTGGGTTCCCTTCTTTTATTATTGGGCCATTTTTCTTTAAAGAAATCAATGGAAGAACTTTTAAAACCATTTCTATAACTGGTGAACGTTATGTTCAACTTTTGAGAGAAAAGGTTATTCCCATATTGCAGGACAGACAAGCACTTAGCGAAATAACATTCAGGCAATATGGAGGACCTCCTCATATCTCCCGCGGTGCCAAACAATTGCTGAAGGATACGTTCGGTGAAGATCGTGTGATAAGTCGTTACTTTATACACCAGTGGCCTCCAAGATCACCTGACTTGACGCCTTGCGATTTTTGGCTATGGGGGTACATTAAGTCGCGTGTTTATTGATGCTGGCCTACCACATTGGCCATGTTGAAGGCATCAGACGGCACGTTTCATCAATTTCAACAGATATGTTATTTAATGCTGTCCAATCTGTCATTTATCGTCCGCAGGCGGTGTTTGAGAATGAAGGGCGCCACAATGAGCAAGGATTGTGACCTAATACAAGAGAGAAGGCAGTTACCTCATGTGGTATATAAACTGCCATGTATTATATTATATACCAATATTTTGAAGCTATTTGTGTTGGTTTATTTGGTTTATGGGGATAATAAATGCTGTCCTCACATCTTGACTCTTTTTTTTTTTTTTTTTTTGTGAACAGTAAATTTTTTGTTTGTCATTTGCTCACATCTTAGGTCGTGCAGACCAAAGTTCTCGAATAACACTGGCGCATACAATTTTACCTTTTATGTTTAGTTTATCGCTTTTCGCTCATTAGAAGAAATAGCATAAGGAATATTCTCTGTACACCCCTAACTTTAGAAATTTGCGCAAAAAAAAAAAAAATACAAAATGATTTTACTATCATGTTATTCAACGCAAAAGGTCGATATAAAAATGATTTTTTATTTGAGGGGACACATTTTTAAAATTTTGTACAGTATAATAAGCAATGATACCATTTGACAAGCCCATAGGATATTTGGAATAAAGTACGACAAATATATTTTGTCACTCCCCTCTATAATTTGTTGGATCATGACAAATATCCAGTTAAATAGTTAAGTGTCGCCAATTAGTCAAGAAACTACACATTCCTTATAGCAAGAAATCCTATTAGTAGTGCCATCATATTTTTGGTACTATATTAACATTTCAAAAAATCGTGTATTGATATCATCAGTGGTTTTCAAACATTCAATCTACAGTAAACTCTCCTATAACGCGATTAATGTTCCGTGTTGTATGAAATCGCGTTATAGGAATTCGCGTTGTACGAAATAAAACTTGTATAACGCGAATGTTGTTAGGGTAAATTGTTAGTGACAAATATCATGTAAAAATGTATTGTATAAAATGATGTATATAGGAAGAATAATTATATACTAAAACAAAACTAAATGTTATATTATTTTATATGCAAATGTATATAAAATAATATAACACACACATTTAGTTTTGTTTTAGTATATAATTATTCTTCCTATATACATCATTTTATGCAATACGTTTTTACATGATACAGTATATCTCCTTTTCAAATTTTCTTTTTTTGCAACTTATTCATCATGCCTGGGGAGCAAGTTTGGTAATTTTTAATATTTGCAAAATATTTACATGTAAATTCTAATTTAATACCTTATATGCGTTAAAAATATTATTTTAAGCTTTAAAACTCAATTT
This sequence comes from Cordylochernes scorpioides, assembly GCA_030710605.1. NCBI lineage: Eukaryota > Metazoa > Arthropoda > Arachnida > Pseudoscorpiones > Chernetidae > Cordylochernes > Cordylochernes scorpioides. Next base: position 43,844,924 of record CP092864.1, read on the forward strand.
AACACTATTTAAAAAATATTTACTTACAGAAACACATGTGCAATTAAATTGACAAAGTATACAACACTACTTCGTTCAAAAACAAAAAAAAAAAAATTGAAAAACGCGTGTGCATAAAAATTAAATGTATTGTACAGTTGTCAATATGGGAATTTCCGCATTTTATTTTATAACGCGTTATACGAAATTCCGCGTTGTATAAATTAATTTGTCGCAATTTTTTTTATCGCGTTGTAAAAACTCGCGTTATAGGAGAGTCTACTGTATTTCACAAAACCGCATCTAAAAATATATATATTTTTGCTACACGTTTTAATTTTAATTTACCTATTTTACATATCTCGTATTGCATTTAAAAATCGTCATCCAATTCTTCTACTTTTGGCGAAATGGTGCTTTATTAATTTATCATTTGATATTATTAGGGTTCTTTCCTGGTGTTCAAAAAGAAAAAATACGTGTCGATCAGTTATATTTTTCAATTTATCAAACAATTTGGCCGCTGAATCTGTGATTCAGGTAGAGCTCCATTTAGCGAATAAAATTGTAACTAAAATCAATTTGGAATTTTTCATTATTTGCCCTAAAAGGTTTCATTGCATCCTGAACACAATTGTGTTTACCGCATTGCTCTAGCGCAAATATTCGAGGAGTTAATAATTTTTTAAAGTTGTGCAAGACTTTTAGATCACCCAGTATGCAAAATTTCAGTACTTGGTTAATTTTTATTTTTCTTGGTTTATAATGTGACAAAAACCTCTTCGAGTCTTTATATATATATACTAGCCGAATGACCCGGGCAACGCCCGTGTTTTACCCGATTGAATGTTTTGATTCAAATACTATTTGTTACAATTATAAATTGTGGTCATGTGGCCTAGTGGTCATGGCATCTGCCCGGTAAGCGGAAGGTCGTGGGTTCGATTCCCATCCCTTGACACTTTTTTTATTTTATCCATTTTGACCAAAATCTATCCGTGAACTTCACACAGACAGATTAAGGCAATTATATAAGTAGATAATATATATATATACTGCCAAAATTTAAGCCAAATTTGTTACATATTAAGGATGTGCCACCAAACATATACATTGACTTTTATATATAGAGAGAAGAGATATAAAGTTGCAGGAGGATGATATTGATGTAGAGAAAGAGGAATTTCTTGCTTCAATTGTGCATCAGAACGATAGCACTTTGCATCACTATAGTAAGAAAACTTTACTAGTGATGATATGGAATAACCACAACACCAGTTTTTGGTAAATTCAGACAAAAAGCTAACCTATATACCATCGTACGGGCTTTGGCCCTGATCAGTACAGGGGAGGCTTCGATTTCATAACATCCTCCCGTAACTTTATAATGTAATCTTGCCTGAAAATCGGCTCTTGCCACTTCACCAGCTTATAAATACCTGTTTGATAAAGTCAACCGATTTCATAACCTCTCTCGTAGAATATTATGATATCGAATATCATAATTTAACTTTATTATTCTCGAAATATAAATAGACAAAACTCCTCTTTTCAATTTACAACTCCCTTTCCTTTATTTTTTTTATCTTACTCAAAAATCCAACAAAATAAAAGTATAGAAAATTAACATATTTTAAGACGCGAGTGCTTCTTAAAAAAAAATCTAATTTCTACTGTCCTTACTGCGATGAAAAAATATTGAAGGGGTTGGCTCATGAGTGGTGAACTCTCCCAGAGCTCTAATACTGGAGAGAGAGAGAATATGGTTTTTACGGGATACTAAACAAAGCGTATTATTTATGAGTCCAAAAATGATTGTAGCAAGCAGACAAGCCGCAATGCACTGCGCCACCAAGATTGTTCAAAATAGGATAGATTCACCAGGCCATAGAAAATAAAAAAAGACAGGTGTTGACTAGATAAGAATATTAGATGAAGCAGGAATAAATCAACAATTTATGGGAAAAGATAGGAATTATTTTTGTAAAAATTGAAATTATAAAGTTTTAGGTAAAAAAAAATTGTAGATATATATAAATTTGAGACGAAGGTCCTATATCAAGGATTACTAGTGAGGTTACTAGTACTAAGGCAACTAACCACCAAAGTACACCAGAGATTGCATAGCGCGTTCAAAATGGGTCGCTGCGTAAGTCGATTTCTCAATCATCCCGCGCCGTCGAATCGCCAAACCACTTGCGTTCTGTCTTGGGGTTACAGAGACAGCGTCAGGGGCGATCACATATGCAGGGCAGGTCGCGAAACTGATCTTAAACAGCGGCACATGACAGAGTTGCGTCTACGAGCGGCCGCTAATGACCGGTGTTAACCATGGGGTGAGGAGTCCGAGTCACTCGGGTGATCGGAATCCTTTGCGCAGACGCGTGGCACAAGTCTATTCGAGGCCTTTAGGAACTCCAGGCAGGCTCGCCAAGTGCTCCTGTTGAAAATAAAGTATTTGGGTGACCGCGGAGTGTACTCCAATTCTACTGCACAGGTGGAAAGGAGGCGGAATCTAAGGGCATCAAGGCTGCTGCACTCTAGCACGATGTGCGACAGAGTTTCTTCCCTGTCAGCGTCGCAGTAAGGGCAGGAAGGATCGTCAATGACGCCTATCCTGTGGGCGAAACTGTCCGTCCACGTGTGCCCCGATAGCAGGCCAACCACAATGTGCTCGCTAGGGACGATGTACGCATACCTTTTGTCTAAAAGACTCATTGGAGTAAGGCCAAAGCGGGTGTGAATAGAAGGAGCTAGAGAGAGGAATCTGCTTTCCCATGCTTCACGCGCCCGGCCGTAGATTGTCGATTTTACAAACGACAAAGGAACGAGTTTGTAACAGCTTGGGTTAGCAGACTCCGCACCCCGCTTTGCGAATGTGTCCGCAATGTCATTACCCACGATCCCACTGTGACCCTTGATCCATTGTATGTGTAATATAATATAATATGTTTAAATATTTTACCATCGACCAACATTGTTGTTTTTTATAAATATAATATACATCTAATTTTACATTATTAGTGTGTTGCACGTTGTTCACTTAAGATAAATAAAATAATTCTTTTATATAAAAATATATATTTCATCAATAATAAACATAATCAAAACATATTACATGGCGCAGTCGATAGCCAGCTAAAAGAAAAAGCCAGTTTAAAGGAATGCCAATGAAACTTGGAAGAAAGTAATCGTAAGTAAAATATTATTTTTCCAATAGTAAAAATAATGAATTTAAAATCTAAGGAATTAGAAATACTTGGTAATTTTTCTGAAAACTGGAAGCGATTCAAACAACGATTTGAAATTTATTTGGAAGCGTCAGGCTTAAACGAAAAAAAGGATAACACAAAGACCGCCATATTTTTAAATATAGCTGGTGAAAATGCAATAGATATTTATAATAACTTCAAATTTGATAAGGAAGAGGATAAATATAATCTAGATATTATTCTGAAAAAAGTTGAGGACTATTGCGATCCATTAAAAAATACAACGAATGAAAGATGTCTTTTTTTTACAACAAGTCAAAATGTAGGTGAAGGGATAGAAAGTTACGTAATGGAATTAAAAAAAGAAGTAAATCTTGTGAGTTTGGTGAATTAGCTGAAAGTCTAATAAAAGATAGAATTATTTGTGGAATGCTGGATGATACATTGAGAGAAAGACTACTAAAAGAGAGATTTGAATTTAGATAGAGCACTGGAAATATGTAAAATTCATGAAGCTGCAAAAGAGCAAGTTAAAAATATCAGTAATAGTAAAAGTTCAAATGTTGACTTTATAAATAATAATTATAAAAAAACACCTATTCAAAAAAGTATAGAAACAGCAAAAATGTAAAATGCATACCAAGCTGGTAAAAATAAACATGCAAATGCAATCAAATATTTTTGTAAGAAATGTGGACTTGATCATGAAAAATTTCAATGTCCAGCATTTGGAAAAATTTGTAACAATTGCAAAAAACCCAATCATTTCTCAAAATATTGCTTTTATAAAAAAGTTAGAGAAGTACAGGAATAAAATTTGGAAAATTATACAATAGATGTAATCACAGCTTGCAACAAAAATAAATGGATGATTAAAGTTAAAATTGAAAATTTTAATATAGAGTGCAAGATTGATACAGGATCTCAATGCAATGTAATGCCTATTGAAGTTTTTGAATCTTTAAATACAAATAAAAGACGGGAAAAAAACGAGTTTAAAATTAACAGCCTATAACAGTCATTCAATAAGCGTATATGGAAAAAATGAACTATTAGTTGTATATGGACTCAAATGTTTTGTTTTGGAATTTGTGGTGGTAGATGGGAAACTACTGGGATTGAATGCAGCTCAGGAAATGAATCTAATTAAACCTGTTCAGTCTATAAATCAATCAAATTATAATATAAAATTCTTGCTTGAAAATTATAAAGATGTTTTTGAAGGAATGGGTGAACTGCCATGTTTGAATAAAATTAGAATAGATGCTAATGCAATTCCTATAGTTCAAACAATTAGAAAAGTGCCATTTGCATTACATGAAATGTTTGAGAAAGAACTTCAAAGAATGAAAAGAATGGGAATAATTCAAGAAGTAGATGGACCTACAGAATGGGTAAATTCTTTCACTTTGGTGAAGAAACCAAATGGTCAACTTCGAATTTGTTTGGATCCAACTGAACTCAATAAAGTTATAAACATAGAACATTTCAGCTTCCGACATTAGATGAAATACTTCCTAAGCTTAAAATGCAAAATATTTTTCAGTTTTGGATGCTAGAAATGGATTTTGGCAAATTAAGTTAACCCGAATAGCACAGATTTGACCACTTTCATAACTCCATTTGGGAGATATAAATTTTTAACATTGCCTTTTGTTTTATCTTCTGCCCCAGAAGTATTTCAGAAGAGAATTAAGGACTATTTTGAAGATATTGAGGGTACAGAAATGTATTTTGATGATTTCTTGGTATTTGGACCCAGTTTAGAAGAACATAATAATAATTTGGAAAAAGTTTTCAAAAGAGCAAGAGATATTAACTTAAAATTCAACAAAGAAAAAAAGTCAATTTTTAAAAACTGAAATAAAATATCTTGGTCATATATTGATCTCTAATGGATATAGACCAGATGAAGAAAAAGTTAAGGGCCATCAAGGAAATGCCAGTACCGAAGAATAAACAGGATTTAGAAAGATTTTTGGGTATGATCACTTATCTTGGAAGGTTCTATTCTAATCTATCAACATTAACTGCAGTTTTGAGAAATTTACTCAAAAAAGATGCCCCTTGGAATTCGAGTAGCTATCAAAATAAGGCTTTCATAGAATTGAAAGAAGTGATTTCTCAAAATCCTACTTTAAATTATTATGATGTTAAAAAACCTGTTACAATATCTGTAGATGCTTCTAAAGATGGCTTGGGAGCTGTACTACTTCAAGAATACAAACCAATAGCTTTCGCATCAAAAGCAATGAATCAAACGGAAAGAAATTATGCGCAAATAGAAAAAGAGGCCTTGGCAATTGTATTCGGATGTGAAAAATTCTATCAATTCATAATGGGAAAAAAAGACCATAGTTGAAACAGACCATAAGCCACTTGAAACAATCTTTAAAAAGCCATTATATCAAACTACACCAAGAATACAAAGATTTATGCTTAGACTTCAAAAGTTTGACATTGAAATAAAATATAAGCCAGGTAAAGAACTTGTGATTGCAGATTGCCTTTCTAGAGCATTTTTGCAGGAGGAAAAGGAAATAGATCAGGAGTTAGAGGCACAAATATGTCTTGTTCAGGAAACTTTATCAGCCTCACCAAAAATACTAAAAGAAATGAAAGAAACAACAGAGCAGGATAAAACTTTCACATAGCTGAAAAATTAGTAATAATGGATGGCCAAACAAAAATGATATTCCATATGAATGTGTTCCGTACTGGAATTATAAAGAAGAACTATATATTCTGAATGCATTAGTCATGAAAGGTTGCACAGTTGTGGTACTTTCAAGCTTGAGGAAAACAATGTTGCAAATAATACATAAAGGTCACTTAGGTATGGATAAATGCAAAATAAGAGCCAGACAATCATTTTTTGGCCAGAAATAAATAAGCGAATCGAATATTTGATTTCAAAGTGTGAAATATGTATTAGAAACAGAAGATCACAAGAAAAATAGCCTCTCATTCCTCATCCAGTTGAAGATCTTCCTTGAAAAAAGTAGGATTTGATTTGTTTGAACTCTATGGGGAAAAGTATCTTATCATGGTGGATTACCTTTCAAAATTTCCAGAAATTGCACTTCTAACAGATACTAAAACAGAAACTGTGATAAGAAAATTAAAATCTGTATTTGCAAGATATGGCATACCTCAGATAATAATGTCTGATAATGGACCTCAATTTAACAACTATATGTTCAAAAAGTTTGAAAAAGATTGGGATTTTAAGCATATAACATCGAGTCCATTGCATCCGAAATCTAATGGTCTAGTAGAAAGAAATGTTCAAACAATTAAAAATTTGATTAAAAAGGCAAGGCAAGCTGATGAAGATCCTTTTTTGGCACTTCTCAATTTTAGATCAACAAAGATTGATGGAGTTGAGTCCCCCGCATCACTACTTTTTGAAAGAGATATCAGAACTAAATTACCCTATACAAATAGTTATCTTAGGCCAAGAAAGATAAACATTAGGAAAGTTCATTGTCGAATCGCCGCATGGAGAAGTGATAAGAAGAAATTCGACAGATCTTTACTTACCTAGAACTGTTCGGTTTCAGCCAGAAGCAACACCAGGACCATGTCAACCAGACACTAGTCTTCAACCTCCAGAAATAGAATGCAGTGATCCTGAGAAACCCACTGAAGTCAGAACAAGATCGGGAAGACTTGTAAAGACACCTAACAGACTTACTTATTAATATGTATGCTTTTTTATTCCGTTTCAAATCTTAAGGAAGGAGATGTAATATAATATAATATTTGAGTCAAAAGGCGATCCATTAATTAAGATTATAAAAAAGGAGGTACCTGGATCTCTAAAGAAAAAAAAAAACAATTTTTTTTTTCTTTACAGATCCAGGTACGCCCTTTTTTATAATCATAATATAATATGTTTAAATATTTGACCATCACCAACATTGTTGTTTTTTATAAATATAATATACATATAATTTTACATTATTAGTATGTTGCACGTTGTTCACTTAAGATAAATAAAATAAGTCTTTTATATAAAAATATACCTTTCATCAATAATAAACATAAACAAAACATATTACAGTATGGTTCACCAATTCCCATTACGCACTAGCAGAGCTATGTTGATAAGGTAATTACCAGTCTTAGAGTTCAGAACTGACTTAACGACTGGTTGTCCAGGAAGAATCCTAAAGTTATATGATCTGGAAAAGTGGCTGCATTTTCAAGTGCCTTAACCAATCCAAGGGCTTCCGCCTGAAAGACAGAACAATGAGGAGACAAGACACGATATTCACGCATTTCAGGTGCACAATCGAGACCAGAGACCCTGTACACGCCGGCGCCAACTCCATATCTGGTTTTGGAACCATCTGAATAATATGCCACGTGGAAGGAAAGAGCTGGACTATTACTGAGAAAGAATTACTGGGGAAGGGAGAGGATGTGGAAAATAAGGAGGCACGAGTGGAATTTCAGCGTCAACCAATCCATACTTTTTCAAGTATAGCTCAGTTTTAGCCGCGATTTCCAGATCGAGAGGAAGAACTCTAGAGAGAGAGATAAGAGCAGCGTTGCTGGTTGAGCTGAAAGCTCTACAAGCTCTCACTAGGAAAGGCCTTTGAGCTCTCAGTAGAACATTTAAGGAGCGTTGAGAAAGATTAAGAAACCATACCATCGAGGTGTAGGCAATGGCAGGAACAACCACTTGCAGATACATAGTTCTCAAGGCGCGGTAACCAAAACCAAAGTTGAGATTAGCGGCTGTGGTCAAACGCGGCAAAATGCCGCAGACCTTGGCGCAGACTTCAACTACGTGCTGATGGAGAGATAGACGTCGGTCAAATCTCACTCCCAGCACCTTAATTGAGTCGCCCCATTGGATTGGCCGTCCGTGGATAACCAAATCCTGGTTCAGGCAGTCCCCCGTGTGGTTTGAGGAGAACCATAGCCTGACACTTCCCCACGCTGAGTTCCAGTTTATGCAAACTGCACTACTTAGCGATCATATCTATGGTGTGTTGGGCCGCGGGAAGTTGACTAGGTCGACATCCCGAGACCACCACGACCAGATCATCCGCGTAGGCTTGCGGGAAAAATTTATTCCTGGAATCCAGCGTGAGAAGTTCCTCAAAGACAATATTCCAAAGGAAAAGGTCGAGAACTGAACCCTATGGACATCTTTCGGAAACACGTCTCGACACAGTACGACCATTCATAGAAAGTCTCACAACACGGTTGCATAGAAACGAGTTCATCAGATGATAAATGTTTCTCGGACAAATGCTTTTGTGCAACGCTCTCAAGATACTGGAGTGGAGCACGTTGTCAAAAGCGCCTTTAACATCAAAAGAAAGAAAAAGACAATACTTCTTATTTTTAATCGTCCAGGTTATACTATATTTTAGATTTAAGAGTGCGGCTGTAGTAGATCTACAAGGCTTAAATTCAAACTGGTTTGGAGGCTCTTTACACATCCTATTGGCCATCCACGACAGCCTAGCAAACACGAGACGCTCAAAGATCTTGCCCAAACCAGGCAGCATCGTGATTGGATGGTTTGGTGCGAGAAAGACCTCCCCACTTCTCTTGGGAACGAGAACGACTTCCCCCAGCTTCCATGGAGATGGAAATTGGCCAGTGGTTAAACACTTGTTGAAAATATTCAAAAAAAAAAAGTCCAAAAATGTTTAACTATTTTCACGATAAAAACAGGTTCCATTACCAGGAGAAGAAGATAAGCGCACCTTATCCGCTGTTAACAACAACTCGTTATCTGTAAACAAAGGGTCGTTATCAGATAACGATGTGATGATTTTGCTTAAATCTTTATGTTCCAGCATGGTATCGGGCGGGACTCGGCCGAAATAGTATTCTAATACGTGATTTAATGTGTCCCGCGGACCTTCAGTGAAGACCTTCAGCTTGGGAGTGCTGAGAGGGTTTGCGCTTAAAATTTTCCTTGATGAAACTGTAGATCCCCCCCAAGAGCTGATTTCGCAACGCGAGCAGGCTGCCTTCCATGATTCTTGTCTTCCAGTCTTCTCGCATGTCAATATCTTGCCTTCAGTCTCTTGTAAAAGACCTTCAGCACACTCTTAACGTTTCCGCGTGCCTTTTTGAAGGCCCGCTGTGCCTTTTGTGTAGCCCTTTCGAGCGGATTCAAGTCAGATATCCACCAAGAGATGGACTTGAAGTATTTATCGCTTCTGGGACGGGATGGAATGGTGTTTAGACATGTGTGAAAAATCTCTTCGCCGAGTAAATTAATTACATCGTCGAGGGAGGATAGTCACGCACGTTTCCTAAAAAAAATTAATCCTTTCTATTTTTTGGCTGAAATAATCAAAAACTCTAACCCAGTCAGCGCGACCAAAACTGAAGTGTATTTCACTAAATTTATTTAATTTAAATCTAGTGTTGTCCTGTGAAGAGGGAGCGAAATTTAAGTTAAAGATAATACCTTTGTGGTCAGACAACTCCTGTTACTCAGGATGCCAATCGGTAACGCTATTTACAAGGCCAGCACTACAGCAAGTGACGTCGATGGAAGAAAAGCGGTTGCCCTCCTCCCACGTCACCGCGCCGCGCGTGTTGAGCACATGCAAATAGTTGGCATCTATAAAGTTTTCAACTAGATCTCTCTTAGTTGAGTGATGCCTGAGGAGCAGAGGTTTATCCGACCACCTAAAAGATTCAATATTTAGATCGCCGCAAAAAAATTACCTCTTCATAGTTCAGAGAATTAAGGCTATAATTTATCTTATCTAGAAGAGGGGAGGGGTCACATAATGGCGGAAGGTAAACATTACAAAGAAGAATACATTTACCACTTATTTCACACATGACAAACACAACATTAACACTGGAAAAATGAGAAAAATGGACAAATTTAAGGCTAGGATTTACTACAATTAACATAGCTCCCAACCTAGAGTTTATTTATTTATGCTTATGAGGTGATACAGCAACGTCTTTACAATAAGAGAGGAGACAAAATGAATCAAATCTAGAAAAAAGAAGTGAGGACTTCTCGGTCATTAAAGTCTGAGAGGCAAGGCCTTCAGCCAGTTCAGGGCTTCCGGGGTGACAGAGTGGAGATTGGAGATTCCTCCATTGAATTTGTACAGCGGGCAGTCATCTAGTATATGGGACATTGATTGTGGGACGTTGCAGGCACAATTTGGATCTTTGGTGTAGCCCCATAACTTCATCAGCTCTGCACATCTTCCCTGTCCTGTCCTAAAGCGGTTTAGAAGCACCCATTCTCGTCGAGGGAGGGAAAAACCTGGGATCTTGACACTTGGGCTTGTGATGAGGTTCTTGTTTGGGATATCGGAGCTGATCCAGGAATTTGTCCATGCTTCTGAGATATTAAAATTTTGGGAGAGAAGTTGGTTTCCTCTGGACCATATCGGATTCCTTGATTTTAATCTATGTTTTGGGGGAGACTGTAGGATTGGGTTAATTTCGAGGTCGGGTGAATCCAAGAGTTTTTGGTACATTTTCTTGGTGGCTTCCTTTCTGCGTAGCTCAGGCGGAGAGATGTGAGCAAGAACTGGAAGCCAGTCGATTCTTGTAGGTTGGCAAACCCCTGTTATAATTCGTATGGTAGAATTTAGTTGTGTGTCTATTAGATTGTCTGTTAGATGGGATTGACAGCGATGGGATTTTGCCGCGCGCGGCTGGGAGCTCTTGTAAAAGTAGTAAATCCATGTTCTCCTGACGACAATAATCCAACATGTCTTATTTATATTGATTTGTAGACACTTAAAATATTCATTTGACCATCAACATATTGACCTGTTCCTGGGCATCTCGCATGTGCTTACACATCACTATAATAGTGTATTGGATCATTCTGCTTATATATTCAACACTGAAGGGTGAAATCTCAAAAAATGGTATTTAAGAAAACTATGGACATAAGCTTTTAAGACAGTAGATCACATATAAATATTTGAATCGTGCGCCATGCTCTTCCTCAAACATTAAGGACAAGGCCAGTTAGGCATAAATTAATATAAAGCAAATACGCTCCATCTAAATATATAGAAAATCTAAACATTATAAGACGCGAATGCTTATTTCACACATAAATCATATTTCTACTGTCCTTACTGCGATGGAAATATATTGGGAGGACTTGACTCATCAGTGGTTAACCCTCCCAGCAGTTTCACCAATTTAACTGATGAGCCACTGATAAGCCAAGCACTCCCAATATTTTTTCCTTACAGTAAGGACAGTAGAAATTTGATTTATTTGTAAAAGAAACATTCGCGTATTATAATGTTTTAATTATATATATATATATATATAATCAGTATATCAATCCATATCTCAGAAGAAGGCCAAGTGATACTCACTCCTCACTTTCTTACTGCTACTCTTTTTGTGTTGATTTCTTGCTTCCCTCTTTCTTATTATTATTTTTTTTTTCCTTTTCTTGTTTTTTTTTTTCTTTCTCTTTTTACTCTGTATATATCGCTATTTCCGTTGTCTCACTGCTTTGTTCTTATGCATACCTCTGGTGAATCCTGTATAGGGTCAGTGACCCTAAATAAAGGCTTTTTTGTTGTTGTTGTTATATATATATATATTAATTATGTATTTATATATGGCGCGTTATTGGCTTATTTTAAAATAAAAAAGTATGCAAAACAATAATTTATACAAATTACAAAGTATATTACACAAACTATATACAAGGAACTGAAAATTGTTATAATCTTCGAATATGGGTCCAGGAACATGGGTTATAAATATATCTCTAAATACCCGTGTTCTTTTGTTACCAAATCTTTAAATATGCAATACAAACTTTTGTCTAAAACTAATTGTCTTAATTTTGTTTTATTCTATGCAAATAGAGAGATTTTACTTTTAACATTTTTCCGTTAAAGTCTCCGAGAATACGACTATACGTCTTAATAAAAGCTTTTTTTTTGTGATTAAATTATTTTTAAACTTAAAAATATATAATTACTAGCGGACCCGCCCGGCTTCGCCCGGGTTTTACCCGAGTGAATGTTTGTCTAACGAACATTTGTTAAAACAATTCTCTTTAAACTTATAAAACGTACTCGGCTTCGCCCGGGTTTTACCCGAGTAAAGGTTTGTCGAGCGAACATTTGTTAAAACAATTATCTAATAACTTATTAAAAAATAAAAAAGATATATTTGATAATTTGAAACTCGTAAATTTGAATCTCTCGATAAAGTGAACATTTTTTCCCGGTCCCTGTGTGCCTTGTCATCCTGAATTTTGTCTTTCCTAATTTTCTACATTAGAAAATCATAGTTTTATCTAGTGAACATTTTTTCCCGGTCCCTTGAGAAATACTCGATAAGTTGAATAAAATCAATATTAATTGGTTCCCTCGGTAATTGGAAGTTAAAGGAATAGTATCTTCGCCTTGGAATTGTATCATTATTCTTGTCGCAAATAAATTGCCGTGTCATCCTGAGATAATCTTACTTTTGATAAATAATATTTAAGATAACAAACTTAGTGATAAGAAAACTTGTTATCATCGTCACAATGGGGGCGCTGCTTGCGAGTTAAATATACAAATCTGCAAATAACTCTAAGGATATTCAAGATATTCATGAAATTATTTTTCAAAAACCTTCCCGGTGATATACCTAATAATATTCCAAAATTTCACGGCGATTGGATGTATGGTTTTTGAATCTATAGAGTACAGACAGACAGACATTCAATTTTATATATATAGATTAGCAGTAATTAAACGTAACAGTAAGAAAATGTTGATTTTAATATATGTAAATAGAGTCTCTTAAGAAAGACCACCCAAAAACATGACTCAACTTGTTTCTCCTGTAGGTGGTCTCTCATTGGAGGTTCTAATTGATATTAAAGAATCTCTAATAGACCTTTAATATGAGACTGCCTCTCGGAGAGACGGTTTAAGCTACGATTTTAGGCATCCTCTCAATGGAAGCTCTACTGTATCTACTTTTTCACACTGTTTGGCTTAATAAATGCCATTTTAACCATTTTAAATGTGTATCAATCGAGTTTTTTTTTTATATTTTATATCCAAAATCACTTCATTTCAATTCATAGGGAATTCTTAACATTTTTTTTTTGTCTTCATTCAGCTCACTTTCTATTATATTTTAAGCCATTGTTCCATTATACATATTTAATACCGTTTACACTGTTTTACTTTCAAAAATGTCGATGAAATGAGTAGTTTGGTCCGGCATAAAGAAGAGGCATATAATCATTTTTTTCTATATGCATGATAATATTATTTCAATTTTATATATATAGATAGATAGAGATTTACTCTTCATTGTTGGCTTTTTATCTTACATTCATTCTTCATTGTTGGCTTTTTATATTACATTCACTCTTCATTGTTGGCTTTTTATCTTACATTCACTCTTCATTGTTGGCTTTTTATATTATATTTACTCTTCATTGTTGGCTTTTTATCTTACATTCATTCTTCATTGTTGGCTTTTTATATTATATTTACTCTTCATTGTTGGCTTTTTATCTTACATTCATTCTTCATTGTTGGCTTTTTATATTACATTTACTATTCATTGTTGGCTTTTTATCTTACATTCACTCTTTATTGTTGGCTTTTTATCTTACATTCATTCTTCATTGTTGGCTTTTTATCTTACATTCACTCTTCATTGTTGGCTTTTTATCTTACATTCATTCTTCATTGTTGGCTTTTTATATTACATTCACTCTTCATTGTTGGCTTTTTATATCATATAGAAAATCATAGTTTTATCTAGTGAACATTTTTTCCCGTGTCACATTGCCGTGTCATCCTGAGATAATCTTACTTTTGATAAATAATATTTAAGATAACAAACTTAGTGATAAGAAAACTTGTTATCATCGTCACAATGGGGGCGCTGCTTGCGAGTTAAATCTACAAATCTGCAAATAACTCTAAGGATATTCCAGATATTCATGAAATTATTTTTCAAAAACCTTCCCGGTGATATACCTAATGATATCCCAAAATTTCACGGCGATTGGATGTATGGTTTTTGAATCTATTCTTGTATGGATGTACCCGGCTTCGCCCGGGTTTTACCCGAGTAAAGGTTTGTTTAACGAATCTCTCGATAAAGTGAACATTTTTTCCCGGTCCCTTGAAAAATACTCGATAAGTTGAATAAAATCAATATTAATTGGTTCCCTCGGTAATTGGAAGTTAAAGGAATAGTGCCTTTGAATTGTATCATTATTCTTGTCTCAAATAAATTGCCGTGTCATCCTGAATTTTGTCTTTCCTAATTTTCTACATTACAAAATCATCGTATCATCATGATAATATTTAGAGCAGATTGTTGAATTATAACAGATAAATTATAATATTTATCTTGATTATTTCTAGGCGAAAAGTTATTTCAAAAATTTTATTTGCTAGAAACCTTCCCAGTACTATACTAAATAACTTCCCAAAGTTTCATGGCGATCCAATGAGTGGTTTGGTCAGGCATAAAGGACAAACAAACAAACAAACAAACAAACAAACAGACATACATTCATTTTTATATATATAGATATAAATACATAATTACAATTAAATATAATTATGTGAGCCATAGTTACCCAAATATTATTTGAAAAATCAATAAAAAGTTTCTTTTACTCTTAAGAAACTTTTTACCTGATATTGATTTTTACTTTTTTCAAATATAATTATAATTAAATACATATAATCATAATTATAAAAACATAATTATAATGATTAAAAACACAGATTATTTTTACACCTTAATAATGGAAGATCATCATATTGTATTTTTAATACCAACGCTTACATTTGTTTTGTTTTTTTACTACCTTCTGAAGGTTTGTGGTATCTTTTTGTAAGTATTTTAAAATACTTTTATTGTAGATTATAAGCATGGGAAATTCAAATGCAAAAAGATTGGAAGTTGATTACTTTGGAGCCACTCTTTTAGACAAATGCTCAATCTGTTTGGACGATATCAAAGAAAGAGCATTCCCTGAATGTTGCCAACATCAGTTCTGTTTGGAATGTTTGAAAGAAGCCGCCAAACGACGACATCGTTGCCCGATTTGTCGCGGAAAATTTGAGAGAATCGTTTATAATGTTCGTGGGGCCGAGGATTTCGACACGGTCCGTGTTCCCGATGTTATAAATTCTAATAATGGACAGGAACCCTTTGAAGCTGCCCGTCATTCTACTAGAGGTACAGGAATTTATAGACCAATTCTCCAAATGCGCGTAACTTTGATTCGTGGGCCAGAAATTCGTACGCATCCCTACCGAAGACACAGAAATTCTCCTCCTCAAATGCCAGAAATTCACACCATTCAATCCCAAAATGAAAGAATCAGTGATCCAGAAAATGGTACACACCCCAACCAAAGAGAATGAACTTTGAACCAGAATTTAGCACACATCTTTAGAATATAAAGACCATTAATACTTTATATATTAAAATGCGTACGAGAAAATATTGAAACTTTTTACCTATTTTATAATATGTAAATATTGTTAAGTAAATTTATTCTTTTTGAAAAAAAAATTCTCATCTAAATTACTTAGCGAAAAAACGTGAACGCGTGCCTCTGTGTGATCATTTTTTTTCTCTACGTATTGATAAATGTTTTATCTATAAGATCCTTATAAAATTATTTCATTATTGTGAATATTTTACGTGATTCAATCTCATTCCTGGAAATTATTGATCACACGTTGTTTATAGATAATACACTAACAGATTTTAGTTGTAAAGTTTTAAGCAATCCTCTTCAAATACGCTGAAATATACATAACTATCTAAATACAAAAATTTTCCTTATTCTTTCCCTTATGTGTCACACCTTATTCCCCGAATATTAGTTGTTGTATTTATTATTCAATTTTCCAAATATAGATATTTTGCTTTTAAAAGTTTACCTTATTCATTTATCCAAATTGATTTGTTTTCAAAATATGTGAGTTTGCAATATTGAAATATAGTAATTCTAATGATGGATATTTCTTGTTTCTAATTTAATTGTTAATTATCTTTATCATAATTGTTAATATAGTTTTGCTTTTTACAAACCACTTTCACATTTTATACAAACAAAAAGCTGCTAAAAGTCAATACATAAATATTTTAATATATTTTATATTCCAGTAATTAAATTCTTTCTCTAAAATATCACACATATCCATATCTATATCTATATATATAAAAATCAATGTTTGTATGTTTGTTTGTTTGTATGTCCGGTATACAAATTCGCAGTAGTTCACTAATTCAAACCAAAATTTCCATACATAGGTAAAATACGGGGAAGACGATAGGCTATTTTAAAAAATATATAAATCAATTATTAAAGCTATATATTCAAACTAGCGGACGTGCCCGGCTTCACACGGGTTTTACCCGAGTAAAGGTTTGTCTAACGAATCTCTCGATAAAGTGAACATTTTCCCCCGGTCTCTTGAAAAATACTCGATTAAGTTTAATAAAATCAATATTAATTGGTTCCCTCGGTAATTGGAAGTTAAAGGAATAGTATTTTGCCTTGGAATTGTATCATTATTCTTGTCTCAAATAAATTGCCGTGTCATCCTGAATTTTGTCTTTCCTAATTTTCTTCATTACAAAACCATCGTATCATCACGATAATATTTAGAGCAGATTGTTGAATTATAACAGATAAATTAGAATATTTATCTTGATTATTTTTAGGCGAAAAGTTATTTCAAAAATTTTATTTGCTAGAAACCTTCCCAGTACTATACTAAATAACTTCCCAAAGTTTCATGGCGTTCCAATGAGTGGTTTGGTCAGGCATAAAGGACACGCACACATACATTCATTTTTATATATATACTAGCGGATGTGTACCCGGCTTCGCCCGGGTTTTATCCGAGTGAAAGTTTGCCTAACGAATATTATATATTATGAAGTATAATAAACAATGCTAAAGATTAGTTTTAATTATTAATCAAGATTGTGTGTGAATATGTGAGAAAGATGTAATATCGTTGTTGTTTTCTTGGCCGACTGTTTTACATATGGTGTTATCTTAAAATTGCTTGTTTTGAATATTTTTTTAGATTGAGTTGAATGAATTGCTGATTTTTTTTGTATTTATATATAAATAAAATTAACTTTGTTGAATTTTTTTGTATTTTATCGATAACAGCAAAGTTATGTATTTTAAAGTTAGGAAAAATATTTTGATGTTAAGCAAAACCTGCTCCATCTCGTTTTACATAAATGTTGAAAATTTGGTCGGAATTGATGCATTGTAACGAAAGTTTTTAGCGAACACCACTTATGAAATTTCCATTTATATAGAAGATATAATATAAATGAGTTTTAAAAATTGTTAAAAAAAAAAAATGCATCGGCCGGGAATCGAACCCTGGCCGCCCGCGTGGTAGGCGAGCATTCTACCACTGAACCACCGATGCTTTAAAAAAAATCAAATTCATTTATCGTCGCGACCAGTGCTGCGCCCTAGCGGTAAAAGACTGGAACTAACGCTTTTTGGTTTTTTATTTAAAAAAAAAAGCACATTAACTTTTTTAGTTTTTTGAATAGCCTATATGTTAAACGAAATCTTCAGCTACCTACATGCGAAATTCCATAATGATTGAGTCAGTAGATTTTGCGTGATGCGATAACAAACATCGTTTTCGCATTTCATTTTTATATACATAGGATATATAAGGAATGACTAAGGTATATAAGGAAGGACTAGCGGACGTACCCGGCTTCGCCCAGGTTTTACCCGAGTAAAGGCTTGTCTAACGAATCTCTCGATAAAGTGAACATTTTTTCCCGGTCCCTTGAAAAATACTCGATTAGTTGAATAAAATCAATATTAATTGGTTCCCTCGGTAATTGGAAGTTAAAGGAATAGTATCTTCGCCTTTGAATTGTATCATTATTCTTGTCTCAAATAAATTGCCGTGTCATCCTGAGATAATCTTAATTTTGATAAATAATATTTAAGATAACAAACTTAGTGATAAGAAAACTTGTTAACATCGTCACAATGGGGGCGCTGCTTGCGAGTTAAATCTACAAATCTGCAAATAACTCTAAGGATATTCAAGATATTCATGAAATTATTTTTCAAACAACTTCCCGGTTATATACCTAATAATATCCCAAAATTTCACGGCGATTGGATGTATGGTTTTTGAATCTATAGAGTACAGACAGACAGACATTCAATTTTATATATATAGACTAGCGGATGTACCCGGCTTCGCCCGAGGTTTTACCCGAGTAAAGGTTTGTCTAGCGAACATTTGTTAGAACAATTCTCTAAAAACTTATTTTAAAAAAAGATATATTTTGATAATTTGAAACTCGTAAATTTGAATCTCTCGATAAAGTGAACATTTTTTCCCGGTCCCTGTGTGCCGTGTCATCCTGAATTTTGTCTTTCTTAATTTTCTACATTATAAAATCATAGTTTTATCTAGTGAACATTTTTTCCCGGTCCCTTGAAAAATATTCGATAAGTTGAATAAAATCAATATTAATTGGTTCCCTCGGTAATTGGTAGTTAAAGGAATAGTATCCTCGCCTTGGAATTGTATCATTATTCTTGTCTCAAATAAATTGCCGTGTCATCCTGAGATCATCTTACTTTTGATAAATAATATTTAAGATAACAAACTTAGTGATAAGAAAACTTGTTATCATCGTCACAATGGGGGCGCTGCTTGCGAGTTAAATCTACAAAGCTGCAAATAACTCTAAGGATATTCAAGATATTCATGAAATTATTTTTCAAAAACCTTCCCGGTGATATACCTAATAATCTAAAGAGACAAGGGTCGCCTCTCCCGTCAAAATAGACGTCTAAAACAGACGCCATCTATTGACCGTCGCCGCAACTAGCGGCCTCGGGTCGGTGACAAAGCCACAACACCAGCTTTGGCAAACTGAAAAGCGTCCACCTAGAGACCATGGTTTCGGGCTGATGGCCCTCGTCAGTCTAGGGCGGACTTTATTCCATGAGATCCACACGGGATCTAATGGAATCTTGACAATCTGCCAAAGAGGTGTTTTGCTGGCAAAGTGGCTGGGCCATATCTATGACCAAAATATAGATGGAAATTTTGCCGGGAGGAAAATGATCTAAAGAGACAAGGGTCGCCTCTCCAGTCAAAATAGACGTCTAAAACAGACGCCATCTATTGACCGTCGCTGCAACTAGCGGCCTCGGGTCGGTGACAAAGCCACAACACCAGCATTGGCAAACTGAAAAGCGTCCACCTAGAGACCATGGTTTCGGGCTGATGGCCCTCGTCAGTCTAGGGCGGACTTTATTCCATGAGATCCACACGGGATCTAATGGAATCTTGACAATCTGCCAAAGAGGTGTTTTGCTGGCAAAGTGGCTGGGCCATATCTATGGCCAAAATATTTGGCAGATTGTCAAGTTTCCATTAGATCCCGTGTGGATCTCATGGAATAAAGTCCGCCCTAGACTGACGAGGGCCATCAGCCCGAAACCATGGTCTCTAGGTGGACGCTTTTCAGTTTGCCAAAGCTGGTGTTGTGGCTTTGTCACCGACCCGAGGCCGCTAGTTGCGGCGACGGTCAATAGATGGCGTCTGTTTTAGACGTCTATTTTGACGGGAGAGGCGACCCTTGTCTCTTTAGATCATTTTCCTCCCGGCAAAATTTCCATCTATACCTAATAATATCCCGAAATTTTACGGCGATTGGATGTATGGTTTTTGAATCTATAGAGTACAGACAGACAGACAGACATACATTCAATTTTATATATATATATATACTAGACGAATGACCCGGGCAACGCCCGGGTTTACCCATTAAATGTTTTATTCAAACACTATTCGTTACAATTATAAATTGGCGCCGTGGATGTCTCTCTTGTGAAACGTCCCGCCCCAAACTGTATGTGTCTTGAAAATATAAAATAAAAATGTGAATTTTCATAAAGATTTCATCATGTTGATTTTTTTTTTCATTTATATATTAACTTTATGAACGGAAAAATTTGTCCAGGGTAGCCTAGTGGTCATGGCATTTGCCCGTTAAGCGGTAGGTCGTGGGTTCGATTCCCATCCCTTGACACTTTTTTTATTTTATCCATTCTGACCAAAATC
The DNA here is from genome assembly GCA_030710605.1 of Cordylochernes scorpioides. Classification (NCBI taxonomy): domain Eukaryota; kingdom Metazoa; phylum Arthropoda; class Arachnida; order Pseudoscorpiones; family Chernetidae; genus Cordylochernes; species Cordylochernes scorpioides. Next base: position 43,865,235 of record CP092864.1, read on the forward strand.
TATCCGTGAACTTCACACAGTGAACTTCACACAGACAGAATAAGGCAATTATATAAGTAGATATATAATAAACTAGCGGACGTACCCGGCTTCGCCCGGGTTTTACCCGAGTAAAAGTTTGTCTAACGAATCTCTCGATAAAGTGAACATTTTTTCCCGGTCCCTTGAAAAATACTCGATAAGTTGAATAAAATCAATATTAATTGGTTCCCTCGGTAATTGGAAGTTAAAGGAATAGTATCTTGCCTTGGAATTGTATCATTATTCTTGTATGGATGTACCCGGCTTCGCCCGGGTTTTACCCGAGTAAAGGTTTGTTTAACGAATCTCTCGATAAAGTGAACATTTTTTCCCGGTCCCTTGAAAAATACTCGATAAGTTGAATAGAATCAATATTAATTGGTTCCCTCGGTAATTGGAAGTTAAAGGAATAATATCTTGCCTTGGAATTGTATCATTATTCTTGTATAGATGTACCCGGCTTCGCCCGGGTTTTACCCGAGTAAAGGTTTGTTTAATGAATCTCTCGATAAAGTGAACATTTTTTCCCGGTCCCTTAAAAAATATTCGATAAGTTGAATAAAATCAATATTAATTGGTTCCCTCGGTAATTGGAAGTTAAAGGAATAGTATCTTGCCTTTGAATTGTATCATTATTCTTGTCTCAAATAAATTGCCGTGTCATCCTGAATTTTGTCTTTCCTAATTTTCTACATTACAAAATCATCGTATCATCATGATAATATTTAGAGCAGATTGTTGAATTATAACAGATAAATTAGAATATTTATCTTGATTATTTCTAGGCGAAAAGTTATTTCAAAATTTTATTTGCTAGAAACCTTCCCAGTACTATACTAAATAACTTCCCAAAGTTTCATGGCGATCCAATGAGTGGTTTGGTCAGGCATAAAGGACAAACAAACAAACAAACAGACACACATACATTCATTTTTATATATATAGATAAATAATTATCATTAGATAATGATAATGATCATAATGATGATGCGCGCGTTGATGACCAAAATTTATCCGTGAACTTCACACAGTGAACTTCACACAGACAGAATAAGGCAATTATATAAGTAGACTAGACGAATGGCCCGGGCAACGCCCGGGGTTTACCCGAGTGCGAATATATTTTAAAACCGTTGTCTTGGGTGGTCGCTATTGACAGGGTGGTCTGTATAGACAGGTGGATGTATTACACAGCTGATAACAGGGTTGTCTAGAGTGGTCGCTATAGACAGGGTGGTCTGTATAGACAGGTGGATGTATCACACTGCTGATAACAGGGTTGCCTAAGGTGACCGCTATAGACGGTGGTCTGTATAGCCAGGTGAATGTAACACACTGATGATAACAGGGTTGCCTAAGGTGACCGCTATAGACAGGGTGGTCTGTATAGACAGGCAGCTGATAACAGGGTTGTCTAGAGTGGTCGCTATAGTCAGGGTGGTCTGTATAGACAGGTGGATGTATCACACTGCTGATAACAGGGTTGCCTAAGGTGACCGCTATAGACAGAGTGGTCTGTATAGACAGGTGAATGTAACACACTGATGATAACAGGGTTGCCTAAGGTGACCGCTATAGACAGGGTGGTCTGTATAGACAGGCAGCTGATAACAGGGTTGTCTAGAGTGGTCGCTATAGTCAGGGTGGTCTGTATAGACAGGTGGATGTATCACACAGCTGATAACAGGGTTGTCTAGAGTGGCCGCTATAGACAGGGTGGTCTGTTTAGACAGGTGGATGTAGCACACTGCTGATAACAGGGTTGTCTAGAGTGGCCGCTATAGACAGGGTGGTCTGTATAGACAGGTGTATGTATCACACTGATGATAACAGGGTTGCCTAAAGTGACCGCTATAGACAGGGTGGTCTGTATAGACAGGTGGATGTATCACACAGCTGATAACAGGGTTGTCTAGAGTGGCCGCTATAGACAGGTGTATGTATCACACAGCTGATAACAGGGTTGTCTAGAGGGGGGCAGGGAGGCCACGTATTCGCTGGCAGCCAATGGCGCGCATTCTATCCGTGAGCTTCAGACATACAGACAAACAGACAGAATAAGGCAAATATATAAGTAGATAATAATAATAATTATTATTATTATCATTAGATAATGATAATGATCATAATGATGATGCGCGCGTTGATGACCAAAATATATCCGTGAACTTCACACAGTGAACTTCACACAGACAGAATAAGGCAATTATATACGTAGAAATTCAAATTATTCCACTTAGCTCACGAACAGCGCACTCTATCAAAGATTAGATTAAATTATGCTGATGCAAACAAATAGATAATGCTAATAACAAACAATTATTTAAAAAAATCTTATCTAAATATATATCACTCGGGTAGATATGCACACGGGTCAATCCCGGGGCGAAGCCCGGGTCACCCGTCTAGTAGATAATAAACTAACAGAGGTTTTAAGCAATCTTATCCAAATATCCTGAACACAGTGATCTATAATTGATATTTAAATAAATTAAAAAAAAAATTGCAGAGTTTCTTAAGATATCGGGAGGCAAGCTAAAGAAACTCTGCAAATATTTTAAAATTTATTTAAATATCAAATATATTATTTGTATAAATATTTAAAGTACAAAATAGTTATCTATATACCAACAATTTCTTTATTTTTCACTATTGTGTCAAACTTATTTTTATCCTTCAAATATTTATAAATACTAGCCGATTGACCCGGGAAACGACCTGAGTTTATCCGAAGGGCCCGCAGAAACATTAAGAGTACATGATAGTGGCTTAAAAATTGCAATATGTATAATCTGATTTTCTAGAAGCATCATTTCAAATATAAGGGGGTGTGTAAAAATACTTAATAAGTAAAGTTTATACATTCGGGCAGATCTTATATATTAAAATAAGAATGGAATCATATCATCCACAACAAACCTTATATATTTTTTTATTATAAAGTACACGTCCTAGGATGAGTATCTTTTAATTAAACGTTTTTCCAGCTTTCGGAATAACGCCCTTCTACAGGAAAATTGATACAAAATGAAACTTAACTATGCTATGGCAAGTTATATGTACATTATAAAATTTACATAATATCAGCTGTGTTTTTATCATAGGTAAATTAGTAGCAAATATAGAACTAGGCTTTTTGTATAATATTATGGTAAATTTCCGGAATATCAATGTCTGTTTAAACTGTTGAATTTTATGGAGGCCAAAGCTTCAAGGAGTAATCTTTTAAATTTACTATGATAATTAGAGTATAAAGCTTTAGGAGCTTGTAAAACAAAACTGTGACCTGTGTTGTTAAATTTGTTAAACTAATAAAGATTTGTTATCTTTGTTTATTATGCTCCTGTCATGTTCACAAACTCTGTCTGCCTGTCTCTCCTATGTATTGATTGTAATATTGAGTGTACTTTATTGAATACTAGACGGGTGACCCGGGCTTTGCCCCGGGATTGACCCGTGTGCATATCTACCCGAGTGATATATATTTAGATAAGATTTTTTTTATAATTGTTTGTTATTAGCATTATCTATTTGTTTGCATCAGCATAATTTAATCTAATCTTTGATAGAGGGCGCTGTTCGTGAGCTAAGTAGAATAATTTGAATATATAGTTTTAATAATTGATTTATATATTTTTTAAAATAGGCTATCGTCTTCCCCGTATTTTTCTTACCTATGTATGGAAATTTTGGTTTGAATTAGTGAACTACTGCGAATTTGTATACCGGACATACAAACCAACAAACATTCATTTTTATATATATAGATATAGAACCTCTGTTATGTAATGAACTAAAATTGCTATTTTAATTAATAGAGTTTCTTATTATAGTTTCAATTTTTGGAGTATTATTATTATATATAGTTCTGATCTAATTTTTCTCAAACATCTAGCTATGTGAACACTAGCAGTGGAATAGGGTATTTACACATGTGGATCTGTAAGATTAGTTATTGTGGTTTGTTTTTGGATTGTAAAAGTGTCTTAATATTGCCACGTGGAAATATACGGAAGACAAAAACTTCAGGATGAGACAGCAATTTATTTAAGGCAAGAACAAACTATGAAGGATGAATAAAAAAATAAAGAATGAGGAATGTTTACAGAGTAGTAAAATATGAACAAAAAATGATACTATGTTAATACTAGTGTAAAATAATAAAATAATTGTAAAATTCTGCAAGCTCTCTCAGAGACAGGAAAGTGATCTACCAAGCCTGGGACTCCACTCTCACCGCGCACGCAGTACTGGGTGTTGCACATGGGGCACCGCTAAGCCCCTTCTTTTTCAACATTGTAGCCAGGAAAGCTCTTTCCCTTCCAAAGCCCCAAAACTGCCAAATAATTTGCTTTGCAGACGACTTCACCTTGCTTTTCAGAGCTTTCCGTAGATTACCAACAAAGGAGATTAACAAATTTCTTAAAACTTTCAGCTTATGGGGTAAAGGGCATGGATTGACCTTTAATCTTAAGAGGACCCAGGCCTGCCTCTTTCATTGAAAATCCAAGCGCCCTAGTTACCAAAATATAAAATTCCTCGACCAGCCCATTTTAATTAAATTAGCCAAGGCAGCAGCTGATTCAAACTTGCCCATATCCTACTCCACTCTATCCAAAAAGTTTGTTCGAGCCCGCAGCGGACAGTATTCACTCCAACTCTGGAAGGAATTATATGTCACAGATCACTCCACAAGAAACCTCAGGAGAATAGCTGCATTCCCAAACACTCTCATGGCGATCCTGCCCAAAATAAAATTTTGTGACACCACCTCCACAATCCTCACAGGTCATGGCTTTGTCAAAGCCGATGCTGCAAAATTATCTAGAGACGATCCTACCTGCCCACACTGCCACGAGGAAGACCAAACTGTCGACCACCTTCTCTTCAGATGTCCCGCCTACCACCTTAATAGGTTCCAAACAGCCACCCTCCTAGGAATAAATATATTTACCCCTGAAGACCTGCAGAACATCCCCAAGCACAAGTCAGCCTGGCGACACCTGATAAACTGGATGTCTGCTGCCACCATTAGACGTGAAGTCTAAAGACCAACCCGGATAGTTGACGACTTTAGTATGCTCCAGGAATCCGGGTTATCTAAATAAATAAATAATAATAAATGCTTGTGAAATAATAAATACTTCGCTACAATATAAAAAAATTTGGATAACCTCCTGAAGTTAAGTTGTTGATAATATTCTGGGTTTCTTTTCTTTTTAAAGGTTGAGTAGAACAGTGGGTGAATATCTTTTTGGATAACATTTTTACTGTATTAACTTTATGACTTAGTGGACAATATGTGGATTTATAATATACTCGTACATCTTCTTTGGTATCTATGCTCAAGTCTGGTAATACCGACATCAAGAAATGGTAAAGTATTATTGCATTCTTTTTCTAGTGTGAAATCTATGTCGCAATATGATGTTTTTAACTTGATTAATACATTTTCAACCATGCCAGATTTACATATACAAAAAATGTTATCTACATATCGGTTCCAAATAAATATATCTGTGTGGGAATTTGTTCAATAATAACGTTATCAATATTTCGCATGACTATTTCAGCCAATGGAGGAGAGCTTCCCATAGGGGAACCCTGTTTGTACCAATTGCTATTAAATCTTAAGATGTTACATTGAAGTAATATTGATATTAAATTAACAATTTTAGAGATAGAGTTCGATGGAATATTCTTGTTAGTCAAAAATTTTGTTGTACAATCCAAAACTAGTTGATATGGTAAACTAGGAAATGTTTGAGAAAATTTGGAATTAGAACTATATATAATAATACTCCAAAAATTGAAACTATAATAAGAAACTCTATTACTAAAAATAGCAATTTTAGTTCATTACATAACAGATGCTCTATATATTCAATAAAGTGCACTCAATGTAATACATAGGAGAGACAGATTGCAGACAGAATTTATGAACATGCCAAGAACATAAAAAACATCTCTATTATCGTAAAGATAGAGTCTTCCTGGCCTGGGAGTTCTTCAAATTAAATATACTTCGGCCAGTATTTCTTTAAAAATATATATATACTGTGTTGTTACTTCGCTTCGTATTTACTCTGCGTAAAAAAAGTTCTTCAAATGAAAAAATTAAATAGCCAAAAATACTAATCGAAATGTAGCCGAAATTTTTCCTCAGGTTTATAAAAAGCGACATGCCAAATTTGGTACCAAATGGTTCAGCAGTAGACATTGACTTATATATATATAAGAACTAGCGGACGTACCCGGCTTCGCCCGGGTTTTACCCGAGTAAAGTTTGTCTAACGAATCTCTCGATAAAGTGAACATTTTTTCCCGGTCCTTTGAAAAATACTCGATAAGTTTAATAAAATCAATATTAATTGGTTCCCTCGGTAATTGGAAGTTAAAGGAATAGTATCTTGCCTTGGAATTGTATCATTATTCTTGTATGGATGTACCCGGCTTCGCCCGGGTTATACCCGAGTAAAGGTTTGTCTAACGAATCTCTCGATAATGTGAACATTTTTTCCCGGTCCCTTTAAAAGTACTCGATAAGTTGAATAAAATCAATATTAATTGGTTCCCTCGGTAATTGGAAGTTAAAGGAATAGTATCTTGCCTATGAATTGTATCATTATTCTTGTCTCAAATAAATTGCCGTGTCATCCTGAATTTTGTCTTTCCTAATTTTCTACATTACAAAATCATCGTATCATCATGATAATATTTAGAGCAGATTGTTGAATTATAACAGATAAATTAGAATATTTATCTTGATTATTTTTAGGCGAAAAGTTATTTCAAAAAATTTATTTGCTAGAAGCCTTCCCAGTACTATACTAAATAACTTCTCAAAGTTTCATGGCGTTCCAATGAGTGGTTTGGTCAGGCATAAAGGACAGACACACACACATACATTCATTTATATATATATAGATATATAAAATATTCTATATAACCGATGATACCACTTGCCGTGACTGACCGCCTTCATGTTTCACTTCCTTCCTGTCCACGTTGGTGACCACCTCAGTAATGGTGGCTCTCAGCGCGTCCTAGGTTTCTTGAAATTTTGCGTTAACCTTTTCCTCAACTACGCCTCAAAAGTAGTAATCGAGAGGATCTGGGCTGGAGGATGCCACAAGTCGTGTGTCCAGTGGTAGGGCACATTACACTGAAGAGACGCTAGAGTTTTTTTTTTCTTCGACTTGTGGGCTGGCGATGAGTCCTTCTGGAAGACGAAATCTCCATGCCCATTAAGGGCTTGACTACATCGTCGTTGATTCTGTGGCCTTTCTCAAATAAATGAGGTGGCATAACATCTCCTTGCTGCTGATAATCCAAAGGACCATGACCGCTGCTGATAATTTGATAATTCGAAGATTCTTTTAAAATTCAATCGCTTGCTGTAGCTTGCCCGTTCAGAGGATACTTCATACTATTCGCCTGCTTCTCTATATATTTTAGAAATTTCGAAAACTTGAGTTTTTTTTTTTACTCAAACTACTCAATTATCTCCTTTAGCAATTTTCTGGTACGAAGGGAATCAAGGATCGCTGCTATTCTGTCTTGTTCCTGACTCATGTTCTTGCTTGTTTGAACGTGTCTATATGCACGCGCCTCGTGATAGTATGAGGAAGCCGGGTGGATGAGAGAAGATTGGATAGAGTGCTCTCACCATCAAGACTCTCCAACTGCGTCACCCGATACTGGAGCCTATACTACAAGAACTCTGACCACCGTCGGTGCTCCTCCAAACCGGCGAGGCCCCAGAATCTCGTCCACGCTTATTCTTGGCATTCGGAGAGCGGGATATGGCACTCTTCTATATCCACTACTTGCATCTGGCTTCCCCCGCGGCGTCGTCGGAGTCTTCACCTCTTCGAAGCTGCCGAAGAGATCCTAGAGCTGAACCACCGGATCCTAAAACCAGCACTCCTCTAGGCTTTTCGAGTCATGATAAACCAGTGTAAAATAATAAGGTTTATGCAAAATGCTTACGTAACATTGTTTGCATTTTTACTGTATTTATCCCAATACTAAAAATAGGCTGTCAAGCAAAAACCATGGGTGATGGAAAATTTCTAATTAGTTTTGAGTTCAGCATGGAAAGTTACACTAGAAATACCATCCGGTTCTTTTAGGAAAAAAATGTTGAACAGTGTTATCGATAAAATAATAATTATAAATGTAATCGAAAATAGTTCAATTTTTTCATAACAGATAGCGTGCTCATGCTTCATATCAATAAGTGCATAGGTATTTAAAATTTATTATTCGATAAACCTATTTTCAAACTCTGAGGGTCAAAGTAGGTAGATATTTGCAGTTTTATAATGTTTATATGTTTGGAAATATCAATTGATTTCCGCATAGCTGGGCATAAAATCTTGATTCGTAAACTAAGTATCTAATATTTGATAAAAATATATTTAAAAAACCAAAATGTGCAGACTACGCCGTGATAAACACGTTCTGACAGTCGTTCGTGTTAGTTGGTGATCACCGCACACGGGAGGTGACCACAGATGCGACAACACTATGAACTTATAGTCAATCAGTATGTGAGACAGTGTTTTGTTTCAGATTTATTCATTTTAATAAGATTAAATTATTAGATAAATATTTATTATATTTAGGCAAATATTAGGACAACAATTTGGAAATATCGTTGTAAAATGTTTTTATTAAATTATATTTTATGCCCAGCTTCTAGTATGTATTCAATCTGGTATATGTTGACATAGTTAATAATTGCAAAACTTGTCAACTCTTGATTTTGATATCCGAATAATAATTTTAAAAATTGTAAAACGACATTTGAAAATTATCCCGCATGTGTTTCTTTTAAACGAAAAATCGAAATTTATTTTAAGAAGAAATAACGATCATTTTCAACCTTAGTGATGAATTGTGAAGAGTACTGATAAACGGAAAATGTATTACAGCTTCACACCGCAAGCATGGCGTCTACAAAAAAAAAAAACTAAATAAATAAAAATAAAGAGAAGAACTGAAGAAGAGCATCGAGAATTCAATTGGGATTGGATGAATTCGTTCGCTTTCATATGCAACTTTGATGTTCTTCCGGCTTGTCTAATTTGCCACGAAAAATTCTCTTACAAAAATAAATTAAATTTAGAGAGGCATTTCACTAAATAAACATACAACTTATTAGTAAATATCCAGTCGGCTAAGAACGAAAAAGAGCTGTTAATGAGCTCCAAAATGAAAACAGCATCCAAGTTCCATATTAAGTTACTGGACGCAATCTACAAGTAATGTTAATTTGGCAAGATTCGCGGTATCACTAGAAAGAGCAGAAAAAGGCAAACAATTCACAGATGGGAAGTATATCAAAGATTGTTTCATACGTGCATCTGAATAATTGTTTCGTGATTATACAAACAAAGCAGAACAATATTTTTAAAAATCAAATATTTGTCGCTATCCGCTAAAATAGCACAAGATAGAATAGATAAAATGTCTTCAAATTTAACATATTTGCAGGTGGAAGATATTCAACTTTCTTCTGTCTTATCACTTGCTATAGATGAGTCTAGTCACATAAAAGACACGGCACAAGTTACCCTTTTTCTCAGGTATATGTTTTCTCAAGTTTCAAAAAAGAACTTCAAGAATTCCTACCGCCCTCGGGACAAGGTAGAGGGGAAGATATAGTGAATGCCGTCCAAAATTGCTTTGAAGACAATAAGATCGATTTAAATAAAACCGTTTCAATAGGAACTTATGGAGCCAGAAGTATGACAGGAAAAATAAAAAGGCAACAACGATTCTTCAGAGCAAAATGAACCACCAAATCCTTACGTGTCCCTGCTTAACACATCAAGAGACGCTTTGTTCCCAAAAATTTCGGCCGAAAAAGTTGAGGACATAAATTTGGTAATCAATATTGTTAATAGAATTTTAGCAAGAGCACTCTACCATCGTCAGTTTGAAGAATTCTTAAAAGAACTCAGTATCCCGACCTCCTTCTTCATAATGAAGTGCGATGGCTTTCCAAAGGTAAGGTGTTCAAACGTTTTGCTTTATGCTTGAATTACATAAATACATTCCTAAATGAAAAAGGCGTAAATCATCCTAAATTAGAGAACGACAAATGGTTGCAAAAATTATATTTTATGGTGGATATCAAAGCGAGATTAAATGAGCTGAATCTAAAACTGCAAGGGAATGGAAACCCAGCCTATGTTTTGGGAGAGGAATTGGTTTATTTGAAGAAAAATTAATTATTTTTGCAGATATTCAGATAAGTAAATTACTTCATTTTAAATTTCTAAAGCAATATCGCGATAAAACCAGTGAAACTGTTGACACGAATTCCTTCAGCACAGTTATAAAAAAATTGAAGATGAATTTTCTGACAGATTTGAGCAATTCGAAACCATTCTAGCATTCATAGTAAATACTCTCAACACAAAAAGTAATGAAACCACATTAAGCCATTTGGAAAAAATTGATACTGGATCTTTAAAATGTAATTGATCGATTTTAAAAGTAAAGTTTTGTGGAGTGGAAAATTTACAGAGTTGAAAAGCAATTTGAAAGAGTTGGAGGTCCAGAAATGTATGTAGCGCAACAAATAATAATAAATTTAAAATAAATGCCGCGAGTTGAGGCACTTATATTCGATGCATGGAATAGTCTCCCAGATTTTTACAGTGAGATGAAGAAGTTTGCATTTGATGTGCTGACTATCTTCGAATCTAAATATTCGTATAAGCAAGCGTTCTCTCTTTCATGAATATTATTAGAGGTAATGTAAGAAAAACCAACTGACAAATGAAAATTTAGAGTCGTGTTTGAAACTTAAAACAAGTTTTAATCCAAATTTACCTCAACTTTCGAAAACCATGCAAAGCCAATGCTACCATTCAATTTGTTTGCTCAAATATATTTTATTGTTTTTTTTTTTCATTCAAAAACAAGTTACATTGTTCATTAAAGTTTACATTTCTACTTTAATATAACCATGCAAAGCCATCTCTCCAATTGAATGTGTTTGTTATTGAAGTACAAGTTAGTCTTGTAAGTAAATGTTTGATTTTTTCTTAAATACAAATAATAAGATAAATACTTGTAATGAATAATTATCTAATAATGCATATATATATATGCATATATATATATGCTTGGGACCTCTGGGACCAGTGTTACCTGATGCTAGACGTACCTCGATGTCAACTCTACCGTGCAGTCGTGGTGGAAGGCGACACAGCTGGGCCAAAGGTGAAATAAACAAACAGAGATTCCACTAAGAAGCGTCTGAACGTCAAGAAGGAATGGGACGAGGAGATTTCTGGCAGGAAAGGGTTTAGTTACCTCTATCGAAGCGTCCGGCGGACTGGTGCTGAAACAAAGGTTGGCTAAGGACTGCCTAACTGAGGCTCGGGGCCTCCTTTTATAGCTTAGCTGGGTCCGAACAGGTCGCTGCCCTTTTCTGACGTAAACAGGGGTGGAAAGTTTTATTATCCAGGAGGGCCACGAACTCGTAAAAATTGGACTGGCCTTGCTAGGCCTACTTTCCTATTCTCACCTAAGCCTTCTCACCTAATCCTGATTAGTTTTAACCTTAATTTTCTCCTGTTATGCTCCATTCCTTCTATCTGTACACTTGCTATACTTTATTAGATTCTTACGCGGTACAGATTGATGTTAGTTGAGGCTTTCTATTTGCAGTAAATAAGAAGTTATATACAGTCACGTGGTGGAACATGTGGTAGTAGATATCTGGACTATTTACAACAATTCAATGGTCTTAAATCATCACAGATGGCCCCGGATGTGAAACGGTTCATATGGAGGGATTTAAGAGAGCGGAATAGGAAGACTGTTATTAAGGAAGTATTTTTTAAAAATTAATTTAAATGAGTTGGTATATAACATGGGGTTAATTTCTGTATATCCATAAGAGATAATAAAGTATAAACAACTAATACTAAACATACAAGTAAAAATAAAAATAGGAATAAAAGCTTTAATAGAGGACATATAATGATTATAGGTAAAAATATAAATGATTGGATGGGTAAATCATGATCTCTTCGTGATGGGCGTTAGAAAGGGTTGAGGGGTTAATTATTACTAGGTTGAGGCAATGTCACCTTGACTCAAGTCCCAAACCATTTATAATGTGCACGGCGCGGAAAACCTAGGCCATGTTTCACATGTAAATTTAAGGACCGAATAAAGTTACAGTACCATAATCGAATCAAAATATATAGTCACGACCGTCATGGGCCGGCCGGCCGGTTCTGTCACGGATGCGCGCGCATCATCATTATGATCATTATCATTATCTAATGATAATAATAATAATAATAATTATTATGCCGCCGGCATTACGTCATAGATTATAAACACAAGGTAATAAGGCCAAATAAAAAATAGTGTGTGATTAGGCACAATATTTGGATTATCTACTTATATAATTGCCTTATTCTCTCTGTGTGATGTTCACTGTGTGAAGTTCACGGATAGATTTTGGTCAGAATGGATAAAATAAAAAAGTGTCAAGGGATGGGAATCGAACCCACGACCTTCCGCTTACCGGGCAGATGCCATGACCACTAGGCTACCCTGGACATATTTTTCCGTTCACATTTTTATTTTTATATTTTCAAGACACACACAGTTTGGGGCGGGACGTTTCACAAGAGAGACATCCACGGCGCCAATTTATAATTGTAACGAATAGTATTTTAATTAAAACATTTTAAAAATATATACGCACTCGGGTAAAACCCGGGTGTTGCCCGGGCCATTCGTCTAGTAGTAAGATAAGGGTGATTGTTATGGGTTTTAGTAATTAGTCGTTAAGACGTACGCATGCAGGATAAATGAGGGCGAAGATCAGTGACCAGAAATCAAAGTTTTAATTGGAGTCGTCAGGGGCTTAGCGAGAAAAAGAGTAAAAAAAAAGATGTGCCAGCGTGTGGCATGAGAGCGCCCTGGAATATATAAAAAAAATACAATTTGCACGTGTCCAAGCCAGAAGTTGGCATAGGTAAATCTGGGGGACGGTGTGTCAATATTGTTAATTACGAAATCAAAGTAGGTCAAGTCTAGCCTGCGAAGGGGTGTTAAAAGTTCCTGCGTAAAAGGAATGTTAGTATTTATTAAGAAGTATTATTTATTTAAGTAACCCAGGTTCCTGGAGCGTACTCATTAAGAAGTAACCTTTAAATTGGTTGATTAAGAGGTTATTGAAAATTGCCCTGTTTTTAGATCATGATTTTTAGTTTGATTATAAAAGAATATATCATTGAGATATGAAGTTGCGAAATTAAGGCTTTGCATATAGCGTTAAAGGATTTGAAAAATCGAAAATAGAATTGCGAAGTTAAATGCAAAGTAATCTTTAAAAAAAAAGTAAAAATAGTGATGACATAATACAAAGATTAACACACTATAGCAGTATATAAGGGGTAATAGAAAGTTAAAATATTAAATGAAAATTAAGAATGAGCAATAATATACTCGATAGCATTGAACATGGTAGCGGAAGATGAAACAATGTAAAAAAACATCTAATTTATAAAGTGAGAGAAAATATAAAATGACAAATGCAAATTAGTGATATAAACATGAAATATAAACTTGAGATTATTAGATATGAAAGATAAAATATAAATTTGATTATAAAATAGCGTCATAAAGCAAAAGTAAATAAGCTTTGGTGAAGAAAAATAAAATAAAATGACACTAATCTAAACTGATTGGTTGACGTAAATAAAAAAACAATTATAAGAGCTATATAATGATTATATACAAGATATTAAAATGAAAATTTAAAAAAATGTTCATCGAGAAAGAAGAGCAAGTAAGATTATATATAGAAGTTTGTATATCGAGAAAGAATGGAAAGTAGTAGGCCCAATGTATGTTCCTGTTTTTTAGGATGGGTGGAGAGAGCTTTAAATTGTCCTCAGATGATATCTTTGGTCTTGTTGGCCTAAGTTGTTCTAACTTACCGAATTTGTTTTATGTTTGACTCGACTCGTGGATCACATTGTTTCCAACTGTGAAACTCACTGAGTACTAATGTTGTCGATTTTTTGTTCCCTGCGCCATGTTTAGGTGAAAACGTGATTCTTCCTAAAGCGGCATTTATATTGTGTGTGCAGGAAACACGGCGATCTATTCTAACCGATCAAGAGTTTTTTTTTTTTTTTCAAACATATGTGGGTGTGTGTGATTTTTGTAGGTAAAATGTTGTCCTTGGATCTAAGTGTCGATGTTAAGTGGACAAGTTAATTGAGGGCGAGAGAATCTATACCTGGTGACTTGGTTTTGGTTTATTAATGAAAGAATAGATATTTTAATTCATTAGGGGTTAGAACGGTATATAGTAAAAGGCACGCACTAACATTTAATTTAATAGCTGGCGAAATTTCATTAGAGAACACGGGGTGGCGACGGGCCGTGACAAGACAATGTCGGCTGTTTGTTTTTCCATATCCCCTCGAATTTATTATTAGCGATTTCCGGCGGTGGCGGGTATATTTATTTGGGTCAGAGGCCCCTTGTGGGGACAGCTTGCTTGATGGCTGTCTCCCACCTTTGGAAACGCGGTTCTTGCTTGGTTTTCTGATGGCTATGTATTAGTGACATTGGGTTTGTCATTCTGCTTAATGTGATCCTTACTTACTATTATTGGAAGATCTCTGCAGTAAGATGAAGAAAAGGGGCTGAGCAAGTCTGAGGTATAGGACGGGATTTCAGAGCGTCAAAAATCGTGGGACATAAATGGTTAAATTCTACTAAGTGTACAGGTGTTTGAATTAGAGGCTGGGGCGCGAGGAATAAGATATTTTCTGTATAGTATTTAAGATATTATTTCTACAATTGTAAACGGACCTGTGAAGTATGGTGCCAGTTTTCCCGTATCGGGATGTTTATAATTTTTTTTACGAGGACTAGGTCACCAATCTCTAAATGCGGGGATTGATGACCTTTATCATATCTTTGTTTGTCCCTTTCATGCTTAAGCTGTGTTCTGCTGGAGGCAAATAGCCTAGCCTTCTGTACGTCGGGGAACGGGTTGTAATGGTTTTTTTAGTTCTGGTGGGATGTGCTATTAATAATCAAAAAGATAGGTGGGAAACCTGTGACGGTGTGCGGGGATTGGTTATAGATTTGGACAACTTGCTTAATTAATTTGGTCCAGGATGTCTTTGGGTTTTCGAGATATAGTAACCTTAGCTTTCCAGTGATGGTGGCGTTCAATCGTTCTATCAATCCGTTAGCTTGCGGATTGTTACTGGTGGTAAGTAGTGGTTGTATACCGCGAGATTGCAGAAATTTGCGGAATTTTTCGGAGGTGAATGCGGGCGCTCTATCCGAAAGTAGACGTTTTGGAGACCCTTGTTGTAGTATCTTTTTTAGGGTTTGGATGTACGTTAAGGTCCTGGTAGATATCGATGGGAATGCCCAAGCGTATTTGGTCAAGTGATCCACTATAACATGGAGATACGTCTTGGAGTGTCCGTATTTCGAAAATCCGGATATTGTATCTATTGATATTAAATCGAATGGTTGTTGTGGTGGGGGAATTTGTCCTAAGGTGCCACGAACTCGTAAAAATTGGATTGGCCTTACTAGGCCTACTTTCCTATTCTCACCTAAGCCTGATTAGTTTTAACCTCAAATTTCTCCTGTTATGCTCCATTCTTTCTATCTGTACAGTTGCTATACTTTATTAGATTCTTACGCGGTACAGATTTATGTTAGTTGAGGCTTTCTATTTGCAGTAAATAAGAAGTTATATACAGTCACGTGGTGGAACATGTGGTAGTAGATATCTGGACTATTTACAACAATTCCATGGTCTTAAATCATCACATATATTATCTAATTTGTTGTTAAAAACATTACCTTTATATGAATAACTAGATATTTTTTCTTATGAATAAATAGATTATGCGATTACTACTTATTGCTGGCAATAAAAAAAATGGTGTGGCTCTTTAAAAACTTTGAAAATTTTGAAATTGTAATTTTTGACTCTTCCGACTCAAAAAATGCCGACCCTTGCACTAGTCCATTCTAGTGAGCTGGGTAGTAGGCATTTTACACTTCAGGAACCTGGGTTATAAATCTCTTTCTAATGACTTCTTAATTAACACCTTCTGATAATAATCAATATTTTACAGCGAAATATGCAGTAAAATTATCATCAGGCTTTATGAAAACAAATTAATAAAGTTAGTCTGATATTTGGCTATTTTCAAATTATGGGGACAATTTCATTCCTGGTCTCTCATGTTTCATTTCACAAAAATGTATATTAGGTATTGGTTTAATTTGAAAAGGCTTTTACTAGCCTAATTATATGCCTCAACTTCATCTATACACCTACTTGTTAACCTCATAGAGCTTTTAATAAAAGTTTTAATGGAAAAGAATGTGAAGGTACCTTTTAATCTTTTTTAGTTTTATATGTTGCTCGAGTGAATGTTCTGCAGAAAGAACCTTGTTGATGCACATTAAAAATTAAACATCAATTATATTTCTTGAAAATAAAGATACTTCGCCCAGTAAATCTTTTTATTACCTCGACCTTTCGACAAAAATATTTTGTCCTCGTCAGGAGAAAACAAAAATTAAACATTTAGCAAGGCGTTAAAAATCTTTCTAAAGTTCCAATATCGCGTGAGAACGCCCTTGGAATTTTAGAAAGATTTTTAACTCCTTGCTAAATGTTTAATTTTTGTTTTCTCCTGACGAGGACAAAAGATTTTTGTCGAAATGTCGAGGTAATAAAAAGATTCACTGGCCGAAGTATCTTTATTTTCAAGAAATATGAATGCCGGCCAGGCAGCCTCAATATTTACGATAATCAATTATATTATCATGATTTTCTGACTTGAAATATATCAAATTTGAGTAATTGGGTTAATTTTTTTTTTGTTTATAATATGACACACACACAAAAGCCTCTTCCAGTCTTAACACTATATACTGTTAAATTTGAGCCAGATTAGTTATATATTAAGAACGAGCATATATAGAATAGTGCAAATAGAAATATCATAAAGTTGCAGGAAGATGATATTGATGTACAGAAAGAGAAATCTCTTCCTTCAATTGTGCATCAGAACGTTAGCACTTTGCATCACTATAGTAAGAAATCTTTACTAGTGATGATATGGAATGACCACAAAACCAGTTTTTGGTAAATTCAGACAAAAAGCTAACCTATATACCATCGTACGGGCTTTGGCCCTCATCAGTATAGGGGCAGCTTCGATTTCATAACATCCTATCGCAACTTTATAATGTAATCTTGCCTGAAAATCGGCTCTTGCCACTTCACTATCTTAAATACCTGTTTGCTAATTCGACCAATTTCATAATTCGTCTCGTAGGATGTTATGAAATCGAAGCCGCCCTCTAATGATGAGGGTTAAAGCTCTCGTAATATTGTCGCGCTTGACCCCACCGGTTCCTTGCGACGATGCGCTTCTTCCGCCGTCGATCACCTGCCCGGGCTCCCGTTGCTCTTCCCTGTAGCTCCTCCCTGCAGGCACCCCGAAGAC
>CP092864.1:43890623-44122604 GCA_030710605.1 Cordylochernes scorpioides
TCTTTCACTTTGGTGAAGAAACCAAATAGTCAACTTCGAATTTGTTAGGATCCAACTGAACTCGATAAAGTTATAAACAGAGAACATTTCAGCTTCCGACATTAGATGAAATACTTCCTAAGCTTAAAAATGCAAAATATTTTTCAGTTTTGGATGCTAGAAATGGATTTTGGCAAATTAAGTTAATCCGAATAGCACAGATTTGACCACTTTCATAACTCCATTTGGGAGATATAAATTTTTAACATTGCCTTTTGGTTTATCTTCTGCCCCAGAAGTATTTCAGAAGAGAATTAAGGAATACTTTGAAGATATTGAGGGTACAGAAATGTATTTTGATGATTTCTTGGTATTTGGACCCAGTTTAGAAGAACATAATAATAATTTGGAAAAAGTTTTCAAAAGAGCAAGAGATATTAACTTAAAATTCAACAAAGAAAAAAAGTCAATTTTTAAAAACTGAAATAAAATATCTTGGTCATATATTGACCTCTAATGGATATAGACCAGATGAAGAAAAAGTTAAGGGCCATCAAGGAAATGCCAGTACCGAAGAATAAACAGGATTTAGAAAGATTTTTGGGTATGATCACTTATCTTGGAAGGTTCTATTCTAATCTATCAACATTAACTGCAGTTTTGAGAAATTTACTCAAAAAAGATGCCCCTTGGAATTCGAGTAGCTATCAAAATAAGGCTTTCATAGAATTGAAAGAAGTGATTTCTCAAAATCCTACTTTAAATTATTATGATGTTAAAAAACCTGTTACAATATCTGTAGATGCTTCTAAAGATGGCTTGGGAGCTGTACTACTTCATGAATACAAACCAATAGCTTTCGCATCAAAAGCAATGAATCAAACGGAAAGAAATTATGCGCAAATAGAAAAAGAGGCCTTGGCAATTGTATTCGGATGTGAAAAATTCTATCAATTCATAATGGGAAAAAAGACCATAGTTGAAACAGACCATAAGCCACTTGAAACAATCTTTAAAAAGCCATTATATCAAACTACACCAAGAATACAAAGATTTATGCTTAGACTTCAAAAGTTTGACATTGAAATCTATATTAATAAAATGCAAATTTCATAAGTGGTGTTCGCTAAAAACTTTTAGCATCGCTAAAAACCTTACAATGCATCAATTTCAACCAAATTTTCAACATTTATGTAAAACGAGATGGAGCAGGTTTTGCTTAACATCAAAATATATTTCCTAACATTAACATGCGTAACTTCGCTGTTATCGATTAAATACAAAAAATCAACAGAGTTAATTTTATTTATATATAAATACAAAATTAAATTTCAACAGAGTTAATTTTTTTTTACATACTAGCTAATAATCTCAATCTAAAAATATAATATAAAAAGCCAACAATGAAGAGTGAATGTAAGATAAAAAGCCAACAATGAAGAGTAAATGTAATATAAAAAGCCAACAATGAAGAATGAATGTAAGATAAAAAGCCAACAATGAAGAGTGAATGTAATATAAAAAGCCAACAATGAAGAATGAATGTAAGATAAAAAGCCAACAATGAAGAGTGAATGTAAGATAAAAAGCCAACAATGAATAGTAAATGTAATATAAAAAGCCAACAATGAAGAATGAATGTAAGATAAAAAGCCAACAAAGAAGAGTAAATCTACTTATATAATTGCCTTATTCTGTCTGTGTGAAGTTCACTGTGTGAAGTTCACAGATAGATTTTGGTCAGAATATAATATAAAAAGCCAACAATGAAGAATGAATGTAAGATAAAAAGCCAACAATGAAGAATGAATGTAAGATAAAAAGCCAACAATGAAGAGAAATATGATATAAAAATCCAACAATGAAGAATGAATGTAAGATAAAAAGCCAACAATAAAGAGTAAATGTAATATAAAAAGCCAACAATGAAGAATAAATGTAAGATAAAAAGCCAACAATGAAGAGTAAATATAATATAAAAGCCAACAATGAAGAACGAATGTAAGATAAAAGCCAACAATGAAGAGTAAATATGATATAAAAAGCCAACAATGAAGAATGAATGTAAGATAAAAAGCCAACAATGAAGAGTAAATGTAATATAAAAAGCCAACAATGAAGAATAAATGTAAGATAAAAAGCCAACAATGAAGAGTAAATATAATATAAAAAGCCAACAATGAAGAGTGAATGTAAGATAAAAAGCCAACAATGAAGAGTAAATGTAATATAAAAAGCCAACAATGAAGAATGAATGTAAGATAAAATGCCAACATTGAAGAGTGAATGTAATATAAAAAGCCAACAATGAAGAATTAATGTAAATAAAAAGCCAACAATGAAGAGTGAATGTAAGATAAAAAGCCAACAATGAATAGTAAATGTAATATAAAAAGCCAACAATGAAGAATGAATGTAAGATAAAAAGCCAACAATGAAGAGTAAATCTATATATATAAAATTGAATGTCTGTCTGTCTGTACTCTATAGATTCAAAAACCATACATCCAATCGCCGTGAAAATTTGGAATATTATTAGGTATATCACCGGGAAGGTTTTTGAAAAATAATTTCATGAATATCTTGAATATCCTTAGAGTTATTTGCAGATTTGTAGATTTAACTCGCAAGCAGCGCCCCCATTGTGACGATGATAACAAGTTTTCTTATCACTAAGTTTGTTATCTTAAATATTATTTATCAAAAGTAAGATTATCTCAGGATGACACGGCAATTTATTTGAGACAAGAATAATGATACAATTCCAAGGCGAAGATACTATTCCTTTAACTTCCAATTACCGAGGGAACCAATTAATATTGATTTTATTCAACTTATCGAGTATTTTTCAAGGGACCAGGAAAAAATGTTCACTAGATAAAACTATGATTTTCTAATGTAGAAAATTAGGAAAGACAAAATTCAGGATGACACGGCACACAGGGACCGGGAAAAAAATGTTCACTTTATCGAGAGATTCAAATTTACGAGTTTCAAATTATCAAAATATATATATATATATTTTTTTAAATAAGTTTTTAGATAATTGTTTTAACAAATGTTCGCTAGACAAACCTTTACTCGGGTAAAACCCCGGGCGAAGCCGAGTACGTTTTATAAGTTTATAGAGAATTGTTTTAACAAATGTTCGTTAGACAAACATTCACTCGGGTAAAACCCGGGCGAAGCCGGGCACATCCGCTAGTAAAATATAAGCCAGGTAAAGAACTTGTGATTGCAGATTACCTTTCTAGAGCATTTTTGCAGGAGGAAGAGGAAATTGATCAGGAGTTAGAGGCACAAATATGTCTTGTTCAGGAAACTTTATCAGCCTCACCAAAAATACTAAAATAAATGAAAGAAACAACAGAGCAGGATAAAACTTTCACAGAGCTGAAAAAAATAGTAATTAATGAATGGCCAAACAGAAATGATATTCCATATGAATGTGTTCCGTACTGGAATTATAAAGAAGAACTATATATTCTGAATGCATTAGTCATGAAAGGTTGCACAGTTGTGGTACTTTCAAGCTTGAGGAAAACAATGTTGCAAATAATACATAAAGTCACCTAGGTATGGATAAATGCAAAATAAGAGCCAGACAATCAATTCTTTGGCCAGGAATAAATAAGCGAATCGAATATTTGATTTCAAAGTGTGAAATATGTATTAGAAACAGAAGATCACAAGAAAAATAGCCTCTCATTCCTCATCCAGTTGAAGATCTTCCTTGAAAAAAAGTAGGATTTGATTTGTTTGAACTCTATGGGGAAAAGTATCTTATCATGGTGGATTACTTTTCAAAATTTCCAGAAATTGCACTTCTAACAGATACTAAAACAGAAACTGTGATAAGAAAATTAAAATCTGTATTTGCAAGATATGGCATACCTCAGATAATAATGTCTGATAATGGACCTCAATTTAACAACTATATGTTCAAAAAGTTTGAAAAAGATTGGATTTTAAGCATATAACATCGAGTCCATTGCATCCGAAATCTAATGGTCTAGTAGAAAGAAATGTTCAAACAATTAAAAATTTGATTAAAAAGGCAAGGCAAGCTGATGAAGATCCTTTTTTTGGCACATCTCAATTTTAGATAAACAAAGATTGATGGAGTTGAGTCCCCCGCATCACTACTTTTTGAAAGAGATATCAGAACTAAATTACCCTATACAAATAGTTATCTTAGGCCAAGAAAGATAAACATTAGGAAAGTTCATTGTCGAATCGCCGCATGGAGAAGTGATAAGAAGAAATTCGATAGATCTTTACTTGCCTAGAACTGTTCTGTTTCAGCCAGAAGCAACAGCAGGACCATGTCAACCAGACACTAGTCTTCAACCTCCAGAAATAGAATGCAGTGATCCTGAGAAACCCACTGAAGTCAGAACAAGATCGGGAAGACTTGTAAAGACACCTAACAGACTTATTTATTAATATGTATGCTTTTTTATTCCGTTTCAAATCTTAAGGAAGGAGATGTAATATAATATAATATTTGAGTCAAAAGGCGATCCATTAATTAAGATTATAAAAAAGGAGGTACCTGGATCTCTAAAGAAAAAAAAACATTTTTTTTTTCTTTACAGATCCAGGTACGCCCTTTTTTATAATCATAATATAATATGTTTAAATATTTGACCATCACCAACATTGTTGTTTTTTATAAATATAATATACATATAATTTTACATTATTAGTATGTTGCACGTTGTTCACTTAAGATAAATAAAATAAGTCTTTTATATAAAAATATATCTTTCATCAATAATAAACATAAACAAAACATATTACAGTATGGTTCACCTGTTCCCATTGCGCAGTAGCAGAGCTATGTTGATAAGGTAATTACCAGTCTTAGAGTTCAGAACTGACTTAACGACTGGTTGTCCAGGAAGAATCCTAAAGTTATATGATCTGGAAAAGTGGCTGCATTTTCAAGTGCCTTAACCAATCCAAGGGCTTCCGCCTGAAAGACAGAACAATGAGGGGACAAGACACGATATTCACGCATTTCAGGTGCACAATCGAGACCAGAGACCCTGTACACGCCGGCGCCAACTCCATATCTGGTTTTGGAACCATCTGAATAATATGCCACGTAGAAGGAAAGAGCTGGACTATTACTGAGAAAGAATTACTGGGGAAGGGAGAGGATGTGGAAAATAAGGAGGCACGAGTGGAATTTCAGCGTCAACCAATCCATACTTTTTCAAGTATAGCTCAGTTTTAGCCGCGATTTCCAGATCGAGAGGAAGAATTCTAGAGAGAGAGATAAGAGCAGCGTTGCTGGTTGAGCTGAAAGCTCTACTAGCTCTCACTAGGAAAGGCCTTTGAGCTCTCAGTAGAACATTTAAGGAGCGTTGAGAAAGATTAAGAAACCATACCATCGAGGTGTAGGCAATGGCAGGAACAACCACTTGCAGATACATAGTTCTCAAGGCGCGGTAACCAAAACCAAAGTTGAGATTAGCGGCTGTGGTCAAACGTGGCAAAATGTCGCAGACCTTGGCGCAGACTCCAACTACGTGCTGATGGAGAGATAGACGTCGGTCAAATCTCACTCCCAGCACCTTAATTGAGTCGCCCCATTGGATTGGCCGTCCGTGGATAACCAAATCCTGGTTCAGGCAGTCCCCCGTGTGGTTTGAGGAGAACCATAGCCTGACACTTCCCCATGCTGAGTTCCAGTTTATGCAAACTGCACTACTTAGCGATCATATCTATGGTGTGTTGGGCCGCGGAAGTTGACTAGGTCGACATCCCGAGACCACCACGACCAGATCATCCGCGTAGGCTTGCGGGAAAACTTTATTCCTGGAATCCAGCGTGAGAAGTTCCTCAAAGACAATATTCCAAAGGAAAAGGTCGAGAACTGAACCCTATGGACATCCTTCGGAAACACGTCTCGACACAGTACGACCATTCATAGAAAGTCTCACAACACGGTTGCATAGAAACGAGTTCATCAGATGATAAATGTTTATCGGACAAATGCTTTTGTGCAACGCTCTCAAGATACTGGAGTGGAGCACGTTGTCAAAAGCGCCTTTAACATCAAAAGAAAGAAAAAGACAATCTTATTTTTAATCGTCCAGGTTATACTATATTTTAGATTTAAGAGTGCGGCTGTAGTAGATCTACAAGGCTTAAATTCAAACTGGTTTGGAGGCTCTTTACACACCCTATCGGCCATCCACGACAGCCTAGCAAACACGAGACGCTCAAAGATCTTGCCCAAACCAGGCAGCATCGTGATTGGATGGTTTGGTGCGAGAAAGACCTCCCCACTTCTCTTGGGAACGAGAACGACTTCCCCCAGCTTCCATGGAGATGGAAATTGGCCAGTGGTTAAACACTTGTTGAAAATATTAAAAAAAAAGTCCAAAAATGTTTAACTATTTTCACGATAAAAACAGGTTCCATTACCAGGAGAAGAAGATAAGCGCACCTTATCCGCTGTTAACAACAACTCGTTATCTGTAAACAAAGGGTCGTTATCAGATAACGATGTGATGATTTTGCTTAAATCTTTATGTTCCAGCATGGTATCGGCGGGACTCGGCCGAAATAGTATTCTAATACGTGATTTAATGTGTCCCGCGGAAATTTAAGTTAAAGACAATACCTTTGTGGTCAGACAACTCCTGGTACTCAGGATGCCAATCAGTAACGCTAATTACAAGGCCAGCACTACAGCAAGTGACGTCGATGGAAGAAAAAGCGGTTGCCCTATTCCCACGTCACCGCGCCGCGCGTGTTGAGCACATGCAAATAGTTGCCATCTATAAAGTTTTCAACTAGATCTCTCTTAGTTGAGTGATGCCTGAGGAGCAGAGGTTTATCCGACCACCTAAAAGATTCAATATTTAGATCGCCGCAAAAAAATTACCTCGTCATAGTTCAGAGAAATAAGGCTATAATTTATCTTATCTAGAAGAGGGGAGGGGTCACATAATGGCGGAAGGTAAACATTACAAAGAAGAATACATTTACCACTTATTTCACACATGACAAACACAACATTAACACTGGAAAAATGAGAAAAATGGACAAATTTAAGGCTAGGATTTACTACAATTAACATAGCTTCCAACCTAGAGTTTGTAATAGGGCCATAGCAAACTCTGTTAGATGGGATTGACAGCGATGGGATTTTGCCGCGCGCGGCTGGGAGCTCTTGTAAAAGTAGTAAATCCATGTTCTCCTGACGATAATAATCCAACATGTCTTATTTATATTGATTTGTAGACACTTAAAAATATTCATTTGACCATCAACATATTGACCTGTTCCTGGGCATCTCGCATGTGCTTACACATCACTATAATACTGTATTGGATCATTCTGCTTATACAGGGTGATTCAAAAAAATGTATACACACTTTGAACTTCCATAGAAAATTTATTTACCGTTTTACAAAGTTAAATTTCAGGAAAATAGAAACATGAAGGTCCAATATTATTAACATTTGTTATTTATGTTTCATTTATATTGGACCTTCAGGTTTCTATTTTCCTGAAATTTAACTTTGTAGAACGGTAAATAAATTTTCTATGGAAGTTCAAAGTGTGTATACATTTTTTTGAATCACCCTGTATATTCAACACTGAAGGGTGAAATCTCAAAAATGGTATTTAAGAAAACTATGGACATAAGCTTTTAAGACAGTAGATCACATATAAATATTTGAATCGTGCGCCATGCTCTTCCTCAAACATTAAGGACAAGGCCAGTTAGGCATAAATTAATATAAAGCAAATACGCTCCATCTAAATATATAGAAAATCTAAACATTATAAGACGCGAATGTTTATTTCACACATAAATCATATTTCTACTGTCCTTACTGCGATGGAAATATATTGGGAGGACTTGATTCATCAGTGGTGAACCCTCCCAGCGGTTTCGCCAATTTAACTGATGAGCCACTGATAAGCCAAGCACTCCCAATATTTTTTCCTTTCAGTAAGGACAGTAGAAATTTGATTTATTTGTAAAAGAAACATTCGCGTATTATAATGTTTTAATTATATATATATATATTTTTTTTTAATTATGTATATATATATATGGCGCGTTATTGGCTTATTTTAAAATAAAAAAGTATGCAAAACAATAATTTATACAAATTACAAAGTATATTA
Organism: Cordylochernes scorpioides; assembly: GCA_030710605.1. Classification (NCBI taxonomy): domain Eukaryota; kingdom Metazoa; phylum Arthropoda; class Arachnida; order Pseudoscorpiones; family Chernetidae; genus Cordylochernes; species Cordylochernes scorpioides. Next base: position 43,898,760 of record CP092864.1, read on the forward strand.
CACAAACTATATACAAGGAACTGAAAATTGTTATAATCTTCGAATATGGGTCCAGGAACATGGGTTATAAATATATCTCTAAATACCCGTGTTCTTTTGTTACCAAATCTTTAAATATGCAATACAAACTTTTGTCTAAAACTAATTGTCTTAATTTTGTTTTATTCTATGCAAATAGAGAGATTTTACTTTTAACATTTTTCCGTTAAAGACTCCGAGAATACGACTATACGTCTTAATAAAAGCTTTTTTTTTTGTGATTAAATTATTTTTAAAAATTAAAAATATATAATTATATAAATACATAATTATAATTAATATAATTATATGAGCCATAGTTACCCAAAAATTATTTTAAAAATCAATAAAAAGTTTCTTTTACTCTTAAGAAACTTTTTACCTGATATTGATTTTTACTTTTTTCACACAAATATAATTATAATTATAATTAAATACATATAATCATAATTATAAAACATAATTATAATGATTAAAAACACAGATTATTTTTACACCTTAATAATGGAAGATCATCATATTGTATTTTTAATACCAACGCTTACATTTGTTTTTTTTTTTACTACCTCTGAAGGTTTGTGGTATCTTTTTGTAAGTATTTTAAAATACTTTTATTGTAGATTATAAGCATGGGAAATTCAAATGCAAAAAGATTGAAAGTTGATTACTTTGGAGCCACTCTTTTAGACAAATGCTCAATCTGTTTGGACGATATCAAAGAAAGAGCATTCCCTGAATGTTGCCAACATCAGTTCTGTTTGGAATGTTTGAAAGAAGCCGCCAAACGACGACATCGTTGCCCGATTTGTCGCGGAAAATTTGAGAGAATCGTTTATAATGTTCGTGGGGCCGAGGATTTCGACACGGTCCGTGTTCCCGATGTTATAAATTCTAATAATGGACAGGAACCCTTTGAAGCTGCCCGTCATTCTACTAGAGGTACAGGAATTTATAGACCAATTCTCCAAATGCGCGTAACTTTGATTCGTGGGCCAGAAATTCGTACGCATCCCTACCGAAGACACAGAAATTCTCCTCCTCAAATGCCAGAAATTCACACCATTCAATCCCAAAATGAAAGAATCAGTGATCCAGAAAATGGTACACACCCCAACCAAAGAGAATGAACTTTGAACCAGAATTTAGCACACATCTTTAGAATATAAAGACCATTAATACTTTATATATTAAAATGCGTACGAGAAAATATTGAAACTTTTTACCTATTTTATAATATGTAAATATTGTTAAGTAAATTTATTCCTTTTGAAAAAAAAATTCTCATCTAAATTACTTAGCGAAAAAACGTGAACGCGTGCCTCTGTGTGATCATTTTTTTTTCTCTACGTATTGATAAATGTTTTATCTATAAGATCCTTATAAAATTATTTCATTATTTTGAATATTTTACGTGATTCAATCTCATTCCTGGAAATTATTGATCACACGTTGTTTATAGATAATACACTAACAGATTTTAGTTGTAAAGTTTTAAGCAATCCTCTTCAAATACGCTGAAATATACATAACTATCTAAATACAAAAATTTTCCTTATTTTTTCCCTTATGTGTCACACCTTATTCCCCGAATTTTAGTTGTTGTATTTATTATTCAATTTTCCAAATATAGATATTTTGCTTTTAAAAGTTTACCTTATTCATTTATCCAAATTGATTGTTTTCAAAATATGTGAGTTTGCAATATTGAAATATAGTAATTCTAATGATGGATATTTCGTGTTTCTAATTTAATTGTTAATTATCTTTATCATAATTGTTAATATAGTTTTGCTTTTTACAAACCACTTTCACATTTTATACAAACAAAAAGCTGCTAAAAGTCAATACATAAATATTTTAATATATTTTATATTCCAGTAATTAAATTCTTTCTCTAAAATATCACACATATCCATATCTATATCTATATATATAAAAATCAATGTTTGTTTGTTTGTATGTCGGTATACAAATTCGCAGTAGTTCACTAATTCAAACCAAAATTTCCATACATAGGTAAAATACGGGGAAGACGATAGGCTATTTAAAAAATATATAAATCAATTATTAAAGCTATATATTCAAACTAGCGGACATGCCCGGCTTCGCACGGGTTTTACCCGAGTAAAGGTTTGTCTAACGAATCTCTCGATAAAGTGAACATTTTCCCCCGGTCTCTTGAAAAATACTCGATTAAGTTGAATAAAATCAATATTAATTGGTTCCCTCGGTAATTGGAAGTTAAAGGAATAGTATCTTGCCTTGGAATTGTATCATTATTCTTGTCTCAAATAAATTGCCGTGTCATCCTGAATTTTGTCTTTCCTAATTTTCTTCATTACAAAACCATCGTATCATCATGATAATATTTAGAGCAGATTGTTGAATTATAACAGATAAATTAGAATATTTATCTTGATTATTTTTAGGCGAAAAGTTATTTCAAAAATTTTATTTGCTAGAAACCTTCCCAGTACTATACTAAATAACTTCCCAAAGTTTCATGGCGTTCAATGAGTGGTTTGGTCAGGCATAAAGGACACGCACACATACATTCATTTTTATATATATACTAGCGGATGTGTACCCGGCTTCGCCCGGGTTTTATCCGAGTGAAAGTTTGCCTAACGAATATTATATATTATGAAGTATAATAAACAATGCTAAAGATTAGTTTTAATTATTAATCAAGATTGTGTGTGAATATGTGAGAAAGATGTAATATCGTTGTTGTTTTCTTGGCCGACTGTTTTACATATGGTGTTATCTTAAAATTGCTTGTTTTGAATATTTTTTTAGATTGAGTTTGAATGAATTGCTGATTTTTTTGTATTTATATATAAATAAAATTAACTTTGTTGAATTTATTTGTATTTTATCGATAACAGCAAAGTTATGTATTTTAAAGTTAGGAAAAATATTTTGATGTTAAGCAAAACCTGCTCCATCTCGTTTTACATAAATGTTGAAAATTTGGTCGAAATTGATGCATTGTAACGAAAGTTTTTAGCGAACACCACTTATGAAATTTCCATTTATATAGAAGATATAATATAAATGAGTTTTAAAAATTGTTAAAAAAAAAAATGCATCGGCCGGGAATCGAACCCTGGCCGCCCGCGTGGTAGGCGAGCATTCTACCACTGAACCACCGATGCTTTAAAAAAATCAAATTCATTTATCGTCGCGACCAGTGCTGCGCCCTAGCGGTAAAAGACTGGAACTAACGCTTTTTGGTTTTTTATTTTAAAAAAAAGCACATTAACTTTTTTAGTTTTTTGAATAGCCTATATGTTAAACGAAATCTTCAGCTACCTACATGCGAAATTCCATTGAGTCAGTAGATTTTGCGTGATGCGATAACAAACATCGTTTTCGCATTTCATTTTTATATACATAGGATATATAAGGAATGTTGTTGTTGTCGTGTCCAAAGAAGAGTCTTAGATGTCTCCATGCATCTCCATCACAGCAGCAGCAATATCCACTATCTTGGGTGTGTAAAGCTGCTTCTCTGGGTCTAAGTCAATTTTCTGCAAGGCTGCGGCCATTGCTGGGCATGAGAATATGTGAGTAGGTGTTAGTTCCACACCAGGACAATTGTTGCACGCTTTATAAGTTCTTGTACCATCTGGATGTATTGTCATTCCTTTATAGTGTTTTGTTCTAAGTCTTGTTATAGTTTTTGTCAGTTTTCTCTCAGAGTTTATTTCACATATTTGATCTTTTCTTATTTTTTGTTGATTATCTTGTATTTTGCCAAAGCATCAGCGTCAAATACTGACATTTGTTCTTTCCTTTGGCTCAGCTTTCTGGCTTCCTTTGCCAATTCATCTGCCATTTCATTACCCTCGATCCCAACATGGGCAGGAATCCATTGTAGAATGCAGTTCTTCTCCAATGTTTCCAGTTGGGAAAGTAATGAGTGTATTTTCTGCGTGATTCTAGTATTGCCCTTCTGAATTGCTTCTAGAGCGGATCTGGAGTCGCTGTATATTATGATTCCTTCTGCTTGATGCAGGGATGGTTGGTTCAGGCATACATCAAGGGCTTTCCAGATAGCTGTCAGTTCACAAGTGAAGTTTGACGAAATCTTTCCTGCTCCTTCTTTGATTTTGATGTGTGTTCCATCTTGGAGAATTATGTTAATTCCGGCCCCTCCATTACTCAGAGTAAGGTCTGATGATCCATCTGTGTATGCTAATAAATAATTTTTCTGATCATATAAATCAATTGTATCAAGTCCCTTCTTTTTAAGTATGATTTTGTTCTCTATTTTTATTGCAGGGTTCATTCAGGTTGAGATTGATGATTATATTTGAAGGTAATGTGGTAGGAAATGTTGGTTCTTCTTGAATTCGAAAGTCACTGTGTTTCATGTTTATGCCTTTTCTAATATTGTTGTCGTACTGAAGTGTTGAAGATCTTTTAAGTCTTTCTTATTGTGTCCAGTTTAAATAGGTTCTATGGGATATGTGTTCGGTTTTTTTTACTTTTTAAGCTATTTGTGAATTTTATTGTTTTTAATTGTCTTCTGCTTTCGAGTAGTCTAGGCCACATTCTCTTTGAATTTTCTCATTGTTTGTGGAAGAAACAGCACCTGTGATTATTTTGGCCGCTTTTTGCTTGAACACTGTCTAGTCTTCCTTTTAGTGATGAGCTTGAGGGAGCCCAGACAGGTGTTGCATATTCCATTATTGGCCTTATTAAGGTGGTATATGTTGTTCTGAGTGTTTTGGGTTTTGCTCCCCAATTTGTTCCACATAATCTTCTCAGAATATTTAGTTTTCTGGTAGCTCTATTTGAGGTGCTAATTATGTGTTCTGTAAATCGCAATTCCTCATCAAGTATCACACCTAGGTATTTTGGATTTTTAATTTTATCAATTATTTGGTTGTTTATGCTTATTTTGGGATTAAATTTATGCCTGTTTTTCCTGTCAGTGGAGAAGACGCATAGGTTTGTTTTTATTGGGTTTATGGTCATTTTGAGTTCCATTGCCCACTTCTCCAGTCCTCTCATTGATGTGTTCAGTATTTTTTCTGATTTTTCTATACTGCTACTTGTGTGCCATATGGCTATATCATCTGCATAACAGGCAACCTTTGTGTCTTCAGTGAGGTAAGGATGGATGTCGTTAATATATAGCAGGAAGAGTAGAGGACTGAGCACAGATCCCTGAGGTACACCAGCCCATGTTCTTCTGTCCTTGGAAAATGCTCCATTAACCCGAACCTTTATCCTTCTTCCTCTTAAGAAGTCTGCAATCCAGATTAAGGAAAAAGACAACGGCCGTATTCCTGGATATGACCTCAGCTTTTGATCGAGTGTGGAGGGAGAAATTACTTGAAAGGCTGCACAACATCGGAGTAAGAGGATATATAAGGAATGACTAAGGTATATAAGGAAGGACTAGCGGACGTACCCGGCTTCGCCCAGGTTTTACCCGAGTAAAGGCTTGTCTAACGAATCTCTCGATAAAGTGAACATTTTTTCCCGGTCCCTTGAAAAATACTCGATTAGTTGAATAAAATCAATATTAATTGGTTCCCTCGGTAATTGGAAGTTAAAGGAATAGTATCTTCGCCTTTGAATTGTATCATTATTCTTGTCTCAAATAAATTGCCGTGTCATCCTGAGATAATCTTAATTTTGATAAATAATATTTAAGATAACAAACTTAGTGATAAGAAAACTTGTTAACATCGTCACAATGGGGGCGCTGCTTGCGAGTTAAATCTACAAATCTGCAAATAACTCTAAGGATATTCAAGATATTCATGAAATTATTTTTCAAACAACTTCCCGGTGATATACCTAATAATATCCCAAAATTTCACGGCGATTGGATGTATGGTTTTTGAATCTATAGAGTACAGACAGACAGACATTCAATTTTATATATATAGACTAGTGGATGTACCCGGCTTCGCCCGAGGTTTTACCCGAGTAAAGGTTTGTCTAGCGAACATTTGTTAGAACAATTCTCTAAAAACTTATTAAAAAAAAAAGATATATTTTGATAATTTGAAACTCGTAAATTTGAATCTCTCGATAAAGTGAACATTTTTTCCCGGTCCCTGTGTGCCGTGTCATCCTGAATTTTGTCTTTCTTAATTTTCTACATTATAAAATCATAGTTTTATCTAGTGAACATTTTTTCCCGGTCCCTTGAAAAATATTCGATAAGTTGAATAAAATCAATATTAATTGGTTCCCTCGGTAATTGGTAGTTAAAGGAATAGTATCCTCGCCTTGGAATTGTATCATTATTCTTGTCTCAAATAAATTGCCGTGTCATCCTGAGATCATCTTACTTTTGATAAATAATATTTAAGATAACAAACTTAGTGATAAGAAAACTTGTTATCATCACAATGGGGCGCTGCTTGCGAGTTAAATCTACAAATCTGCAAATAACTCTAAGGATATTCAAGATATTCATGAAATTATTTTTCAAAAACCTTCCCGGTGATATACCTAATAATCTAAAGAGACAAGGGTCGCCTCTCCCGTCAAAATAGACGTCTAAAACAGACGCCATCTATTGACCGTCGCCGCAACTAGCGGCCTCGGGTCGGTGACAAAGCCACAACACCAGCTTTGGCAAACTGAAAAGCGTCCACCTAGAGACCATGGTTTCGGGCTGATGGCCCTCGTCAGTCTAGGGCGGACTTTATTCCATGAGATCCACACGGGATCTAATGGAATATTGACAATCTGCCAAAGAGGTGTTTTGCTGGCAAAGTGGCTGGGCCATATCTATGGCCAAAATATTTGGCAGATTGTCAAGATTCCATTAGATCCCGTGTGGATCTCATGGAATAAAGTCCGCCCTAGACTGACGAGGGCCATCAGCCCGAAACCATGGTCTCTAGGTGGACGCTTTTCAGTTTGCCAAAGCTGGTGTGTTGGCTTTGTCACCGACCCGAGGCCGCTAGTTGCGGCGACGGTCAATAGATGGCGTCTGTTTTAGACGTCTATTTTGACGGGAGAGGCGACCCTTGTCTCTTTAGATCATTTTCCTCCCGGCAAAATTTCCATCTATTCCTAATAATATCCCGAAATTTTACGGCGATTGGATGTATGGTTTTTGAATCTATAGAGTACAGACAGACATACATTCAATTATATATATATATATTATATATATATATATATATATATACTAGACGAATGACCCGGGCAACGCCCGGGTTTACCCGATTAAATGTTTTATTCAAACACTATTCGTTACAATTATAAATTGGCGCCGTGGATGTCTCTCTTGTGAAACGTCCCGCCCCAAACTGTATGTGTCTTGAAAATATAAAATAAAAATGTGAATTTTCATAAAGATTTCATCATGTTGATTTTTTTTTTCATTTATATATTAACTTTATGAACGGAAAATTTTGTCCAGGGTAGCCTAGTGGTCATGGCATCTGCCCGTTAAGCGGTAGGTCGTGGGTTCGATTCCCATCCCTTGACACTTTTTTTATTTTATCCATTCTGACCAAAATCTATCCGTGAACTTCACACAGACAGAATAAGGCAATTATATAAGTAGATATATAATAAACTAGCGGACGTACCCGGCTTCGCCCGGGTTTTACCCGAGTAAAAGTTTGTCTAACGAATCTCTCGATAAAGTGAACATTTTTTCCCGGTCCCTTGAAAAATACTCGATAAGTTGAATAAAATCAATATTAATTGATTCCCTCGGTAATTGGAAGTTAAAGGAATAGTATCTTGCCTTGGAATTGTATCATTATTCTTGTATGGATGTACCCGGCTTCGCCCGGGTTTTACCCGAGTAAAGGTTTGTTTAACGAATCTCTCGATAAAGTGAAAATTTTTTCCCGGTCCCTTGAAAAATACTCGATAAGTTGAATAGAATCAATATTAATTGGTTCCCTCGGTAATTGGAAGTTAAAGGAATAATATCTTGCCTTGGAATTGTATCATTATTCTTGTATGGATGTACCCGGCTTCGCCCGGGTTTTACCCGAGTAAAGGTTTTGTTTAATGAATCTCTCGATAAAGTGAACATTTTTTCCCGGTCCCTTGAAAAATATTCGATAAGTTGAATAAAATCAATATTAATTGGTTCCCTCGGTAATTGGAAGTTAAAGGAATAGTATCTTGCCTTTGAATTGTATCATTATTCTTGTCTCAAATAAATTGCCGTGTCATCCTGAATTTTGTCTTTCCTAATTTTCTACATTACAAAATCATCGTATCATCATGATAATATTTAGAGCATTGTTGAATTATAACAGATAAATTAGAATATTTATCTTGATTATTTCTAGGCGAAAAGTTATTTCAAAATTTTATTTGCTAGAAACCTTCCCAGTACTATACTAAATAACTTCCCAAAGTTTCATGGCGATCCAATGAGTGGTTTGGTCAGGCATAAAGGACAAACAAACAAACAAACAGACACACATACATTCATTTTTATATATAGATAAATAATTATCATTAGATAATGATAATGATCATAATGATGATGCGCGCGTTGATGACCAAAATTTATCCGTGAACTTCACACAGACAGAATAAGGTAATTATATAAGTAGACTAGCGGACGTACCCGGCGTCGCCCGAGGTTTTACACCGAGTAAAGGTTTGTCTAAGAACATTTGGTAAAACAATCCTCTATAAACTTATAAAAAAAATATATATATTTTGATAATTTGAAACTCGTAAATTTGAATCTCTCGATAAAGTGAACATTTTTTCCCGGTCCTGTGTGCCGTGTCATCCTGAATTTTGTCTTTCATAATTTTCTACAATACAAAATCATCGTTTTATCTAGTGAACATATTTTTCCGGTCCCTTGAAATATACTCGATAAGTTGAATAATGTCATGGTCGTGAATCTCTCGATAAAGTGATTATTTTTCCCGGTCCCTGGGTGCCGTGTCATCCTGAATTTTGTCTTTCCTAATTTTCTACATTACAAAATATTCGTTTTATCTAGTGAACATAATTTCTCCCGGTCCCTTGAAAAATACTCGATAAGTTGAATAAAATCATGGTCGTTTATGGAAGATGGACGTAGTTCCCGGAGGTCACCCGCCCCCCGCGCGCCAGGACCTCTTGATCACTCTGATTGGTCGGTGGGAACTTGGAATGTCCAACCAACTGGCCGGCGGCCGGACGGTGGGGGAGGGGCAGATCTCCGTTTGCAATAAAACCTTTCCGGGGATACACCTAATAATATCCCAAATTTTAATTTAAATATTTTTAATTTAAATAATTTAATAATATACCTATTATATATATACCTTTGATAATATCTTCCCAAAATTTAATTTTTTGTATCGTATTTATATGTATTAGAATTTTATATTTAACGATACTCAGTATTTCTTTTGATTTTTATATATCATATATATCGTCCTGCGCAATTATTTAAACTTTTTAAAATATATTAGCCCTGAAAGACTCAAGTACACCTAATAATATCCCAAATTCCAATTTAAAATATTTTTAATTTAAATAATTTAATAATTTACCTATCATAATATACCTTTAATAATTTCTTCCCAATATTTTATTTTTTGTATCGCATTTATATGTATTCGTAATTTTATATTTAAACGATACTCAGTATTTCTTTTGATTTTATATATATAGATATATATCGTCCTGCACAATTATTTAAACTTTTTAAAATAAAGTACAATACTTAAAAATAAACTTTTAAATCGGTAACCGGTAACGCGGTGTTGTCAAAATTTAATTTTTAGTATCGCATTTATATTTATGTGAATTGTATATTTAAACGATACTCAGTATTTCTTTTGATTTTTATATATCATATATATCGTCTTGCACAATTATTTAAACTTTTTTAAATAAAGTACAATACTTAAAATAAAATATGTTTCTTATAAATCTAAAATTAGAAAATAAACTTTTAAATCGGTAACCTCAAGGAGATAGCACTAAAGCACTAATATTTGAATTAGTTTTACTTAATATATTAGCCCTGAAAGACTCAAGGTCATCAGGCGTGGACCAAAACCTAAGCCTATATCGGTCTCAATGGTGGCGTTGCTTGCGAGTTAAAGCTACAAATCTGCAAATAACTCTAAGGATATTAAAGATATTTAAGAAATTATTTTTCGTAAACCTTTCCGGAGATATACCTAATAATATCCCAATATTTCACGGCGATTGGATGTATGGTTTTTGAATCCATAGGGGACACACACACACAACACACAGACACACACACACAGACATTCAATTTTATATATAAGACTAGACGAATGGCCCGGGCAACGCCCGGGGTTTACCCGAGTGCGAATATATTTTAAAACCGTTGTCTTGGGTGGTCGCTATTGACAGGGTGGTCTGTATAGACAGGTGGATGTATCACACAGCTGATAACAGGGTTGTCTAGAGTGGTCGCTATAGACAGGGTGGTCTGTATAGACAGGTGGATGTATCACACTGCTGATAACAGGGTTGCCTAAGGTGACCGCTATAGACGGTGGTCTGTATAGCCAGGTGAATGTAACACACTGATGATAACAGGGTTGCCTAAGGTGACCGCTATAGACAGGGTGGTCTGTATAGACAGGTGAATGTAACACACTGATGATAACAGGGTTGCCTAAGGTGACCGCTATAGACAGGGTGGTCTGTATAGACAGGCAGCTGATAACAGGGTTGTCTAGAGTGGTCGCTATAGTCAGGGTGGTCTGTATAGACAGGTGGATGTATCACACTGCTGATAACAGGGTTGCCTAAGGTGACCGCTATAGACAGGGTGGTCTGTATAGACAGGTGAATGTAACACACTGATGATAACAGGGTTGCCTAAGGTGACCGCTATAGACAGAGTGGTCTGTATAGACAGGCAGCTGATAACAGGGTTGTCTAGAGTGGTCGCTATAGTCAGGGTGGTCTGTATAGACAGGTGGATGTATCACACAGCTGATAACAGGGTTGTCTAGAGTGGCCGCTATAGACAGGGTGGTCTGTTTAGACAGGTGGATGTAGCACACTGCTGATAACAGGGTTGTCTAGAGTGGCCGCTATAGACAGGGTGGTCTGTATAGACAGGTGTATGTATCACACTGATGATAACAGGGTTGCCTAAAGTGACCGCTATAGACAGGGTGGTCTGTATAGACAGGTGGATGTATCACACAGCTGATAACAGGGTTGTCTAGAGTGGCCGCTATAGACAGGTGTATGTATCACACAGCTGATAACAGGGTTGTCTAGAGGGGGGCAGGGAGGCCACGTGTTCGCTGGCAGCCAATGGGCGCGCATTCTATCCGTGAGCTTCAGACATACAGACAAACAGACAGAATAAGGCAAATATATAAGTAGATAATAATAATAATTATTATTATTATCATTAGATAATGATAATGATCATAATGATGATGCGCGCGTTGATGACCAAAATATATCCGTGAACTTCACACAGTGAACTTCACACAGACAGAATAAGGCAATTATATACGTAGATATTCAAATTATTCCACTTGGCTCACGAACAGCGCACTCTATCAAAGATTAGATTAAATTATGCTGATGCAAACAAATAGATAATGCTAATAACAAACAATTATTTTAAAAAATCTTATCTAAATATATATCACTCGGGTAGATATGCACACGGGTCAATCCCGGGGCGAAGCCCGGGTCACCCGTCTAGTAGATAATAAACTAACAGAGGTTTTAAGCAATCTTATCCAAATATCCTGAACACAGTGATCTATAATTGATATTTAAATAAATTTAAAAAAAAATTGCAGAGTTTCTTAAGATATCGGGAGGCAAGCTAAAGAAACTCTGCAAATATTTTAAAATTTATTTAAATATCAAATATATTATTTGCATAAATATTTAAAGTACAAAATAGTTATCTATATACCAACAATTTCTTTATTTTTCACTATTGTGTCAAACTTATTTTTATCCTTCAAATATTTATAAATACTAGCCGATTGACCCGGGAAACGACCTGGGTTTATCCGAAGGGCCCGCAGAAACATTAAGAGTACATGATAGTGGCTTAAAAATTGCAATATGTATAATCTGATTTTCTAGAAGCATCATTTCAAATATAAGGGTGTGTAAAAATACTTAATAAGTAAAGTTTATACATTCGGGCAGATCTTATATATTAAAATGAGAATGGAATCATATCATCCACAACAAACCTTATATTTTTTTTTATTATAAAGTACACGTCCTAGGATGAGTATCTTTTAATTAAACGTTTTTCCAGCTTTCGGGATAACGCCCTTCTACAGGAAAATTGATACAAAATGAAACTTAACTATGCTATGGCAAGTTATATGTACATTATAAAATTTACATTATATCAGCTGTGTTTTTATCATAGGTAAATTAGTAGCAAATATAGAACTAGGCTTTTTGTATAATATTATGGTAAATTTCCGGAATATCAATATGTCTGTTTAAACTGTTGAATTTTATGGAGGCCAAAGCTTCAAAGAGTAATCTTTTAAATTTACTATGAAGATTAGAGTATAAAGCTTTAGGAGCTTGTAAAACAAAACTGTGACCTGTGTTGTTAAATTTGTTAAACTAATAAAGATTTGTTATCTTTGTTTATTATGCTCCTGTCATGTTCACAAACTCTGCCTGCCTGTCTCTCCTATGTATTGATTGTAACATTGAGTGTACTTTATTGAATACTAGACGGGTGACCCGGGCTTCGCCCCGGGATTGACCCGTGTGCATATCTACCCGAGTAATATATAAATTTAGATAAGATTTTTTTTATAATTGTTTGTTATTAGCATTATCTATTTGTTTGCATCAGCATAATTTAATCTAATATTTGATAGAGGGCGCTGTTCGTGAGCTAAGTAGAATAATTTGAATATATAGTTTTAATAATTGATTTATATTTTTTAAAATAGCCTATCGTCTTCCCCGTATTTTTTTTACCTATGTATGGAAATTTTGGTTTGAATTAGTGAACTATTGCGAATTTGTATACCGGACATACAAACAAACATACAAACATTCATTTTTATATATATAGAAGAAGATATAGAACCTCTGTTATGTAATAAACTAAAATTGCTATTTTAGTGATAGGGTTTCTTATTATAGTTTCAATTTTTGGAGTATTATTATATATAGTTCTGATCTAAATTTTCTCAAACATCTAGCTATGTGAACACTAGCAGTGGAATAGGGTATTTACACATGTGGATCTGTAAGATTAGTTATTGTGGTTTGTTTTTGGATTGTAAAAGTGTCTTAATATTGCCACGTGGAAATTTACGGAAGACAAAAACTTCAGGATATGAGACAGCAATTTATTTAAGGCAAGAACAAACTATGAAGGATAAATAAAAAATAAGGAATGAGGAATGTTTACAGAGAGTAGTAAAATATAAACATAAAAAATGATACTATGTTAATACTAGTGCAAAATAATAAATGCTTGTAAAATAATAAATACTTCGCTACACTATAAAATTTTTGGATAGCCTGCTGAAGTTAAGTTGTTGATAATATTCTGGGTTTCTTTTGTTTTTAAAGGTTGAGTAAAACAGTGGGTGAATATATTTTTGGATAACATTTTTACTGTATTAACTTTATGACTTAGTGGACAATATGTGGATTTATAATATACTCGTACATCTTCTTTGGTATCTATGCTCAAGTCTGGTAATACCGACATCAAGAAATGGTAAAGTATTATTGCATTCTTTTTCTAGTGTGAAATCTATGTCGCAATATAATGTTTTTAACTTGATTAATACATTTTCAACCATTCTAGATTTACATATACAAAAAATGTTATCTACATATCGGTTCCAAATAAATATATCTGTGGGAAATATTTTGTTCAATAATAACGTTATCAATATTGCGCATGACTATTTCAGCCAATGGAGGAGAGCTTCCCATAGGGGAACCCTGTTTGTACCAATTGCTATTAAAGCTTAAGATGTTACATTGAAGTAATATTAATATTAACTTAACAATTTTAGAGATAGAATTGGATGGAATATTCTTGTTAGTCAAAAATTCTGTTGTACAATCCAAAACTAGTTGATATGGTAAATTAGGAAATGTTTGAGAAAATTTGGAATCAGAACTATATACTCGTATAATAATACTCCAAAAATTGAAACTATAATAAGAAACCCTATTACTAAAAATAGCAATTTTAGTTCATTACATAACAGATGTTTTATATATTCAATAAAGTGCACTCAATGTAATACATAGGAGAGACAGATTGCAGACAGAATTTGTGAACATGCCAGGAACATAAAAAAACATCTCTATTATCGTAAAGATAAAGTCTGCCTGGCCGGAATTCATAGTTCTTCAAATTAAATATACTTCGGCCAGTATTTCTTTAAAAAATATATACTGTGTTGTTACTTGGCTTCGTATTTACTCTGCGTAAAAATATTTCTTCAAATGAAAAAATAAATAGCCAAAAATACTAATCAAAATGTAGTCGAAAATTTCCCTCAGGTTTATAAAAAGCGACATGCAAAATTTGATACCAATTGGTTCAGCAGTAGACATTGACTTATATATATAAGAAGATATAAAATATTCTATTTAGCCGATGATACCACTTACCGTGACTGACCGCATTCATGTTTCACTTCCTTCCTGTCCACGTTGGTGACCACCTCAGTAATGGTGGCTCTCAGCGCGTCCTAGGTTTCTTGAAATTTTGCGTTAACCTTTTCCTTAATTACGCCTCAAAAGTAGTAATCGAGAGGATCTGGGCTGGAGGGTGCCACAAGTCGTGTGTCCAGTGGTAGGGCACATTACACTGAAGAGACGCTAGAGTTTTTTTTTTCGACTTGTGGGCTGGCGCTGAGTCCTTCTAGAAGACGAAATCTCCATGCCCATCAAGGGCTTGACTACATTGTCGTTGATTCTGTGGCCTTTTTCAAAGAAATGAGGTGGCATAACATCTCCTTGCTGCTGATAATCCAAAGGACCATGACCGCTGCTGAAAATTTGATAATTCGAAGTTTCTTTTCAAATTCAATCGCTTGCTGTAGCTTGCCCGTTCAGAGGATACTTCATACTATTCTCCTGCTTCTCTATATATTTTAGAAATTTCGAAAACTTGAGTTTTTTTTTACTCAAACTACTCAATTATCTCCTTTGGCAATTTTCTGGTACGAAGGGAATCAAGGATCGCTGCTCTTCTGTCTTGTTCCTGACTCATGTTCTTGCTTTTTTGAACGTGTCTATATGCATGCGCCTCGTGATAGTATGAGGAAGCCGGGTGGATGAGAGAAGATTGGATAGAGTGCTCTTACCATCAAGACTCTCCAACTGCGTCACCCGATACTGCAGCCTATACTACAAGAACTCTGACCACCGTCGGTACTCCTCCAAACCGGCGAGGCCCCAGAACCTCGTCCACCATGCATTGCTAGCATGCTCCGATCTAGGTTAGTCGTTGGGAAAGTGTAAACGCTTCTTGACGAGGCCTTGGAACACTTCGAGGACATGCAAAATGCGGAAATCTAGAGGAGATGAAGACAAATCAAGGTGCATCTGGCCTCCGCCATCAAGTTCCCCTACGACCTGCTCAATAAGACAGCTACATCTCGAGGGCGAGAAAATATGTCCAAACCAAGCTCGATGATGTATCCATCAACTCGGATTATCCCGCCCTGCCGGACTTCGGGAGCGTTCTTCGACTTCGTTGCAAGGGAACGTCGTCGACAACATTCTACGACAGTGCAGGTCGAATGATTATGGGACCAGCGGTAAGAGATTTGGCTTTCGCCAACCTGAAGGAGCGCTTTTACCACCCTTCCTGTTTACCGGAGGAGATCGACGGTTTCCTGCGTGGATTTACCCTAAGGGTCACCATTAAGGAAAACTATCTACTCCACCGCTATAGAATCGGCGAGGAAAAGATCAATACTGCTAGCGGCCGCCTGCCAACTGTAAAAGCGACCGGGTGTGATAACTTGCCCTGCGAACACTTATGAGGCTTCGAGAATTTCGACGGGTTTTCGAGACGTCCCAGCTCTGCCCTCTTCCATCCGGCGCAGTGAAATTTCCCTGATAGAAAAACCGCACAGTGGTCTAGGCCTAACCGGACTTCGACATCTCTCCATGCCAATGACGGGCTACAGATTTCTCAGTGGGGCCCTCTACTGGCGACTGCGACCTCATCTCCGAGACATCGTATCTGAATGCCAGAGTTACGCTGTTCCAAGTTGGACACCAGCCTGGAACATATCCCGCATGGCTGACGAAGTTGCCACTGCCTGCAGAGATGAAACTCCGCTGGCAGTCGTCGCCACCGATTTGTAGCCAGCGTTTGACACACTAGATAGATGCTTACTGGTATCCAATCTTCTCTCCATCGGTCTGCCGCCAGTCTTCGTGGGGTGAGTTCTTCTGCTCTACGCTGGGGCTGAGGCGACGGCAAGAATTGAATAAGTTGGGAGAACTCCTCTGTTCAGCATGCTCAACAGAGTAATGCAAGGATGCTCTGCCAGCGCAGCGTTCTTCGCCATCTTCATCGGGTTCCTCCTGCTTCGTCTGAGGCAGATACTCTGCCGGGATAATGTCCTAACGTACGCCGACGACATGGTAACTTGGGCTCAAGGCCAACATCTGTAGGAGTTAGTAGAGCGGGCAATGGCTAAGTGGTCCCCCTTTGTCCGCGGCCTCTCACTTGCTAATAGAGCAAAAGCTGTTAATAGCCTGGTTCTCTCGGTCATCTTCTATGATCTTCAGGTCAACCTGCCCAGTGAGACCACCATCGCCAGAATGCAGGCAAGATTGGCTCGATTCGTGTAGGGGCTCGATCGAATCGCATTTATTCCCGGCAGCATCCTAGCGCGGCCGTTCTCCAAGGAGGCAAGAGACTTCTCGACGTCGTAACTCAGCTCTGGGTGTCGTCTCTCAAGGGCATCCAGGCAGCACTGAGCTCATTCTTGGAATTCGGAGAGCGGGATATGGCACTTTTCTATGTCCACTACTTGCACCTGGCTTCCCCCGCGGCGTCGTCGGAGTCTTCACCTCTTCGAAGCTGCCGAAGAGATCCTAGAGCTGAACCACCGGATCCTAAAACCAGCACTCCTCCAGGCTTTTCGAGTCATGATAAACCAGTGTAAAATAATAAGGTTTATGTAAAATGCTTGCGTAACATTGTTTGCATTTTTACTGTATTTATCCCAATACTAAAATAGGCTGTCAAGCAAAAACCATGGGTGATGGAAAATTTCTAATTAGATTTTTGAGTTCAGCATGAAAAGTTACACTAGAAATACCATCAGGTTCTTTTGGGCAAAAATGTTGTTGAACAGTATCATCGCTAAAAAAAAATATACAAGTATCAGAGTCATCAACAATTCTGTCACCGTTTGCTTTTGGTTCAGTGGTAGAATGCTCGCCTGCCACGCGGGCGCCTCTGGTTCGATTCCCGGCCGATGCATTTTTTTTTTTACAATTTTTAAAACTCATTTATTTCATTAAAATATATGTGCTTTTCCTGTCTATGTACAGATTTATGGTCTATGTACACAAGTATGTATACAAGTTATTTGAAAATTGCGTTGCAAATTTGCCCTTTCGCTCGCAAGCAGCGCCTCTAGCGGTGAAGATGGGAGGTAATATCAGCTGTCCTAATGAACATGTAAAACGTGTTTTAACAGGACATAAAGAAAAATCTGGAAGAGATACTTTTCTGATTTTTAGTCAAGAAAAATAAATTGACAGGTTCTGGGAAAAAAAGTTTTTTTTTTATTCAGAAAATGATGATGACAATATTGCTGTATCTTATTTGATTATCAGATACAAAATTATATCCGGAAATATTCCAAAAAGCAGAGACCACGGGTGAAGCCAGTTCATTTTTAGTATGCTGGAACAAAAATCATAACAAAAAACATTCATTCGAGCAGAAGACACAAAGCCAGATCATCTCTTTATAAAAATATCGCTTCTCAGACACAAATTTTGGAGCGAGACGTTTCACAAGAATGCCATCCACGGCACCAATTTATAATTGTAACGAATAGTATTTGAATAAAAGCATTTAATCGGGTAAAACCCGGGCGTTGCCCGGGTCATTCAGCTAGTTATAATTATAAATGTAATCGAAAAATAGTTCAAATTTTTCATAATAGATAACGTGCTCATGCTTCATATCAATAAGTGCATAGGTATTCAAAATTCTTTATTCGATAAACCTATTTTCAAACTCTGAGGATCAAAATTGGTAGATATTTGCAGTTTTAGAATGTTTATATGTTTGGAAATATCAATTGATTTCCGCATAGCTGGGCATAAAATCTTGATTCGTAAACTAAGTATCTAATATTTGATAAAAATATATTTAAAAACTAAAATGTGCAGCAGACTACGCCGTGATAAACACGTTCTGACAGTCGTTCGTGTTAGTTGGTGATCACCGCACACGGGAGGTCACCACAGATGCGACAACACTATGAACTTATAGTCAATCAGTATGAGAGAGTGAGACAGTGTTTTGTTTCAGATTTATTCATTTTAATAAGATTAAATTATTAGATAAATATTTATTATATTTAGGCAAATATTGGGACAACAATTTGGAAATATCGTTGTAAAATGTTTTTATTAAATTATATTTTATGCCCAGCTTCTAGTATGTATTCAATCTGGTATAGGTTGACATAGTTAATAATTGCAAAACTTGTCAACTGCTGATTTGGATATCCGAATAATAATTTAAAAAATTGTAAAACGACATTTGAAAATTATCCCGCATGTGTTTCTTTTAAACGAAAAATCGAAATTTATTTTTAAGGAGAAATAGCGATCAATTCCAACCTTAGGGATGAATTATGAAAGGATGAATTGTGAAGAGTACTGATAAACGGAAAATGTATTACAGCTTCACACCGCAAGCATGGCGTCTACAAAAAAAAAAACTAAATAAATAAAAATAAAGAGAAGAACTGAAGAAGAGCATCGAGAATTCAATTGGGATTGGATGAATTCGTTCGCTTTCATATGCAACTTTGATGTTCTTCCGGCTTGTCTAATTTGCCACGAAAAATTCTCTTACAAAAATAAATTAAATTTAGAGAGGCATTTCACTAAATAAACATACAACTTATTAGTAAATATCCAGTCGGCTAAGACGAAAAAGAGCTGTTAATGAGCTCCAAAATGAAAACAGCATCCAAGTTCCATATTAAGTTACTGGACGCAATCTACAAGTAATGTTAATTTGGCAAGATTCGCGGTATCACTAGAAAGAGCAGAAAAAGGCAAACAATTCACAGATTGGAAGTATATCAAAGATTGTTTCATACGTGCATCTGAATAATTGTTTCGTGATTATACAAACAAAGCAGAACAATATTTTTAAAAATCAATATTTGTCGCTATCCGCTAAAATAGCACAAGATAGAATAGATAAAATGTCTTCAAATTTAACATATTTGCAGGTGGAAGATATTCAACTTTCTTCTGTCTTATCACTTGCTATAGATGAGTCTAGTCACATAAAAGACACGGCACAAGTTACCCTTTTTCTCAGGTATATGTTTTCTCAAGTTTCAAAAAAGAACTTCGAGAATTCCTACCGCCCTCGGGACAAGGTAGAGGGGAAAGATATAGTGAATGCCGTCCAAAAATTGCTTTGAAGACAATAAGATCGATTTAAATAAAACCGTTTCAATAGGAACTTATGGAGCCAGAAGTATGACAGGAAAAATAAAAAGGCAACAACGATTCTTCAGAGCAAAATGAACCACTAAATCCTTTGGTGTCCCTGCTTAACACATCAAGAGACGCTTTGTTCCCAAAAATTTCGGCCGAAAAAGTTGAGGACATAAATTTGGTAATCAATATTGTTAATAGAATTTTAGCAAGAGCACTCTACCATCGTCAGTTTTGAAGAATTCTTAAAAGAACTCAGTATCCCGACCTCCTTCTTCATAATAAAGTGCGATGGCTTTCCAAAGGTAAGGTGTTCAAACGTTTTGCTTTATGCTTGAATTACATAAATACATTCCTAATGAAAAAGGCGTAAATCATCCTAAATTAGAGAACGACAAATGGTTGCAAAAATTATATTTTATGGTGGATATCAAAGCGAGATTAAATGAGCTGAATCTAAAAATGCAAGGGAATGGAAACCCAGCCTATGTTTTGGGAGAGGAATTGGTTTATTTGAAGAAAAATTAATTATTTTTGCAGATATTCAGAGAAGTAAATTACTTCATTTTAAATTTCTAAAGCAATCTCGCGATAAAACCAGTGAAACTGTTGACACGAATTCCTTCAGCACAGTTATAAAAAAATTGAAGATGAATTTTCTGACAGATTTGAGCAATTCGAAACCATTCTAGCATTCATAGTAAATACTCTCAACACAAAAAGTAATGAAACCACATTAAGCCATTTGGAAAAAATTGATACTGGATCTTTAAAATGTAATTGATCGATTTTAAAAGTAAAGTTTTGTGGAGTGGAAAATTTACAGAGTTGAAAAGCAATTTGAAAGAGTTGGAGGTCCAGAAATGTATGTAGCGCAACAAATAATAATAAATTTAAAATAAATGCCGCGAGTTGAGGCACTTATATTCGATGCATGGAATAGTCTCCCAGATTTTTACAGTGAGATGAAGAAGTTTGCATTTGATGTGCTGACTATCTTCGAATCTAAAATATTCGTATAAGCAAGCGTTCTCTCTTTCATGAATATTATTAGAGGTAAAGTAAGAAAAACCAACTGACAAATGAAAATTTAGAGTCGTGTTTGAAACTTAAAGCAAGTTTTAATCCAAATTTACCTCAACTTTCGAAAACCATGGCAAAGCCAATGCTACCATTCAATTTGTTTTTTGCTCAAATATATTTTATTGTTTTTTTTTTCATTCAAAAACAAGTTACAATGTTCATTAAAGTTTACATTTCTACTTTAATATAACCATGCAAAGCCATCTCTCCAATTGAATGTGTTTGTTATTGAAGTACAAGTTAGTCTTGTAAGTAAATGTTTGATTTTTTCTTAAATACAAATAATAAGATAAATACTTGTAATGAATAATTATTTAATAATGCATATATATATACTAGCCGAATGACCGGGCAACGCCCGTGTTTTACCCGATTGAATGTTTTTATTCAAATACTATTTGTTACAATTATAAATTAGTGCTTTAAAAAAGCATATATTAGTTAATAAACTAAATGGAATCCTCTCTTTCTTTTTCCCAGTAAGAGACGCCTACGGAAGCCAACAGTACATTCTATATACATCTACATACATCCTAGCCGAATGACCCGGGCAACGCCCGGGTTTTACCCGATTAAATGTTTTTATTGAAATACTATTCGTTACAATTATAAATTGGCGCCGTGGATGTCACTCTTGTGAAACGTCCGCTCCAAACTTTGTGTCTGAGAAGCGATATTTTTATAGAAAGATGATCTGGCTTTTGTTTTCTGCTCGAATGTATGTTTTCTGTTAGAATTTTGTTCCTGCGTACAAAATAATGAACTGGTTTCACCCGTGGTCTCTGCTTTTTGATAATTTTTCCCGATATAATTTTGTATCTGATAATCAAACATGATACAGCAATATCGTCATCATCATTTTCTGACTAAAAATATATAGTTTTAATAATCCTTTATATCTATAAAAATGAAATGCGAAATCGATGTTTGTTATCGCATCACGCAAAATCTACTGACTCAATCATTATGGAATTTCGCATGTAGGTAGCTGAAGATTTCGTTTAACATATAGGCTATTCAAAAAACTAAAAAGGTTAATGTGCTTTTTTTTAAAAATAAAAAACCAAAAAGCGTTAATTCAGGCCTTTTACCGCTTGGGCGCAGCACTGGTCGCGACGATAAATGAATTTGATTGGTTAATAATTTACACGTGGTTTGTAAACACGATGAATCTTATTTGTTCACACGATGATTGTTTTTAAAAGGTAAGATTATCCAATCGCCGTGAAACTTTAGGAAGTTATTTACTATACTACTGGGAAGGTTTCTGGTATGAATTTGATTTGAAATAAATATTCTTTGTAATTTTATTTGCAAATTTTCTACTTTCACTCGCAAGCAGCGCCTCTAGCGGCGTCTGGTGAAATTTTCTTTATAAATTGTAACAATGCTTAAAATGTGTTAAAAGTATAATAAATTTAATTTGAGAATTTATTAATATAATATTCCAATGACGTAAAAAAAACTTGGCGTTTTAATATTAATATATATTTAAAGAAAATATTGTAACATTTTTGTGTTAAATGTTAAAATGTAATGTTAAAATATATTTTTTACATTGTTAATTTAATTTGTTGTTGTTTTATAATAATAAAGATGCAAATTACATTGTTGTTGTTGTTTATTATCGTTTGTTTATATAAAAAAATTACATTGTATGTGATGATGATAACAAAAATGAATTTTTAAATTAATATATATATTTCATTGAGAAAAAAAATAATTATAAAATTCATAAAAGTGACAATATTTTATTTAAAATATAATAAATGTTTTAAAAGAATTATGTGTTTCAAAAATATATTTAAACGCATATAACAATATTTATATTTATATACGTTTATAAATCAATATATACGAGTAGGTGGATTGGATGTTTTCTAGAATCGTTTTAACAAATGTTCGTTAGGCAAACTTTTACTCGGATTAAAAACCGGGCGAAGCCGGGTACATTCGCTAAATACAGTTATTTACAAATCTTCGTTTGTAGCAAGATACTATTCCTTCAACTTTAAATTACCGAGTGGACCAATTAATACTGATTTTTTTCAACTTATCGAGTATTTTTCAAGGGAACCGGAAAATTTTCAAATTATTGAGAGTATAGACATGTATAGATTCAGAAGGGATTGGATGTTTGCTAGAATCGTTTTTAACAAATGTTTGTTAGGCAAACTTTTACTCGGGTAAAAATCGGGCGAAGCCGGGAACTAATCTCGCTAAAATTTGAGCAGGACAGAGAATTATATCTGGAAGAACTTTTTGTCTCACTTTTAACCAAGAAAAATTATAAATAGCCAAGTACTCAGCAACAATTATTTTTTAGTCAGAAATGATTATGACAATATTGCTGTATCATGCTTGATTGACATAAACAAAATTCTTTAGGGGAATATTCACTAAAGCAGTCCACGAGCGAAGCCAGATAATAATTATTAGTAAGCAGGAACAAAATTCTACCAGCGAAACATTCACTCGAGCAGAAGACACACGAAGCCAGGTCGTCTCTATATATAAAATATCGTTTCTCGGCCTTTTGGCTAAGATCATTTAGTATATCTCTAGGTATTTTTATTTATATATATCTTTTTTTTTAAATCTATTCAGTAGAGAGAGAGAGCATATGTTTGATCGGAAAATATATTATATGAATATATAATGTAATGAATATTATTAACATCATTATCAATAATATTCGTTAGGCAAACTTTCACTCGGATAAAACCCGGGCGAAGCCGGGTACACATCCGCTAGTTGATTTATATATTTTTAAAATAGCCTATCGTCTTCCCCGTATTTTTTTTACCTATGCATGGAAATTTTGGTTTGAATTAGTGAACTACTGCGAATTTGTATACCGGACATATACAAAACAAACATACAAACATTTATTTTTATATATATATAGATAATCCAAATTGTACCTTATCATTAGATTTGGTCTTATTACCTTCTAATCTATAATCCAAATTGTGCCTTATCATTAGATTTGGTTTTATTACCTTCTGTTTCTAATCTATATTCCAAATTGTGCCTTATCATTAGATTTGGTCTTATTACCTTCTGTTTATAATCTACACTGCGTGACATTGAAAATGGAACACCAAGAAATAGTGGCCAGAAAGTGATGAAACTCGGCAGACAGAGAGAGACAGGGACGAACAATAAGTGATCTTTATTTCAAAATGATAGTCATAATACAGAGCGAGAACGGCGTCGGCTTAGTAGCAAGTAGGACCACCGCGGACGGCGATGCACGCAGCAACACGTCTAGGTAGAGAGTCAATCAGAGTACGGATGGCGTCCTGAGGGATGGCTCTCCATTCCCTCTCAACCATTTGCCACAGTTCGTCTTCTGAACGCGGCTGTGGCAAGGCATGCAAACGGCGTCCAATGATGTTCCAGACGTGCTCGATTGGTGAGAGATCAGGAGAGTACGGTGGCCAGGGAAGCATCTGTACATCTTGCAGAGCTTGTTGGCTAATGCGAGCAGTGTGCGTTCGGGCGTTATCCTGCTGATAAGGGCATTGGGTACCCCCTGAAGGTAGGGGAGTGTCACCGGTCGCAGCACATCATCAACGTATCGTTGGGCCGTCATAGTGCCCTGAATACGAAGTAAAGGTGACCTGGAATCATACGCGATTGCGCCCCAAACCATGATTCCACGTTGTCGCACGGTGGGGCGTTCCACAATTGCTGCCGGATTGGACCTTTCTCCACGTCGACGCCACACGCGTACACGGCGACTATCACTGGACAAGCAGAAACGCGACTCATCTGAGAACACGACCCTGTGCCATTCCGTCATCCACGTCGATCTAGCCCGGCACCATTCCAAACGTTGGCGCCTATTCGGTGGGGTCAATGGCAGTCTTCTTAGCAGACGACATGAGTGCAAGCCATTAGCAACCAATCGACGGGAAATGGTTCTGGTCGAGATGGAATGATCTAGGGTGTCTTGCACATGTTGCAGGATGGCGGTACAAGTGGCTTGTGGGGCCGCCACTGCTTGTCGAAGGATACGCCGATCCACACGTGCTGACGTCACTCTGGTTGCACCGATATTCCTATAAATTGCCACATTTCCTTGTTCCAACCATCTTCTCCACAGTCGGTGCACCGTGGACGCACCAAGGTGTGTATCAGCTGCGATTTGACGTAAGGACCAACCTGCCCTTTTCAGTCCGATCACCATGCCCCTCGTAAAAGCGTCTGTCTGCTTGAACTGCCTCCGTTTACGATGACCTGGCATTTCTGTTATTACACGTGTCTTTTGACACAAGAACAAAATTTCTACAATGATTTTCCTTGAATAAATAACAACACGAATACTGTCCTTTCTGCAAGTTCCTTTCCTTATATCTTACTCCATGTGCGCACGAGAGCTGCGCATTTTACATCATTTGCATAACTCGGTTAGGCGCGTCTACCCTGAAATTTGCATAATTTTCTGGCCACTATTTCTTGGTGTTCCATTTTCAATGTCACGCAGTGTATAATCCAAATTGTACCTTATCATTAGATTTGGTCTTCTTACCTTCTGTTTCTAATCTATATTCAAAATTTTGCCTTATCATTAGATTTGGTCTTTTTACCTTGTGTTTATAATCTATGGCCCTATTTGGGTATTTATTCCATTCACAAAAGCAAACGATGACAGAATTGTTGATGACTCTGATACTTGTATTTATAATTATGTTAGCATAATGAATTAGTCAGTATTCCCATGGTCTCCAGCGAAGAGGTGTGAATTGACTTTTTGAAAATATAATAATTATAAAGATAGAAGCTTCTATAGAAATAAATAAAATAAGCCGAAATAGCTCAGTTAGGAGAGCGTTAGACTGAATATCTAAAGGTCCCTGGTTCGATCCCGGGTTTCGGCATCTTTTTTTAATTTTTAAATTTCATCCGTGACAGAGGCCAGGAAAGACGGTCGTGACTATATATAGGGATATAATCTAATTTGTTGTTTAAAACATTACCTTTATATGAATAACTAGATATTTTTTCTTATGAATAAATAGATTATGCGATTACTACTTATTGCTGGCAAGAAAAAAAAATGGTGTGGCTCTTTAAAAACTTTGAAAATTTTGAAATTGTAATTTTTGACTCTTCCGACTCAAAAAAAATGCCGACCCCTGCACTAGTCCATTCTAGTGAGCTGGGTAGTTGGCATTTTGCACTTCAGGAACCTGGGTTATAAATCTCTTT
Source organism: Cordylochernes scorpioides (assembly GCA_030710605.1). Taxonomy (NCBI): domain Eukaryota; kingdom Metazoa; phylum Arthropoda; class Arachnida; order Pseudoscorpiones; family Chernetidae; genus Cordylochernes; species Cordylochernes scorpioides. The sequence goes on from CP092864.1 coordinate 43,924,731, forward strand.
CTAATGACTTCTTAATTAACACCTTCTGATAATAATCAATATTTTACAGCGAAATATGTAGTAAAATTATCATCAGGCTTTATGAAAACAAATTAATAAAGTTAGTCTGATATTTGGCTATTTTCAAATTATGGGGACAATTTCATTCCTGGTCTCTCATGTTTCATTTCACAAAAATGTAGATTAGGTATTGGTTTAATTTGAAAAGGCTTTTACTAGCCTAATTATATGCCTCAACTTCATCTATACACTTACTTGTTAACCTCATAGAGCTTTTAATAAAAGTTTTAATGGAAAAGAATGTGAAGGTACCTTTTAATCTTTTTTAGTTTTATATGTTGCTCGAGTGAATGTTCTGCAGAAAGAACCTTGTTGATGCACATTAAAAATTAAACATCAATTATATTTCTTGAAAATAAAGATACTTCGCCCAGTAAATCTTTTTATTATTACTCGACCTTTCGACAAAAATATTTTGTCCTCGTCAGGAGAAAACAAAAATTAAACATTTAGCAAGGCGTTAAAAATCTTTCTAAAGTTCCAATATCGCGTGAGAACGCCCTTGGAATTTTAGAAAGATTTTTAACGCCTTGCTAAATGTTTAATTTTTGTTTTCTCCTAACGAGGACAAAATATTTTTGTCGAAATGTCGAGGTAATAAAAAGATTACTGGCGAAGTATCTTTATTTTCAAGAAATATGAATGCCGGCCAGGCAGCCTCAATATTTACGATAATCAATTATATTATCATGATTTTCTGACTTGAAATATACAAATTTGAGTAATTGGTTAATTTTTTTTTTGTTTATAATATGACACACACACAAAAGCCTCTTCCAGTCTTAACACTATATACTGTTAAATTTGAGCCAGATTAGTTATATATTAAGAACGAGCATATATAGAATAGTGCAAAGAGAAATATCATAAAGTTGCGGGAGGATGATATTGATGTAGAGAAAGAGGAATCTCTTCCTTTAATTGTGCATCAGAACGATATCACTTTGCATCAATACTATAATATAATTTTACTAGTGATGATATGAAATGACCACAACACCAGTTTTGGCAAATTCAGACAAAAAGCTAACCTATATACCATCGTTCGGGCTTTGGCCCTCATCAGTATAGGGGCAGCTTCGATTTCATAACATCCTATCGCAACCTTATAATGTAATCTTGCCTGAAAATCGGCTCTTGCCACTTCACTATCTTAAATACCTGTTTGCTAAATTCGACCAATTTCATAATTCGTCTCGTAGGATGTTATGAAATCGAAGCCGCCCTTTAATGATGAGGGCCAAAGCTCTCATAATATTGTCGCGCTTGACCCCACCGTTTCCTTGCGACGATGCGCTTCTTCCGCCGTCGATCACCTGCCCGGGCTCCCGTTGCTCTTCCCTGTAGCTCCTCCCTGCAGGCACCCCGAAGACGTTCAGAAGAGCAGCAGAAACGATGATGGCGATGGCGAGAGTAACGACAGAAGTCGGCACGGAGACTTTATACACTTACTTTATGGTCATCCACCACTAAACATTACATTTAAATGAGATAATAAACAATGGCTATTTACATTATGTTACATCCTGGGGCCAACATAAAAGTGTATTTACCTTATTCTCCCCAAGAAACAGGACCAGAGCAGTCGGCGATTCCCACATCAGTTAGAGAAGGGAAACAGGCGGAAGCGCCATCTATTGGCGGAGATTGTAGTTATTTGGAGGCCTTACACGCGACAATATCATAATTTAACTTTATTCTCCTCGAAATACAAAAATACAAAACTCCTCTTTTCAATTTACAACACTCTTCCCTTTCTTTTTTATATTACTCAAAAATCCAACAAACAAAAATTATAGAAAATTAAAACATTAAAATACACCAGGTTTTATTTTACACATAAATCAAATATCTACTGTTCTTACTTCGATGAAAAAATATTGAAGGTGTTGGCTTATTAGTGGCTCATCAGTTAAATTGGCGGAATCGCTGGGAGGGTTAACCACTGATAAGCCAAGCACTTCCAATATTTTTCCATCGCAGTAAGGACAGTATAAATTTGATTTATGTGTGAAAGAAACATTCGCGTCATATAATTTTTATTTTTCTATATATTTAGATGTGGAGAGTTATTGCTTTATATAAAAAGAAAAGTATGCAAAACAATAATTTATACAAAGTACGTATATTACGCAAACTATATATAAGGAACGGATAATTAATTTTTGTATACTTCGAACACACATTTATTTTTGTGAAAAATGTAGAAAATTGAAATTCTTCTGGGTATAATAGTAACAAACGAAACCCAGGCTCCTGAGCGTATCCATAGATCGCCAACTACCCGGAAAATTGTACAAAGTTCAGACGATGCCTTTTTCTTAACAAATATTTTTTAAAATAATTTTCTCACTTATCTTGTATTTATATCTGACAAATATATAACGTTGCAACATATGTAAATTCCTACATGGGTTATAAATATATCACTGAATACCCGTGTTTAATTTATGTTTGTTATTACATTTTTAAATGTCCAAAACAAATTTTGTCTGAAACTAATTGTCTTTATTTTATTTTACCCTATGAAAATAGAGAGAGAGATTTTACTTTCAACATTTTCCCTTTTGAGTCTACGTGTATGCGACCATACGTCTTAATAAAGGCTTTTTCTGTGATTAAAATATTTTAAAAAATTAAATATTATAATCTTTAAAAAACAGATTATTTTAACACCTATAAATGAAAGATCATCATATTGTAATTTTAATACCCAGCTTACTTTGTTGTTTTTTTTTTACTACGCTCTGTGAGTTTGTGTTTTTTTGCTAGTATTTTAAAATACTTTTATAGTAGGTTATAAGCATGGAAAGTTCAAATACAAATATATTGAAAGTTGATTACTTTGGTGCCACTCTTTTAGAAGAATGCTCAATCTGTTTGGACGATATCAAACAAAGAGCATTCCCTGAATGTTGCCAACATCAGTTCTGTTTGGAATGTTTGAAAGAAGCCGCCAAACGACGACATCGTTGCCCGATTTGTCGCGGAGTGTTTGAGAGAATCGTTTATAATGTTCGTGGGGCCGAGGATTTCGACACGGTCCGTGTCGAATTAACAGATCCGATAGAAGATATCCCCTACTTTATAAGACTTTCAGCATTATCATCTCGTTCAGGTGTTCCAATTCGTAATAATGGAGAGTTACGCATTCTTTTGGATCATGTGCCAGAAATTGATATAAACCCTGACGGAAGAGTCATAATTTTGGAGTCGAGAGCCAGAAAATGATACAAACCCTAACGGAAGAGTCATAATTTGGAATCGTCAGCCAGAAAATGGTACACACCCTAATGGAAGAGACATCATTTTGGATCGTGAGCCAGAAAATGGTACAAACCCTCAACGAAGAGGACGAAATTTTGGATAGTGAGCCAGAAAATAGTACACATCTCATTCAAAGAAATAGAATTTTGAATCGTGGGGTAGAAATTCGTAGTCACCCTCACCGAAGAGTCGAAATTTTGAATCGTGTGCCAGTAGTTTTTACATGCCCTCACCGAAGAGACGGAATTTTGAATCGTGGGCCAGAAGGTGGTACATGCCCTCACCGAAGTGACGAAATTTGAATCGTGGGCCAGAAGTTGGTACACGCCCTCACCGAAGAGACGGAATTTTGAATCGTGGGCCAGAAGTTGGTACATGCCCTCACCGAAGAGACGAAAATTTGAATCGTGAGCCAGAAAATGGAGCTCACCTCTACCGAAGAGACGGAATTTTGAATCGTGAGCCAGAAATTCGCACCAATCAAAACCAAGAAGAAAGGATACGTGATCCACAAAATGGTGCACACTCCAACCAAAGAGAATGAACTTTAAACCAGAATTTGACACACACAATTTTAGAATATAAAGAGGTGATCATTAATAATTTATATTTTAAAATGCGTACGGGGAAATATTGAACTTTTTACCTATTTTATATATGTAAATATTGTTTTGTAAAATTATACTTATTGTAAAATAAAAACAATAAATTCTCATTTAAATGAATTACATTTAAAATATTTGTGCCATATATATTCACTTTTTAAATATATATATCTATAGATTTTTTTTTAGAACAAAAATATTGATTATTCACGAAAAAAAACAAACAAATAGTTCAAATCTATTTGGGTTTTTTTTTCGTGAATAATCTATATTTTTTAAAGATAAAACAAAAAACATGCTTTTTTTATTTAGAAAGGGGTTTATATATATAATAATGGTTTATTTACTTCCCTCTCATAAATAAATATTTCCTTTTTTAAATATTCATAAAGATCGAGAGAGATTATTTTAAAATTTATAACTAGTTTTAAACTTTTTTTTTTGTGAGGATAAATATGAAATCAGCTTTTTGCGTGGGAGGCAAAAAAACTGCACATTCACAACGAAATAATATTTTTTTAAATCAGGATTAATCACAGAGGTCGATACATAGGTTTTTTATTAATCAACTCTTGCGATATTTAAGTATTTGTGCCTATTATAGAGGAAACAAACAACAAATAGAATTAAATATTTTTAAATTTACATGTAATAATCGAAAGGGTTAATAATATATATATAAACAAAGTGGCTGAGATTATATATGTAAGAAAGTTGAATACTTTAGTTCAGAGGGGGAACAATCGATGTCTCACTTTTGCAAAGTTCGGACAGTCATAGATAAGGTGAAGAACAGTTTGTTTAGTTTATCCTCTAGTTTCTTGTACAATCCTTTTATTTTCTAGCTTTCGAACTTGTCAGTCCTTCAACAGGACTCTATCACATTAACAAATTAATTTTTCTTCCCCCCGGCAAAATTACCATCTAGATCAAAAGTTATTTTAAAATCCAACATTTGTCGTTTTTAAAATATGCTCGTCTACACATCAAGTATTTAGATATTTTCATTCATACGATGGCTATTGTTTAAATTATTTCAAATTGCCACGGTTAAAAATGCGTTCTGAATAATAATGTCATCCTGAGTGAGTAAGTGAAAAAAAAACTTAAATGATAAAAAATAGACTTAAAAAAAAAAAACGCTTATATTTATCCCGCCTACCACCTTTCAAAGTTTCCAAACGGCCACCCTCCTAGGAATAAGTATTTAATTAAAAAGGCATATATTGGATCAAAATATCATTTTATTTTACCAATATTTCAGTGGCTGAACGCCAATATTTATCAAGGTATTATAACATATTTAATGTGTGCCAACAACAAACTCAGCGCTACATAACGTCAACAGAATTAAGTTTTAAAAATATTTGTTATATTCAATGGCGAGAAAAGGAATAAGTATATTTACACCCGAAGATCTTCAGAACATTCCTAAGTACAAATCAGCGACATCTGATAAACTGGATGGATGTCCACCATTAGATGTGGAGTCTAAAGTCCAACCCGGATAGTTGGTGCCTTTAGTACGTGGTGGCTCCAGGAATCCAGGTTGCATCGAGAGAGAGAGAAACAGGAAGTGAGAAACGTCTCCTACCTGAACAAACGCCAAACATGGGCTAGATGAAAGATTCCAGCGGCTTCAGCAGCTGATCGAGCATCAGCAGTCTCTTCTTCGGTGAAAGAGAGAGAGATTTTATTTGTCTAGAAATAAAAATGGTAATTTAGGATCAGTGGCTCTATATCACACGGAAAATTCCAGAAATACTTACATAAAAGAAGTCTATCAAAAACACCAAATTGTTCCTGCGGAGAAACTGAACAAACTGCACTTCACCTTATCTATGACTGTCCGAACTTTACAGAAGTGAGACATCGTTTGTTCCCTGATCTAAATCATTTAACTCTCTTATAACAGCCACTTTTTCTATATAAATTTTATGAACTCTGGCAAATAATATATATATATATATATATATATATATATATATATACTTGTAAATTTGTAAATATTTAATTCTAAGTTCTAATTTGTTTGTGTTACCTCTGTAATAGGCGCAAGTATTTAAATATCGCGCCTGGTTGATTAATAAAATAAAATAAAATAGTATTTTAAACTAAGGATTTTAAAAAAACACTTGTATATTTATATCTATATGTCTTTTATCTATATCTACTTCACCCAGTCATGATGGTTGTCAACAGACACCATCAAGGGTCACAACTTGATACCCTAATATGATTAAATGGAGATAAGAAGAAGAATCTATATGTTATCTATCGTTATCTATACGCTCTATGAATTATATTCGCTCAAAGAATCCGAGTTACATTAAGAGAGAAGACAAGAAAGTGATTTTTTAACACCTTAGGGGAAAGTTTTAGGGTTATTTATTTTGTGATTTTTTTCCCAAAATTTAGAAAAAAAAGTAAAAATATCTCAATTTCGAAAACTATTATTCTCTCTCTGATGTAACCCGGATTCCCCTAGAGCGTACTAAACTATCATTATCCGACGGTAGTTCTTCAAATTAAAGATTTTTCGGTCTGTAAATCTTTTTATTATCTCGACGTTTCGACAAAAATCTTTTGTCCTCGTCAGTCAGAAATGAAAACATTTGGCAAAACGTTAAAATTTATTCTAAAGCTGCGTGAGAACGTCTTTTCCTCCTTAGAATAATTTTAACGTTTTGCCAAATGTTTGTATTTTTTTCGCTCCTGACGAGAATAAAATATTTTTGTGGGAACGTCGAGATAATAAAAAGAATCACTGGTCGAAGTATCTTTAATTTGAAGAACTATGAATGCCGGCCAGGCAGCCTCTATCTTTACGGTATCCCAAGGTAATTACAAAAAAGTTTAAAATGAGAAAATCGAAATCATTATGACAAAGCATTTTTTTTTCTCTCTTGCACACACATCTTCCTTTATATCGATTTTATTAATGCTGAATATGATAGAAGCTGTCCTAGGAGACTTAATATAAAATATTAAGTATATACATAGTATAGAAGACTTAATATAAAATATTAAGTATATACTTAATATAAAATAAAACAACTTAATGATGTCTTCTATAGGACACAGTAGGTAATTTATAAGAAAAAAAGTTTTTTTTTTTGCTTATCCCTAGTACACTTCGGCCAGTTAGAGTTTTTTTTATTTTCTCAAAGTTTCGACAAAAATATTTTGTCTTCATCAGGAGAAATAAATAAAAATGAGGCATTTGGCAAGGCTTTAAATTTTTTTTTACCGATATGTATGGAGATACTAGCCGAATGACCCGGTTAACGCCCGTGTTTTACCCGATTGTATGTTTTTATTCAAATACTATTTGTTACAATTATAAATTGGCGCCTTAAATAAATGCATATATTAGTTAATAACTATAGCCTATGTGCTTTATCTGTCTATGTACAGTTGGCTTCCGTAGGCGTCTCTTACTGGGAAAAAGAAAGAGAGGATTCCATTTAGTTATTAACTAATATATGCATTTATTTAAGGAGCGACCCGCTCCAACACAATAGTTACAAAAACCAAAAAGCGAGTGGGGGGGGGAGGGCAAAGTCAAAAATGCAGGTAAACCTGTCTATAGCGCCCCCTATAAATAGCGCCTTCCTCTCTATTGCGCCCGATTTTAAATACGTAGTACGATGCGATTCACATTAAAATTGATCTGTCTATAGCACCCCCTCTCTATAGCACTCTATTTTGGTGAGTCCCAAGAGGGGGCGCTATAGACAGGTTTAACTGTATTTTTATTATCTCTCATCTTTTCTCTATCTTTATTTAAAAAAAAAAAGATATTTATACATAACTAGCGGACGTACCCCGCTTCACCCGAGTTTTACCCGAGTAAAGGTTTGTCTAACGAATATCTCGATAAAGTGAACATTTTTTCCCGGTCCCTTTAAAAATACTCGAAAGGTTGAATAAAATCAATATTAATTGGTTCCCTCGGTAATTGGAAGTTAAAGGAATAGTATCTTGCCTTGGAATTGTATCATTATTCTTGTCTCAAATAAATTCCCGTTTCATCCTGAATTTTGTCTTTCCTAATTTTCTACATTACAAAATCATCGTATCATTATGATAATATTTAGAGCAGATTGTTGAATTATAACAGATAAATTAGAATATTTAGGCAAAATAATTTAGAATTATTAGGCGAAAAGTTATTTCAAAAATTTTATTTGCTAGAAACCTTCCCAGTACTATACTAAATAACTTCTCAAAGTTTCATGGCGTTCCAATGAGTGGTTTGGTCAGGCATAAAGGACAAACAGACATACATTCATTTTTATATATATAGACTAGCGGACCCGCCCGGCTTCGCCCGTGTTTTACCCGAGTAAAAGTTTGTCTAACGAATCTCTCGATAAAGTGAACATTTTTTCCCGGTCCCTTGAAAAATACTCGATAAGTTGAATAAAATCAATATTAATTGGTTCCCTCGGTAATTGGAAGTTAAAGGAATAGTATCTTGCCTTGGAATTGTATCATTATTCTTGTATGGATGTACCCGGCTTCGCCCGTGTTTTACCCGAGTAAAGGTTTGTTTAACGAATATCTCGATAAAGTGAACATTTTTTCCCGGTCCCTTGAAAAATACTCGATAAGTTGAATAAAATCAATATTAATTGGTACCCTCGGTAATTGGAAGTTAAAGGAATAGTATCTTGCCTTGGAATTGTATCATTATTCTTGTCTCAAATAAATTGCCGTGTCATCCTGAATTTTGTCTTTCCTAATTTTCTACATTACAAAATCATCGTATCATCATGATAATATTTAGAGCAGATTGTTGAATTATAACAGATAAATTAGAATATTTATCTTGATTATATCTAGGCGAAAAGTTATTTCAAAAATTTTATTTGCTAGAAACCTTCCCAGTACTATACTAAATAACTTCCCAAAGTTTCATGGCGATCCAATGAGTGGTTTGGTCAGGCATAAAGGACAAACAGACATACATTCATTTTTATATATATAGAAGACTAGCGGACGTACCCGGCTTCGCCCGGGGTTTTACCCGAGTAAAGGTTTGTCTAGCGAACATTTGTTAAAACAATTCTCTAAAAACTTATTAAAAAAAAGATATATTTTGATAATTTGAAACTCGTAAATTTGAATCTCTCGATAAAGTGAACATTTTTTCCCGGTCCCTGTGTGCCGTGTCATCCTGAATTTTGTCTTTCCTAATTTTCTACATTACAAAATCATCGTTTTATCTAGTGAACATTTTTTCCCGGTCCCTTGAAAAATACTCGATAAGTTGAATAAAATCAAGATTAATTGGTTCCCTCGGTAATTGGAAGTTAAAGGAATATTATCTTCGCCTTGGAATTGTATCATTATTCTTGTCTCAAATAAATTGCCGTGTCATCCTGAGATAATCTTACTTTTGATAAATAATCTTTAAGATAATAAACTTAGTGATAATAAAACTTATAGATAAAAAAAACTTGTTATCATCGTTGCAATAGAGACGCTGCTTTGGAGTTAAATATACAAATCTGCAAATAACTCTGAGGATATTCAAGAGATTCAAGAAATTATTTTTCTGAAACCTTCCCGGGGGTATACCTAATAATATCCCAAAATTTCACGGCGATTAGATGTATGGTTTTTGAATATATAGAGTACAGACAGACAATCAATTTTATATATATATATAGACTAGCGGATGTACCCGGCTTCGCCCGGTTTTTACCCGAGTAAAGGTTTGTCTAACGAACATTTGTTAAAACAATTCTCTATAAACTTATTTAAAAAAAGATATATTTTGATAATTTGAAACTCTTAAATTTGAATCTCTCGATAAAGTGAACATTTTTTCCCGTTCCCTTGATAAATACTCGATAAGTTGAATAAAATCAATATTAATTGGTTCCCTCGGTAATTGGAAGTTAAAGGAATAGTATCATGCCTTGGAATTGTATCATTATTCTTGTCTCAAATAAATTGCCGTGTCATCCTGAATTTTGTCTTTCTAATTTTCTACATTACAAAATCATCATTTTATCTATTCTCCCAATATATATATTGTAGATACATGATAAAACTAACTTTGACTTGTGCGTAATTAATAGATAGAAAATCTTACCTTTGATAAATAATCTTTAAGATAATTAACTTAGTGATAATAAAACTTATAGATAAAAAAACTTGTTATCCCCCCCTAAGGGGGCGCTGGTTGCGAGTTAAATCTACAAATCTGCAAATAACTTTAAGGATATTCAAGATATTCAAGAAATTATTTTTCTAAAACCTTCCCAGGGATATACCTAATAATATCCCAAATTTTCACGGCGATTGGATGTATGGTTTTTAAATCTATAGAGTACAGACAGACAGACATTCAATTTTATATATATACTAGCGGACGTACCCGGCTCCGCCCGAGGTTTTACCCGAGTAAAGGTTTGTCTAGCGAACATTTGTTAAAACAATTCTCTAAAAACTTATAAAAAAAAAGATATATTTTGATAATTTGAGACTCGTAAATTTGAATCTCTCGATAAAGTGAACATTTTTTTCCCGGTCCCTTGAAAAATACTCGATAAGTTGAATAAAATCAAGATTAATTGGTTCCCTCGGTAATTGGAAGTTAAAGGAATAGTATTTTCGCCTTGGAATTGTATCATTATTCTTGTCTCAAATGAATTGTCGTGTCATCCTGAGATAATCTTACTTTTGATAAATAATATTTAAGATAACAAACTTAGTGATAAGAAAACTTGTTATCATCGTCACAATGGGGGCGCTGCTTGCGAGTTAAATCTACAAATCTGCAAATAACTCTAAGGATATTCAAGATATTCATGAAATTATTTTTCAAAAACCTTCCCGGTGATATACCTAATAATATCCCAAAATTTCACGGTGATTGGATGTATGGTTTTTGAATCTATAGAGTACAGACAGACAGACACATTCAATTTTATATATATAGACTAGCGGATGTACTCGGCTTCGCCCGTGTTTTACCCGAGTAAAGGTTTGTCTAACGAATCTCTCGATAAAGTGAACATTTTTTTCCCGGTCCCTTGAAAAATACTCGATAAGTTGAATAAAATCAATATTAATCGGTACCCGAGTAAAGGTTTGTCTAACGAACATTTGTTAAAACAATTCTCTATAAACTTATAAAAAAAAACTAGACGAATGGCCCGGGCAACGCCCGGGTTTTACCCGAGTGCGTATATATTTTAAAAACGTTTTAATTCAAATACTATTCGTTACAATTATAAATTGGCGCCATGGATGTCACTCTTGTGAAACGTCCCGTTCCAAACTGTGTTTTAAAATGTTTTAATTAAAATACTATTCGTTACAATTATAAGGTACTTATATATATTTAAAGGTTCTCATAAAAAAAAGGTTACCGATTTAAAAGTTTATTTTTTTATTTAAAGAAACCTATTTTCATTTAAGTATTGTTATTTATTTTAAAAGATTAAGTAATTGCGCAAAACGATAATTGCCTTAAAAAGAAATTGCCTTAAAAAAAAAGAAACATTCGCGGTGATTTTGTCTTGCATTCGTTTATACAATTATTATATATATTGGCATCATTTATTAACTTTATGAACGGAAAAATATGTCCAGGGTAGCCTAGTGGTCATGGCATCTGCCCGGTAAGCGGAAGGTCATGGGTTCGATTCCCATCCCTTGACACTTTTTTTATTTTATCCATTCTGACCAAAATCTATCCGTGAACTTCACACAGACAGAATAAGGCCATTATATAAATAGATAATAGATATATTTTGATAATTTGAAACTCGTAAATTTGAATCTCTCGATAAAGTGATCATTTTTTCCCGGTCCCTGTGCGCCGTGTCATTCTGAATTTTGTCTTTCCTAATTTTCTACATTACAAAATCATCGTTTTATCTAGTGAACAATTTTTCCCCGTCCCTTGAAAAATACTCGATAAGTTGAATAAAATCATGGTCATTTATGAAAGATGGGCGAAGTTCCCGGAGGTCATCTTGGGCAAGCCCCCGCGAGGCTTTTTTTCTTGTCTACTTGGCACAGCTGTGTCACCAACTCTGCCCCCGCGCGCCAGGACATCTTGACCCCTCTGATTGGTCGGTGGGTACTTGGACTGTCCTTCCGGCCGGCGGCCGGACGATTACATTCTCTCGACGGGGTGGGGCAGACCTAAGCCTATCTCCGTCGCAAGGTGGCGCTGCTTGCGAGTTAAAGCTACAAATCTGCAAATAACTCTAAGGATATTCAAAATATTCAAGAAATTATTTTTCGAAAACCTTTCCGGGGATATACCTAATAATATCCCAAAATTTCACGGCGATTGGATGTATGGTTTTTGAATCTATAGAGTACACACACACACAGACAGACATTCGTTTTTATATATATATAGACTAGCGGATGTACCCGGCTTCGCACGAGGTTTTACCCGAGTAAAGGTTTGTCTAACGAACATTTGTTAAAACAATTCTCTATAAACTTATAAAAAAAAAAAAGATTTATTTTGATAATTTCAAACTCATAAATTTGAATCCCTCGATAAAGTGAACATTTTTTTCCCGGTCCCTGTGTGCCGTGTCATCCTGAATTTGGTCTTTCCTAATTTTCTACATTACAAAATCGTTTTATCTAGTGAACATTTTTCCCGGTCCCTTGAAAAATACTCGATAAGTTGAATAAAATCAATTTTAATTGGTTCCCTCGGTAATTGGAAGTTAAAGGAATAGTATATTCGCCTTGGAATTGTATCATTATTCTTGTCTCAAATAAATTGCCGTGTCATCCTGAGATAATCTTACTTTTGATGAATAATCTTTAAGATAATAAACTTAGTGATAATAAAACTTATAGATAAAAAACTTGTTAACATCGTCGCATTGGTGGCGCTACTTGCGAGTTAAATATACAAATCTGCAAATAACTCTAAGGATATTCGAGATATTCAAGAATTTTTTTTTCAAAAACCTTCCCGGGGATATACCTAATAATATCCCAAAATTTCACGGCGATTGGATGTATGGTTTGTCAATCTATAGAGTACACACAGACAGACATTCAATTATATATATATAGATTATGTTGTTTATTATACTATGTGTCGCGTTCAGCGGCGTAGCGCCCAGGCTCTATTTTGCCCAGACGCCCGAAGTCTCTTATTCTGGTCCCGGGGAGGAAAAAAACCGTGGTATCTCAAAGGTAGAGAAGAGCGATTCCCAAGAAGTCAAATCTACGGAAGTGTCTAAGGCAGGTATCAACCAAGGCGTAGACCTCTCGAGAGCGGGCCGAGAAAAACCACACGAGTCTAACCAGTCAACAACTGTTTATTTTTTGTCACGAATATATATACATATAAATATTTACATATGACAAATATGTTTCTTATAATGGATTAAATTTACATATATTTAGAAAAATATAAATCTATAAGAAAATTAACATTCTATTCCCAACATACTCCCACCTTGAGTTTTTTCTACAGAAACTCAACCAATAGTTGGGAAACGACCGTTCATTCCAGTTCTTTAGGACCGGGCCATCTTCGCAGGGTCTTCACTGGCCTCTCCCCGGGAGCCTCCCCGGCGTGGTTCCGACTGTATACTCCTCAAGGTACTCCCCAGATCGGCGGGTATCTCTAAATTGTAGAGCCGTTGAACAGGCCCAATCTGGACGCCCTTGCTGGTTCTCAACTTGGCGACCCTCACAGGTCCATCTCGGCCAGGGTAGACCTCCACAACTCTCGCCAAAGGCCAATTGACTCGCTTAGCGTTATCTTGTCCAATCAACACCAGATCTCCCACCTTGATAGGTCTTGTCTTCGAGCGTCTTCTAGTCTCTTGTCTTAAGAATCCAAAATACTCCGTCCGGAATCTCTTCTGAAGACTAGCCCTTTCAATTGAGTTGATTTTAAAACAATCTTTCTCTTTTCCGAGTTCACAATATCTGGGTCAGGGTATATTTCCCTATGGGGCCAATCTCTTCTTGGTCTTCTCAACCAACTCGGGCCCTCCCACCACTTCGATCTCTCCAGAGAATCGGCTAAGCACCCCCGTGATGGTAAATCCGCTGGATTCAAACATCCTGGTACACGACACCAATCCTCTGTCTCACTGAGAGATCGGATCTCCATAACTCGATTCATTACAAAAGTCGCCCAGTTATCTTCCATTGCAATTTCTGGAACCTCTTGAGAACATTGAGCTTTACATCCTGAAGAATCAGGATCTTATGCCGAGGCATCGTCTTTAGGCTTAGAGGTATCGTCTGAAGGCCCAGAGGTATCGTCTGCAGGCCTACAGCAGTCATAGGACTCTGAACTCTTCCTTAGAGATCTCAAACCACTCAATATAATAGTCCTATGATCTACAGGATTCGCAATCCTTTCCGGTCTAGCACTTTCACCAGACTTTCTGGAGACTTGTCTCCCAAATTAAGACCTTTTCGCTGGAGTAGGCACTTGCCCCTTTGGAGAACTGGCCGGAGTATATAACATTGGAGTTACTGCAGCTCCAGAAACAGTTTCCTTCGATACAAGTCACATTCCATTGCTTGGAAGATATTTGCCAATTGAACCTTTTTCTATTGGCTCTCTCCTCACATAGGTGATCTGGACAGTGCAACCCTGCTTAGAAAGCGTTTCACCTTCTCCAACCATGCATCATCCTTCAACCATTTACTTTTCTTCCGGATTTAGAGGCACGGGCACTCAACCAAAATCGTCTACAACGATTTCCCGCTCAAAACCATCAGTTGTCCATCCTTTTTTTCCAAAGAAATTTGAGGTAGTCCCAATCATTATCTCTGATGGCGATCATCTGGAAATATCTTTTCAGGTCGGCCACAACTCCGAACTTATTCCTCCGAAGCTTTATCCTTATCTCAGGGATTCTTCTCAGCAGACTGTGTATCCTCTTCATATATCGCTTCAACGAGAATCCGTTTCGTCCTCGATAGGAAGCGCCGTCTTTCGCTGGCCGTACAGGCGCAGCCCTGGAGTCACACCCACATACAGGGCGATCAGGCAAATAGTATCCCTTTACTTTAAATTCCGCATCTCCTAACTGTCCTGCTTCCATCAATTTACTCGATGCTGGAACTCTGACAACTCTTTCCTCAATATCATCAATGGACTCAGCCTCACCATCTGCAATCTCCACTTGATCCGCGCCTTCAGCTACCGCTTTAGAGTTGCTCACCGATTCACAAGCCTCAATTGCAGTTCCAGAATCCTCCACTTCATTATCCTTGGTTTCAGCTTCAGAATCCTTTACTCCGTCGCCCTTAGGCTCATTTTCAGAGTCTTGTACTCCGTCTTCCTTAGGCTCATTACCTTGTTCTGCATATGGCCTTTCTGCCATCCTTAAATCGGTACCTTGTTTTACATAGAGCAGCTTCACTTCTTCGGTGTTCTTTGAATCCATTCCTTGTTCCACATCCAGCACTTTCTCTTTATCTGCTTCAACGGATTCTTTCTCAACTTCAGCCCTATTACTTTCATCAACTTCTACAACAGACTTCTTCTTGACTTGAGCCTTTTCACCGTCTTCAGCACAGCGCTCTCTTACTACTTGAGCCTTATTACTTTCTTCAACAGCAATCTGCTTGGATGGCTCCTTTACCATTTGCTCGGATGATACCACCATCTCAGCATCTTCCTTAATAGAAGCTGGATCAACTCCTTTCATCAGGGTAACTCCGACAACACTTGGCTTCTCACTCATCCCGATTTCCAAACTGCTTCCATCGCAGATCCTCATATCCATTCCTTGTTCCACATCCAGCACTTTCTCTTTATCTGCTTCAGAGACATTCAAAAAACCAGCAGCCGTGGGCAGGGGATTCCTCTTATTTCTTCGATACTTCACGATAGAGCTTTGTGACTGAGGGTGCTCATTTGATGGTTGGCCGGCTGTTATTTCGTCCCGCGTGCCGAACGTGCTTTCTAATGCAATCAATTGTCTCTCCAAAAATTCAATCAAATCTCCAAGAGAAAAAGCTCCTGTGAATTCCCGATGTAATTCAAGCTTTAAGTCTGATGGCAATAGCTTGAGGAGTAAAGGGCACAATAAGTTACCGTAGCTTTCAACGACAACACCCAATGACTCCAAACTTCTAATCTGCACCAGGATTCTGCCGTACAATTCTCTGAAAGCCCCCACGTCCTTTGTCACTCTAAGTGGTTTCAAGGCCAAGAGGTTGTTCATATGCACGTCGATCAACCTTTCCCTTTTTCCGAAGCGTTTCTTCAACAATTCAAACGGCCTTATCGTAATTTTCCTCAGATAGGCAAAATCCTTCCACAGTTTGGGCCGCCGTTCCACCCAAGTAGGCTTTAAGATAGTTAAATTTATCTATCTTGGTCAAGTATTCATTCTTATTGATTGATGAATCGAAGGCATTCCAAAAAGTTAACCACTGGCTAATTTCCCCGTAGAATCTTTCCATTGTTAATTTGGGTAACTTAACCATCCCAGTTAGAGTCGGTCGACTGATTTCTCCTGGATATTCCTTCTTCGTGGCAGTTGCAGTTTCCCTCTGCATTCCTTCCGCTACCACCAGACTTCTTTTCTTTAGCAAATATTTCCACGCCACGGCCTTTTCCCGGTATTCCTCTACCATCTTTAGATCTTTCTCTAGATCTTTGATGTCAATCAGCTTACCGATTTCTTCGTCTACCCGCCTCAGTTCTTCGTAGACATCCGAAAGCTGCCCCAGCAGTTCCTCGTGGTCACACTCCTTGTGCACGTCATATTCCTCTATTCTTTTCCCGTACTTGGATAAAGACGTGCGGAGTATGGTTCTCTTCTTCTTGAGTCTCTCTAGTGCTTCTTCTCTCTCCATCTTCTGATCCAAAAGGGTTCCAAATATAAGCACGGCTTTCCTCCTCGAGTCCCGGCTGGGATGCCAAATGTCGCGTTCAGCGGCGTAGCGCCCAGGCTCTATTTTGCCCAGACGCCCGAAGTCTCTTATTCTGGTCCCGGGGAGGAAAAAAAACCGTGGTATCTCAAAGGTAGAGAAGAGCGATTCCCAAGAAGTCAAATCCGCGGAAGTGTCTAAGGCAGGTATCAACCAAGGCGTAGACCTCTCGAGAGCGGGCCGAGAAAACCACACGAGTCTAACCAGTCAACAACTGTTTATTTTTTGTCACGAATATATATACATATAAATATTTACATATGACAAATATGTTTCTTATAATGGATTAAATTTACATATATTTAGAAAAATATAAATCTATAAGAAAATTAACATTCTATTCCCAACACTATGTTTATTATACTATGTTTATTATACTATTATGTTGTTTATTATACTACTAACCGAATGACCCGGGCAACGCCCGGGGTTTACCCGATTAAATGCTTTTATTCAAATACTATTCCTTACAATTATAAATTGGCGCCGTGGATGTCATTCTTGTATAATATATAAATGAGTTTTAAAAATTGTAAAAAAAAATGCATTGGCCGTGGATGTCATTCTTGTATAATATATAAACGAGTTTTAAAAATTGTAAAAAAAAAATGCCTCGGCGGGGAATTGAACCCGGGCCGCCGCCCGCGTGGCAGGCGAGCATTCTACCACTGAACCACCGATGGTTATGAGAAATGGCCATATTTGGGTATTTATTCCATTCACAAAAGCAAACGGTGACAGAATTGATTAAGAAAGAATTTATTTATGCTTATGAGGTGATACAGCAGCGTATTTACAATTAGAGAGGAGACAAAATGAATTAAATCTTGAAAAAAGAAGTGAGGACATATCGGTCATTAAAATCTGAGAGGCAAGTCCAGTAGCTGCTGTATTGTCCGTGAGGTCAAGAGACGTACGGACCTCTGTGGTGTTGATCTCTTGGCGGAACGACTTGGAAGTCGGACTCGGGCCCCCCCACTGCGGCAAAGTGGATCAACTTCGGGGGGAAGAAAGAATTGATTAAGCCGAATGACCCAGGCAATGTTCGGGTTTTTACCCGTTTAAATGCTTTTATTCAAATACTATTCGTTACAATTATAAATTGGCGGTCGGTGGAAGGCTGGTTATACCGTTTGGTTTACGACCACTACGACCCGGGTTCGAACCCGCATTGGACACTTTTTTCTGTTTAAAAAAAAAAAAAAAAAAAATGCTCCAATGGCCCCCCGATTCCTGCAAAAGTCCAACCCCACCAGCGAGTACAAGTAACCAAACGGGGCTCTGGCACATTTGTAAGTGCAAAGTCGAACTGCTTTCACATGTATAGACATGTGGTGCGCTTACAGTAAAAAAAAAAGCAGTAGCTAACTACCCACCATGATTATCATGGCCTGTACCACGTGTACTAGGGATGAGCAAAAAAATAATAATAATAATAAATAAATAAATTGGCGCCGTGAATGTCATTCTTGTGAAACGTCCCGCTCCAAACTTTGTGTCTGAGAAGCGATATTTTTATAAAGAGACTAGCGGATGTACCCGGCTTCGCCCGTGTTTTACCCGAGTAAAGATTTGTCTAACGAATCTCTCGATAAAGTGAACATTTTTTCCCGGCCCCTTGAAAAATACTCGATAAGTTGAATAAAATCAATATTAATCGGTACCCGAGTAAAGGTCTGTCTAACGAACATTTGTTAAAACAATTCTCTATAAACTTATAAAAAGAAATAGATATATTTTGATAATTTGAAACTGATAAAGTGATCATTTTTTCCCGGTCCCTGTGTGCCATGTCATTCTGAATTTTGTCTTTCCTAATTTTCTACATTACAAAATAATCGTTTTATCTAGTGAACATTTTTTCCCGGTCCCTTGAAAAATACTCGATAAGGTTGAATAAATTCATGGTCGTTTATGGAAGATGGACGAAGTTCCCGGAGGTCATCTTGGGCAAGCTCCCGCGAGGCTTTTTTTTCTTGTCTACTTGGCATAGCTGTGTCACCAACTCTGCCCCGATTGGTCGGTGGGCGGCCAGCGGCCGGGCGAATCCATTCTCTCACTTGGTGGGGCAGACCCAAGGTCATCAAGAGCAGCAAACCTAAGCCTATCTCTGTCTCAATGGTGGCACTGCTTGCGAGTTAAAGCTACAAATCTGCAAATAACTCTAAGGATATTAAAGATATTCAAGATATTATTTTTCGTAAACCTTTCCGGGGATACACCTAATAATATCCCAAAATTTCACGGCGATTGGATGTATGGTTTTTGAATCCATAGAGGACACACACACACAGACACACACACAGACATTCATTTTATATATATATAGATGATCTGGCTCTGTGTCTTCTGCTCGAATGAATGTTTTTCTGTTAGAATTTTGTTACTGCATACCAAATATGAACTGGCTTCACCCATGGTCTCTGCTTTTTGGAATTTTTCCGGATATAATTTTGTATCTGATAATCAAATATGATACAGCAATATTGTCATCATCATTTTCTGAATAAAAAACAACTACTTTTTTCCCAGAACCTGTCAATTTATTTTTCTTGACTAAAAATCCGAAAAATGTATTTTCCCGTTTTACATGTCCATTAGGTCAGCTGATATTACCTCCCATCTTCACCGCTAGAGGCGCTGCTTGCGAGCGAAAGGACAAATTTGCCACGCAATTTGCAAATAACTTGTATACATACTTGTATACTTGTGTAGATATTCTATATATATATAAATGAATGTTTGTATGTTTGTTTGTATGTCAGGTATACAAATTCGCAGTAGTTCACTAATTCAAACCAAAATTCCCATACATAGGTAAAAGAATACGGGGAAGACGATAGGCTATTTTAAAATATATATAAATCAATTATTAAAACTATATATATTTAGTCAGAAAATGATGATGACGATATTGCTGTATCATGTTTGATTATCAGATACAAAATTATATCAGGAAAAATTCCTAAAAGCAGAGACCACGGGTGAAACCAGTTCATTATTTTGTACGCAGGAACAAAATTCTAACAGAAAAACATTCATTTTGAGCAGAAAACAAAAGCCAGATCATCTTTCTATAAAAATATCGCTTCTCAGACACAAAGTTTGGAGCGGGACGTTTCACAAGAGTGACATCCACGGCGCCAATTTATAATTGTAACGAATAGTATTTGAATAAAAACATTTAATCGGGTGAAACCCGGGCGTTGCCCGGGTCATTCGGCTAGTAGACCATAAATCAGTACATAGACAGGAAAAGCACATATATTTTAATAATATAAATGAGTTTTAAAAATTGTAAAAAAAAAATGCATCGGCCGGGAATCAAACCCGGGGCGGCCGCGTGGCAGGCGAGCATTTTACCACTGAACCAAAAGCAAACAGCGACAGAATTAAGAAAGAATTGATTATGACGCTGATAACTTTATATATTAATAGATAATAATGAACAACTCATCATCATTATATATATAGTCTCTCTATAAAAAATCAAAATTTCAGGACAATTTACTCTTGCGAACTACTGAATCAATTATAACCAAATTTCCATATGGGTAGCCCTTTTTTAACCTTTGTATGTTTTAAGTCAATTTTGAGATTTATCTTCACAAGGTTATTTCTGTTCAAATCATTAAGCTTGAGGGATAAGTCTCTTTCAAATACATTTATTTCAAGCTTTCGGGCACAACCGCCCTTCGACAGGAAAATTATATTAGTTACTAAAGTTTTCGGATCTAATCTATATAAACATTTGTGAGACGCCCGTGTCTCAAGTGTAATGCGAGGCTTGCCGCGGGAGGGGATGAGATCTTTGAAAAAGATGGCCGTTTAGCCCTTTGAAATATCTGAAATAAAAGATTATTTATTGAATCGCAGAGTTCATGATACTGAGGGGGGGTTTTGTGGCTGCAGGGAATATTACATTGTAAATTTCAGGTAAATCAATTTTTCTATAGCCTCAATAGAAAAATTGATTTACCTGAAATTTACAATCTAATATTCCCTGCAGCCACAAAACCCCCCTCAGTATCATGAACTCTGCGATTCAATAAATAATCTTTTATTTCAGATATTTCAAAGGGCTAAACGGCCATCTTTTTCAAAGATCTCATCCCCTCCCGCGGCAAGCCTCGCATTACACTTGAGACACGGGCGTCTCACAAATGTTTATATAGATTAGATCCGAAAACTTTAGTAACTAATATAATTTTCCTGTCGAAGGGCGGTTGTGCCCGAAAGCTTGAAATAAATGTATTTGAAAGAGACTTATCCCTCAAGCTTAATGATTTGAACATAATATTATGGGATTGCCTATTAAAGGTTATTTCTAATTTTTTTTTCTGGACTTAAAGTTAGACCAGATCCTGAAGGCTTCTTTATCGCCTCGATGACCACAGCTCGTGTCGGTGTAGATGTCTGTTCGGCAATCCCCGATGCATTGCATGATGTGTTCTGGGCTCGCTGGAGAATCCTGACATTTGGAGCAATTCGGAAAGGTTTTGGATCCACTTGTGAAAATCATTGGACGTAGATGGCCTTTTCTAAGACGGGAAAGCATGGTGAAGTCTGATCTGTTAAGTTGTGAGCTTGTTTTCAGGAGGGGAGTTTTCCCATCGAACCGGCGGTGTTTGATGTTATTTTGCCAATCTTGATTGAATTTGATTTTGAGTCTGTTAGGGTAATCATTTGCTGTTGGAAGGGTTTTAGAAAATTTATAGAAGTTTTTAGTTTAACGCTAAGCCATTTTTTTTTTTAATTTTAATCGTCATCTATACCTTTATTAATATAGCTACTTTCCACACACACACACACTCGAGCGTGCGGCCACGCTTTCGCGAGCTCCGCCGTTTTCGCCTTTTGAGTGCGTGTAAAAGGCGCTTAATCTGGCAAGTGTGGTATTGGCGGAAAGCCCAGGATGTGCTGAAAAAGTGCCTGAAAGGCCCAGCATCCTGCTACAAACAGGCGAAGAATTATCGCCAAAAGAAGGAAATATGAAGAAAACAATTGATATTTCTTCTGAAAATCAAAAATATGCAAATTCGCCGGCAGGCGACATGCATGTAAATCCGGCCGCCGCGCGTGGTGACGTCACGGCGCCGAAGACGGCTGCTACGACCAGCGCTACAACAGCCAGCCCGGCCTCGCTCAACTGGGCCGACAGCGAGATGGCGGAGGTGGACGCCAACGACGACTACACAGTCGTGAAGAGCAAGAAAAGGCGCCGTATCTCACCGTCACCTGACCACGCCGCTAAACAGCCAAGCAGGCCTGCTGAGAAGCCCAACTCCCAGCAGCAGAAGCGGCCAACAGGGTCGAGAACAGTGCCGCCTAAGGAGATCAAGGCAACACGCACGAACATCGCCGACGCCAAGGCGAGGCAGGCCACTACCAACCACGAGAACTACATCTTCGTGGAGCTGTGCCCTGACATCCCGGACTACTCCTACCTCCGGGCAATGGGCGACCTGGTCGGAGGGCCCAAAAATATCACACAATTCAACAGGATGAACGGCCACTACATCGTGGGCCTCGCGAGCAAGAACCTTGCGAGCCGTCTGGTGGAGGAGGGCCTGAACATCGAGGGAACACTCCTCAAGGTCTTCCCCTTTCGCAAGAGGGCCGAAAGGATAATCTTGGCCAATATCCCCGGCTTTGTAGAGGACGCCACCATCGTGCAGGCCCTGGGTAAATATGGAGACATCACCTCCATCGCCCCCATCATGATCAAAATGGGGGAGTACGCCTTCAGCGACGGCCGCCGGGAGGCATTCATCCTGCTCCGCGAGGGCGTAAGGCTGGAGACCCTGCCCACCCGACTGACCATCCAGTCCAAAGGAGACACCCTGTCGGCCTTCCTCTCTTTTGGAATCAAGTGTTCCAAATGCGGAAAGCAGGGCCACCGCAGAGCCAACTGCCCAGCGCTCGCCAGGCAAGGGAACAGCAGCCCCAGGCAAGCAGCGTCTCCCACCGACGCAAGGCCCCTCCCCCCTCCTCCTCCTCAGCAGCCAAGGAGGCCGACACCTGCGCCCGCAACACCGGCGTCCCCTGTCCAACCGGCGAAGACTTCAACTGAGGCTCCAGTGACCCCCTCGGCGCCCCATCCTGCCGAACCGAGGGATCTTGCCCAGCCCGCCCCTGTCGCCCTCCCTGCTCCTCTGGCTGCCCCGCGGCCCCCCGAGCCCGAGACCTTTCCGCTCGACATTGAGATGTCGGAGGAGGAGCTGACCTCAACTCCCTCCGCGTCTCCCCGGGGAAAACCCGCACTCGTCCAGCTGCAGGAGCACCTCAAGCAGTCCCCCAACCTCTCCATCGACTGGGACGGGCTGCCCGGTATAGACCGCGAGGACGCACAGCGGCTACTCACCTCTAAAAGAAAAATGGAGAAGCGAGTGGCCTCGCTGTCAAAAGCACAGGTCGCCGCCCTCGACCAGGTGGCCGAAACCATCAAGGCCTCGATCCCAGACTCCAACCACACCATCCGCAAAACCCTCCAGAAGACCAGGAAGGTGCTGCGTGAAGGACGGCCCCAATGAGTTACCGCGTCGCCACCATCAACGCGCGAGGGCTCGCCACTCGGGGGAGGAGCCTTGCCCTTTGTCGTTTACTCAGGCAACATCACGTGGACATCGCGTTTGTCCAGGAGACAAACGCATTTCATCTGGGCAGCGGCCAAGACCTCTGACTCGGCTACGGCGCTGTTGTGTTGGCCCATCCCGTAGCCATCTCGGGATCCGGACTCGCCTGCGTCTTCGGACCAGGCGTAGCCGTGCTACAACAGCGTATCCTGTGGCCGGGCCACATCGCCTTGGCAACAATAGATGTCCACGGCGAGGAAATGACGGCCATCGCCGTTCATCTGGCGCATGAACCCCGGGAGAGAAACCGACAACTGGAGCTCCTGGCGGCGACAGCGGCACAGGAAGAGGAGGGGGCCTGTTGGATCATCGGCGACTTTAACATCAGGGATCGGGGCCCCTCATCATCATCATCATCATCGGATGCCCTCGCCGATCTTCTGGACCTGGCCGCGCTGGCCGACGTGGCCACCCAGTTCGACGCCGCCCACCTGCCCACCAGAGTCTCCATGCACGGCGACCAAGTCGAATCCAACCGCCTGGACCAGATCCTCGTCCCTGCTGGAGTCCTGGATCGCGTGTCCATCTACGCGACCAGCCACTACCACCTCTCGGACCACCGCCTCGTGCTGCTCCAGGTGGGCCCGCCCACCACCGCCGTCTCCTCCCCCACCCAGCCTCGCTTGGCCGCGATGCTCCGCTCGGGCCTCGTTCTCGAACATCTGGCTGGTTACATCCGGGAGCTCGAGGAAGACACGGCGCACGATGACGACGACGGGATCCTATGGGACAGGTGGACCACCATCAAGGCGGGACTGCTGGCGGAGGCCAGATCCCTGCACGATCCGCGCCACGCTGCCAGCGACAGCTACATCTACAGGGCAAGGCGCTATATCGCGGCGCAGCTCGAGGCCTCCTCCATCCGGGCCGACTACCCATCGCTGCCGGACCTAGCACGCGCCATCCGCCTCCGACGCCCGGTCAGCGTCATCAGGGACGAGCAGGATAACATCATCGAGGGCCCCGAGCTTCGGCGGAGGGCGTTCGCGACCTTCCAGCCCCGCTTCGCCCGTCCCACCAGCGATCCAGCTGCGGGAGCTGCCTTCATCGCCAGCAGCGCGCCCACCACCACCCGCGAGCTGAGTGAGGAGGACCCCGCTCCACCGGCCGGACATCAGCCCCAGCGAGATCGCCAACGCCATCGAGCACCTCCCTCGCGGAAAGGCCCCCGGCTGGGACGGCTTGCCGTGCGAGCTCCTCTTCGCCTTCAGCGAGGACTTCTTCGCGGAAACTCTGGCCCGGGTGTTCGCGGCATCACGGCTCCGCGGTGCCCTGCCTCCGTCGACGCGGCGCAACTCCATCTGCCTCGTGCCCAAGGCCCGCGGAGGTCGCGGCCTTGACGGCTACAGGCCCGTCGCGCTGCCCTCGGCAGACTACAGGGTCCTGGCCGCCATCCTTCACCGGCGCCTCAAGCCCCACCTGCGGACCCTTGTGCCGGAATGCCAGACTTACGCCGTCCCGGGAGGTCCCCGTCATGGAACATCGCCATGGTGATGGACGCCGTCGAGGAGGCCACCGCCCTGGGCTCGCCGCTGGCCGTCATGGGCGTAGACCTGGAGTCCGCCTTTGACTCACTAGACCGCGGCTTCTTGGAGTCCCTGCTAACGTCCCTCCGCCTCCCGCCGGCCTTCAGGGCCTGGATTAACATCCTCTACGCCGGGGCGGACGCCACCATCCGGGCCGGAGGCTTCTACACCACCGCCTTCCCCCTCCTCAACGGCCTAAGACAGGGTTGCGCCGTGAGTGCCGCACTCTTCAGCATCGCCACGGGGCCGCTACTACGTCGCCTGGAGTTGACCCTCGGCGTGGGCAATGTAACCGCCTACGCCGACGACATCGTCTCCTGTTCCATCGCGACGAGAACTTCGAGCGGGTGGCGACTGTCTTCGAAGACTATAAGCATGCCTCCGGAGTTGGCGTGAACCTCCGGAAGAGCGCTGGCCTCTGGTGCGGCGCCTGGCGCAACCGCGGCGACTCCCCTCTCGGCGCCTCCTGGTCGACCACCTCCATCAGGATCCTCGGGCTCGACATCGCCCCCCAGGAGCACCGTCGCCCACCGGGAGCAGCATCTCCTGGCCCTCCTGGAGACTGCCTGCCGCAGATGGACGCCCTTCACCCGCGGCCTCTCCCTCGTCGGGCGAGCAAGAGCGGCGAACACGCTGGTGGGCTCTGTCATCCAGCACCACCTGCATGGCTACCTACCATCACCCCCGACCATCGCCAAGCTGCAGGCCCGACTGGCGAGATTCGTCTGGGGACAGGACCACACGGCGAGGCTTCCCGCCGATGTCATGGCGAGGCCAGTTGCCATCGGAGGCCTCGGCCTCCTCGACCTCGCGACCCAGCTCCAGCTCGCCTGCCTCAAGGGGGTGCAGGTCGCGCTCCGCGGGGGCAGAAATGCCTTCAGCTGGCTGGTCGGCGGCAACAGCGGGGAAGCCTGGATCCACCCTCCACCGGACGGCAACCCGTCTCCAGCCCCGCCGTCTCCGGTTGCTGAAGCTATGGGAGGAGGCCTCCAACATCCTGGGCCTCAACCACCGGGCGGTCCCCACGGCTCAGCTGCTGGACCTCCCCATCATCGGCGGCTGCCGGTTCCTCCGCCCTCCCGACCTCCTGGCCCCCGCCCGCTGGAGCGGAGCCCGAGTCCGGGACCTCATCGAGGAGGAACACCTCATCGCCCGCCCTACGCGCTCGGCCCTGGCCGACGCCGCGACCCTGGGCGCCTTCTGCCGGAGGCTGACCTCCGAGAACGCCGTGGGCTTCGGGGCGGAGTCTACGCCCTCATCAAGCTCCTTAGCTGCGGCCGTGGTGCTGCGGGGGACGGCTACGCCGTTCCTCAACGCCCTTACGACCCGCTCAGCCCGACGGGCCCTGGATCGCCCGCGCCTCGCCGCCACGCCCATCTCCAGATTCCTGGCGAGATGGACGCCCACCATCAATCCACCATCCAGGATCGACTGGGCCTCACTGCGGCGTTGCGCCTACTCGGGCCACGAGGCTGACGCGGCCCTCAAGTTGGCCCTCCACGCCCTCCCCCATCCGGCCCATCCTGCCTCGGTCGGCCCCTCCTGTCCTGCCTGCGGGTCCATCGACCGCTCCCTCAGCCACCGTTACTGGTGCTGTCCCTCCATCAGGCCTCTAATTAGAGAGGCCTTCAACATCATAGGGCGGCCCCCTGACCTGCAGGCTTGGATCTTCGGCGGGTCCGGCCTTGAGGACGGACGCCCTTTCCATCCTGGCGTCGGCAAAGTTGCGAATCTATCGCTGCTTTGTCCAGGTTGGGCTCGGAGAGAAGCGGTGGAGGACCCGCTCATCGCCTGGTCCAGGACCCTCCAGCGCCGCGGACTCCTACCTTTGTCCCTCTTGTAAAATTGTTTCATTTATGTATATATTTAATTTTCTATGTATATATTTTCTTCTCTCCTCTCTCTCTCTCATGTGAGATGTAATATTGTCTAAGATGACAATAAATATTTTTTTAATCGTCAAAATTGTCACACACACACACACACACATGCGACTCTTTCTCAAACCTGGGGGGTTAGTTTTCAGGCATTTAGAATCCTTTTTTTTATTACAATTTTTCCTGCCAAAAAAAATCAAGTAAATTGGTTTAAAACTATCATTATTATTACATAGCCGTGTTTTCTCTCTCTCTCTTTTTTAAATCTATATCAAACGTTTTTTAATAGAATAAAGGCAGTGGAGGAATCAAGTTGCTTTTGTGGTATTGAGGAACAAACCTCAAGGCATCTACTGACCGATTGCCCAGCATTTCAAGATTTTAGAATGAAGAATGAACTAGTTGTTTGTGAACTTAACGATTTGATTTCTGATTAAAAAAAATCATATTTAAAGTTCAATTCATTTTGTAAATACATTCTAAACTTTCTACAAAATCTGGATCTCTAATGTTTTCATGCGTTGAATAATGTAAATAACTTATGTAAATAAACCTTTTCTCCTTGTTTGGCCCAAGTATCCCTTGCGGGATATAGCGCTTTGGAAATAAAATAATTGAAATAGCTAAATATTAGAGAAAAATGTATAGAAATCTCAACATAGTGTCAAAAAAATAATATAAAGAGGAACCACTTTCTTGTGATGAGAACTTAGAAGTATTATTTTTCATTTGGCTAACCCAGGAGCCACGTATAGAAGTCATCAACTACCCGGGCTTGTCCTTCAGACCTAAATATTCTTTGTTTTATTTACAACTAGCTGAATGACCTGGGCAACGCCCAGGTTTTACCCGATTAAATATTTTTATTCAAATACTATTCGTTACAATTATAAATTGGCGCCGTGGATGTCACTCTTGTGAAACGTCTCACTCCAAACTTTGTGTCTGTTTTTAAATAAAAAAATATAAATTTTCACAACGAGGTATTTGAAATTTTTATATTATTTTGATTTTCAAATACTATTCGTTACAATTATAAATTAGCGCCGTGGATGTCACTCTTGTGAAACGACTGAATCTATCGCGACTAATTGGCCATAAGAGAATGGTCTTTTAGTCCGTCAACGGCTGCACCAAGCAGACCGATCAAGATGCACTGTGCAATGAGCCAAGCCAGCGGCGAACCACCAGAGCTGCAACGCAGGTGACTGTCCCCGGGTAAGGGAGGGAGGGAAGAAGGTGTATGTAACGCTGAAAGGGGGGTAAGATGGGGGGGAAAAAAAGAAAAAAGTGAAGAAAGAGATAAAGATTTAGGTTCTAAGAAGTTTTTCAGAGGGAAAATATTTTTTTAAAAAAGAATACGCATGTGAAACAAATGCTGGTCTATGGGGAACAGAAAAATATCCTGTATCTGATGATAATGCCCAAGATTATAAATGATAGCAAATAAGAGAACCAATTAAAAATTCACGGCGGCCAGCCATGAAAATGAGCGGCCGTCAAGCCACATGACCCAGCGGTGACATCGCGCGATTAATCAACCAATCAGAAAGCGGCGTCCAATTTCAACCATGCTCTCTAGTTCTTGGGTAACTAGAGACAGCCCTGTCGAAATCCGTCCGCTCGAAAATGGTGGACTAAAGTGTTGGACTTCACACGCACCAAGTGCATACACGGAGAAACTGGTAACAGCACCATCACGTAATTAAGAGGAATCAGAGTCAGAGATCTCCTCCGATTCCCCCTCGCGGATCCGCGGTTTCAATCTTTCACTAGCCAGGAGAATAACTATGACCTTTGATCCAGCGTATGGAACATCTATTCCCCATTGCGGTTCAGTTGTGAAATCAACAACAAAGCCCTGTTAATCAGGAAGTTGCCTGTCCTACAGTTGAGGACTGAGTCACAACCGAAAGATTGTCCAGGAGAACCTCAATAGTGGTATTAATGGGGCGCTCTGAAGCGTTCTCAAGTGCTTTGATGAAACCAAATGCTTCAGCTTGGAAGACTGAACAGTAACGTTACAAAGGATAACAGACACGCAATTCATGGAAGTTGTCATTCACGCACACTATATAAACCTGCGCCAACTCCATCATTGGTCTTGGAGCCCGTCTGTATAGTAGGTGACCTCGGGTGGTAGTTCAGGAATATTACTAGGAAGGAAAAAGAAAGGTGGATACGGCAGAGGTTGAGGAGATGGAGGAGGTTCAACCGGAAATTCAGCATCCACGTAACCATATTTTTAAAGATACAGTTGCGTTTTGACACCAATTTCCAGGTCAAGGGGAAGAAAGAACACGAGATAAGGTGATAAGAGAGGAGTTGTTTGTTGTTTTAAAAGCACGGCAAGCTAAGACAAGGAAAGAACGTTGCGTGCTTATTAAGAGTTTTTTTTGGAGTGTTAAGAAGATTAGGAAACCATACTGGGGAGGCGTAAGCCACCACGGGAATAACAACCTGCAAGTACAGCATTCTCAAGGCGCGGAATCCAAAACCAAAGTTGAAGTTAGCGGCTGCTGACAGGCGCGGTAGCATGCCGCGGACTTTAGAGCACATTTCAGTAACGTGCTGGTGGAAAGTCAAACGGCTGTCGAACCTCACACCAAGCACCCTAATGGAGTGCTCCATTGAACGACCTGGCCATTGCTGAACAGATCGCGTCGCAGCATCCTAATGCGCCCGCGGGGTTTTTGAACAAACATAGCCTGGCATTTACTCACACTGAGCTCAAGTTTATGTAATCCACACCAGTTAGTGATCAAATCGATGGCGTGTTGTGCTTTAAAAAGTTGGCGGTTTCTCGATCCAGAGATCACAACAACCAGGTCATCTGCGTAGGCCTGTGGATATACACAATTCTTGTACCCCAGTGTGAGTAATTCATCAAAGACGATATTCCAAAGGAAGGGCCCGAGAACTGAACCTTGCGGACATCACTTGGAAACGCGTCTAGTGACAGTGCATCCATTTACAGACAGTCTGACAGAACGATGGTCCAGGAACGAGCGAATTAAATCGTGGACGTTCCTAGGACAATCGCTTTTACGCAGGGCCCGCAATATGCTAGAGTGTAGCACATTATCAAAGGCACCTTTGACATCAAAAGAGAGAAGAATAGCAGATTTATGTAAGTCTAGCGACCGGGAGAGGGAATTTTTTAATTTTAAGGGTGCGGCAATGGTTGATTTACAGGGCCTTAAACCGAACTGGTTTGGCTGGGCTTTACACATTCTCTCAGCCATCCACGATAGCCCAGTCAGGATTAGACGTTGAGAATTTTACCTAGACTAGGCAACATCGTGATGGGCCTGTGAGACGCGAGAAAGTCCTCACCTACCTTTTTTGGGGATCAAAATTACATCGCCCAATTTCCAGGGAGTTGGAAAGTGTCCAGTCACAAGACACCTGTTAAAAATTTCAGAAAAAACGGCCGGAATTTTCTTATCAATTTAACAAAAACAACAGGTGGCATGCCATCACTACCGGGGAAAGAAGATAAGCCAACCTTATCCGCGGCCAGCTCCTCTCAGCTTCTGAGAACAGAGGATCGTTATCAGAAGTAGACTGCGCGGCTCTATGTAAATTATTATGCCCTACCATGGAATCGGGCGGGACGCGGCCGAAATAATGCTGTAATACGTGGTCTAAGGTGTCCCGCTGACTAACAGTGAAGCCGGCGCCGACCGCGAGGGAGGAGAGAGGTTTTTCTTTTGCTTTCCTCTGATGAATTGATAAATACCGCCCCAAGGGTTGACTTCGCACTGCGAGCAGACTCTTCTCCACTCCTCCTGCTTAGCTCTTCTGATCGTAGCACGAAATCTGTTATAAAGCTTTTTGTGAAAGACTTTCAACACACCTCTGACGGCCCCGCGAGCGCGTCTCCACGCACGCTCGGCCTTCAGAGTAGCCCTTTGGAGCGGGTTAAACTCCGGGTTCCACCAAGATGCATTTTTTATTTTGCCAGGTTTATTTGGCTTGGAAGGAATGGTCTGAATGCATGAATGAAACACTTCGTCACTAAGTAATGTAATAACATTATCTAGTTGAAGTGTGTCACTCACGCTATCTAACAAAAACTCTAGATTTGAATTTTTTTTTTTTAAGTGTGAAAAAAAAATTCCAGTCGGCGCGGCCAAAGCTGAAGTAAACTTCGCTAAAGCTATTAAGAATGACTTTATTATTATTGCTATTGGATGGGGGATCGAAATTGATGCTAAACACGAGGCGTTTATGGTCAGAAAAAGCCTGGTTGATCGCGTTCCAATCAGCGATCCTGTCCACGAGGCCAGCAGAACAACAGGTCACATCAATGGAGGAGGACGAGTTACGTTCCTCCCACGTGATGGTACAATGCTCGTTGACCACATGGAGCAGGTTGGCATCAAGGAAATTCTCAACAGTTTCTATTTTAGGGCAAGTTGAGCTAAGCAACCGCGCTTTATCTGACCATCTGTAAGATTCAATATTAAAATCGCCGCAGAAAATTACCTCGTGATAATTAATAGATTTGAGAGAGAGGTCTATCCTATTTAAAAGATCGCTAACACAACATGATGGCGAAAGATAAGCACAACATAGAAGGATGGACAAATTGTTAACTTCACACAGGATAAACACAGAGTTCACACAGGACAGATGGGACAAATGGATGAACTTCAGGCTCGGATTTGCCATTATCACCGCCGCTCCCAGTTTGATATCAGCAATATAGCCATGGCAGATTCTGTCAGAGTGAACTGGAATAGATGGTAACCTGCCTTTAGTAACTGGGAGTTCTTGTAATAACCGCACATCCGTTTTTTCGATTAAACATTCATTCCACAAGGAGGACAAAAACCAAGGGGAGCGTCTTACATTTGCTTGAACACACCTGAGCACGTTCATTGCACCATTAATCTATTAAAATTCTCCTGGGCGTCCGCATGTGCTTACACGCCATTGAGTTTGCGCTGTGCTTGCCACCACACCTGTGGCATTTCAGCACAGCCGTGTTGTCACAGGCCTCGGACAGATGTGCACCAGTGCAGTGGCCGTATTTGGCCGCCCTGGTACACTTCTTACCGTTGGTGTGGGTCCTGTGACTCAGGCTGCCACAGACACCGCAGGGAAAGACGCGCTTAGCGCTTGCGAGTCTCAGGGAGAGGTAGTCTATTGTGATCCTACCGCGCTCGAGTAGAGCAGTCTCAACGTCCTTATTCACCTCCACTATCGCGGTGGAGGAAGATCCCTCTTTTCTAATCAGTTTTACCATTCTGATGTCGTCGCCGCTTTTCAGCAGCTTTTCGACAGCGGGATGGTACCTGATGTCAGCCACAAGCTGCTCCTCAGTTTTCTCTCCAGGAATACCGAAGATAGCTAGCCTGGGCTTGAATGTAGGGTTCGTTTGGACTTTAAGGCCGCCAATTTTGGCGGTCTTGACGTTGTCAACAAACCTCTTTTTTTTTCAGAGGGATTTGTGGAGTGGAGGACCAATTTTTTGTCCCCACCAGTCACAGCGGCAACATCCAGGTTCTTCAAACTGGGAGTCTGAGCGATTTTCACCCTTAGCTCCTTAACAGAGAAATCAGCGGAGGCCAACTTTACGTGGTTGGCACTGTTACGCAGAGCCTGCGCGTAGCTGGGCCGAGAGGGCTTGGTCAGCTTAGCACTGACATTGACTGGCGGCGTGGTTTTCGTCACCGAGGGTGATTTGGGAGCTGAATTGGCAGCGGGTTTTGCTGCGGGAGCGGAGATAGCCGCGGCGGTAGCGGCCTTAAGCTTTTTTTCGTAAACCTCTCGGAGTTCCTCCGTTTTTAGATCGCAAGCCTTAAGCTTATCGGACATTATCCCAAACACAGAGTCTTGGAGGCTCTTCCACATGCCATCAATATGACTGTACATGGTACGGTAATCTGCACATCCTAGTTCCTTTTTCAGGACTAAACCTATTTTCCATAGACCATTGAGAGACAGTGAGAGAAGCTGGAGCGAATCTCTTCCCACCTTCCCTAAAAGCCTGATTGGTGTCAGAGGCACTATAGGAGTAGGAGGAGAGGGAGATACCCGGGGAAACTAACCATCAGGGAATAGTTCCATAGTCACAAGCCCGGTTCCAGTGCCAGGAGGGTCCGTCGATCAAGCGTCGATTTTTTTATGTTTTGCTGCGTCACAGCATCCAGCCAGAGGAGGGTCCATTGTGCCCGAGGGAGGATCCGAGGAGCCTCGCGCGTAAGCCTAGTAATCTCGTAATTCAAATCTATGTGGCTCATGCAGAACATGAGACACGAATCCACTCTTGTGAAACGTCTCGCTCCAAATTTTATATGTGCATTAGGTCAGCTGATATTACCTCCCATCTTCACCGCTAGAGGCGCTTCTCGCGAGCGAAAGGGTAAAGTAGCAACGCAAATTTGCAAATAACTCGAAATATATTCAGGAAAGAGACCTGACATTTTCACTATAAGTTTTTCCATGTTCTACTCTATATACTGTTAATATTTCAGTCAGATTAGTTACGTATTGTGAACGTGTATAGCCGACAAACATACATATATACACTGACTTTTATATATATAGGGGTGCAAGTGGAGGTCCAATGCCATGAGGTGGTACCAAATAGGTTTATTTTTGGAAGATTTCTTAAGGTTTCTGGACTTAGTTTCGTATTTCCTAGAAGGATGGCTACATGGAATCTTTAGTATTCAAAGTCTGGACAGGTTTAAAAAAAAAAAGAAATGATCCACAGTTTGGTCTTTGACAATAGAGGCAGATTGGATTTTTTTTTTTTCAATATCTTTGTGTAGTAGAACGGCATTTGAAAATTACCTCGCATGTGTTCCTTTTGAACGAAAAATCGAAATTTTTTTTAAGGAGAAATAACGATTATTTCTAACCTTAGGGATGAAGTATGAAAGGATGAATTGTGAAGAGTAATGATAAACGGAAAAATACTTTCATCCCTAAGGTTAGAAATAATCGTTATTTCTCCTTAAAATAAATTTCGAGTTTTCGTTCAAAAGAAACACATACGGGATAATTTTCAAATGTCGTTCTACAATCATAAGCCGCATTGTATTGTATTATCTTTGTGTAATGTAACCCAGGTTCCTGGAGCGTATCCATAGATCGCCAACTACCCGGGAAATTGTACAAAGTTCAGACATTGCATTTTTCTTTACAAATATTTTGAAAATAAAATTTTACTAAGCTTATATTTATATCTGACAAATATATAACGTTGCAACATATTTAAATTCCTACATGGGTTATAAATATATATTTTAATAACCTTTTAAATTTATCTTTTGTTATCAAATCTTTAAATATATGCAATACAAATTTTTGTCTGAAACTAATTGTCTTAATTTTGTTTTACCCTATGAAAATAGAGAGAGAGATTTTACTTTCAACATTTTCCTTTTTGAGTCTACGTGTATGCGACCATACGTCTTAATAAAGGCTTTTTCTGTGATTAAAATATTTTAAAAAATTAAATATTATGATCTTTAAAAAACAGATTATTTTTACACCTTATTAATGAAAGATCATCACATGAGTTTGTGTTATTATTATTATTTATTTTTTTGTTAGTATTTTAAAATACTTTTATAGTAGGTTATAAGCATGGAAAGTTCAAATACAAATAGATCGAAAGTTGATTACTTTGGAGCCACTCTTTCAGAAAAATGCTCAATCTGTTTGAACGATATCAAAGAAAGAGCATTCCCTGAATGTTGCCAACATCAGTTCTGTTTGGAATGTTTGAAAGAAACCGCCAAACGACGACATCGTTGCCCGATTTGTCGCGGAGTGTTTGAGAGAATCGTTTATAATGTTCGTGGGGCCGAGGATTTCGACACGGTCCGTGTCGAATTAACAGATCCGATAGATACCCCCACCTTTTTTGTTTTAATGGAATAACCAATAAATATTCCCTTTCTACCCTTTGGTGAAAACTTGTTTCTTCTTGGTTTGCTCTCAAGCCAATGTGTCAAACATCCAAATATTCGAATGTGTTTTACCGATGGTTTCCTCCCATTCCATCTCTGTATAGGTGTATGGTGCTTGATAGACCTGTGTACAATTATTAATGTATGTAGCTGTAGCAATTGCCTCTGCCCAAAATTCATGGGTAATTTTGAGTCAATTAGTAAGGTTCTCGCTGTATCTATAAGAGTCCTATTCACTCTCTCTGCGACTCCATTACTTTGTGGTGAGTATGTGGTGGTAAGTTGGTGATGGATCCCACTTCTCTTGAAAAGTCCTTCAAATCTAGAGTTACAAAATTCAGTTCCATTGTCGGTTCTTACATCTTTTATTCTAAGACTTAATACGTTTTCGGCTCTTGCCTTAAATTCTTCAAATCTCTCAAAGGTCTCATCTTTTGACCTCAGGAAATATACAAAGATTCTTCTACTGTAATCATCTACTATAACAAGAAAATACTTAGATCCTTCTGAAGATTTACATGGCATTGGTCCACATAAATCTATATGAATCAACTGCAGGGGCTTAACTGTATAATTTTCCGTACTATTATATGGCTTCTGAACCAGTTTTCCCATTATGCATGCTTCGCACTCTGGTAACCTTTCAAATTTTAGATCCAATTCTCTTACAATATGTCCTTGGATCATTTTTTTCATGTATTCTTCATTTATATGGTTTAATATTTTATGTCATAAACTTATATTGCTATTTTTATTTGATAAATGTGTATTTATAACCATGACATTTTCATTTTTTGCTATTAGTACATTTCTTAGTTTTGTTTACATCATAAACATTCTATCTTTAATATATACTTCAGCAACTAAATCATTCCCTTCATTATAAATTTTTGCTCCATCCTTATTGAAAATAACTGAATTTCCTTTGTTGACTAATTTGTATACTGACAAGAAATTATTCCTTAAACTTGGAACATGTAAGATATCTTTGAGGCGAATATTTTCTTGGCCTTCACTTGTGCATGTAGTAAATCTCATATCTCCTTTGGCTATGGCTTGGGTAGTTTTGCCCTTCTCAGCTAGATTGATTTCACTTTTGTACTCTGTCACATTTTCCATCAAAGTTATGTTTGGGGTTAAATGTGCAGTGCATCCTGAATCTATACACCATATTTTCCTATCATTTCTCCTATCCGGTGAATCTTCAAATTCTTTTACATATGTTGTAAATGCTTGCTCATTAATTCCTCTTTTCACAGTATCCACTAGGTTATTTAAATGTTCCCTACTGGATTTGTGATTTCTATAATCAGGAGTCCTTTAAGTTTAAAACCTTAGAGGAAAGTTTTAGGGTTATATATTTTGTGCTTTTTTTCCTCACTACAATTTTTTTCCCCCTAAAAAGAGTAAAAATATCTCAATTTCGAAAACTATTATTCTCTCTCTTGATGTAACCCGGATTCCCCTAGAGCGTACTAAACTATTATTATCCCAAGGTAGTTCTTCAAATTAAAGATTCTTCGGCCAGTGAATCTTTTTTATTATCTCGACGTTTCGACAAAAATCCTTTGTCCTCGTCAGTCAAAAATTAAAACATTTGGCAAAACGTTTAAATTTATTTTAAGGCTGCGTGAGAACGTCTTTTCCTCCTTAGAATAATTTTAACGTTTTGCCAAATGTTTTCATTTTTGTTCGCTCCTGACGAAAATAAAATATTTTCAGTCGAAACGTCGAGATAATAAAAAGATTTACTGGTCGAAGTATCTTTAATTTGAAGAACTATGAATGCCGGCCAGGCAGCCTCTATCTTTACGGTATCCCAAGGTAATATTACAAAAAAAGTTTAAATATGAGAAAATCGAAATCATTATGACAAAACATTTTTTTCTCTCTTGCACACACATCTTCCTTTATATCGATTTTATTAATGCTGAATATAATAGAAGAACTATCCTAGGAGACTTAATATAAAATATTAAGTATATACTTAATATAAAATAAAACAACTTAATGATGTCTTCTATAGGACACAGTAGGTAATTTATAAGAAAAAAACTTTTTTTTTTTGCTTATCCCTAGTACACGTGGTACAGGCCACTCTAATCATGGTGGATAGAAGAAGGCGGCTGCTTTTACTAAGTGCACCACATCTCTACACATGTGAAAAGCAGTTCGACTTTGCACTTACAAATGTGCCAGAGCCCCTTTTGGTAAATTGCACTCGCTGATGAGGTTGGACTTTTGCAAGAATCGAGGGCCATCGGAGCATTTTTTATTATTTTTTTTTAATAAGAAAAAAAAAGTGTCCAATGCGGGAATCGAACCTGGATCGTAGCGGTCTAAAACCAACGGTTTAGACCAGGGGTGGCGAACGTGCGGCCTTAAGGCCGCATGTGGCCTTTTCATAAATTCAAAATTATAATTTTTGTTTCGCAGTTTTCAATTACTTTCATTATTTTATTGAAAATATCTAATACGAATGTCATATATTATATAATATACTAGCGGAAGTACCCGGCTTCGCCCGGGTTTTACCCGAGTAAAAGTTTGTCGAACGAATCTCTCGATAAAGTGAACATTTTTTTTCCCGGGCTCTTGAAAAATACTCGATAAGTTGAATAAAATCAATATTAATTGGTTCCCTCGGTAATTGGAAGTTAAAGGAATAGTATCTTGCCTTGGAATTGTATCATTATTCTTGTATGGATGTACCCGGCTTCGCCCGGGTTTTACCCGAGTAAAGGTTTGTTTAACGAATTTCTCGATAAAGTGAACATTTTTTCCCGGTCCCTTGAAAAATACTCGATAAGTTGAATAAAATCAATATTAATTGGTTCCCTCGGTAATTGGAAGTTAAAGGAATAGTATCTTGCCTTGGAATTGTATCATTATTCTTGTCTCAAATAAATTGCCGTGTCATCCTGAATTTTGTCTTTCCCAATTTTCTACATTACAAAATCATCGCATCATCATGATAAAATTTAGAGCAGATTGTTGAATTATAACAGATAAATTAGAATATTTATCTTGTTTATTTTAAAGCGAAAAGTTATTTCAAAAATTTTATTTGCTAGAAACCTTCCCAGTACTATACTAAATAACTTCCCAAAGTTTCATGGCGATCCAATGAGTGGTTTGGTCAGGCATAAAGGACAAACAAACACACATACATTCATTTTTATATATATATAGATATAATATAGTAAACTAGACGGGTGACCCGGGCTTCGCACCGGGATTGACCCATGTGCATATCTACCCGAGGCATATCTATATATATATAAATGAATGCTTGTATGTTTGTTTGTTTGTTTGTTGATTTGTATGTCCGGTATACAAATTCGCAGTAGTTCACTAATTCAAACCAAAATTTCCATACATAGGTAAAAAAAAATACGGGGAAGACGATAGGCTATTTTAAAAAATATATAAATCAATTATTAAAACTATATATTATTAGTCAGAAAATGATGATGACGATATTGCTGTATCATGTAAGATTATCAGATACAAAATTATATCGGGAAAAATTCCAAAAAGCAGAGACCACGGGTGAAACGAGCTCATTATTTTGTACGCAGGAACAAAATTCTAACAGAAAAACATTCATTCGAGCAGAAAACAAAAGCCAGATCATCTTTCTATAAAAATATCGCTTCTCAGACACAAAGTTTGGAGCGGACGTTTCACAAGAGTGACATCCACGCCGCCAATTTATAATTGTAACGAATAGTATTTAAATAAAAACATTTAATCGGGTAAAACCCGGGCGTTGCCCGGGTCATTCGGCTAGTATATATATATGTAAGTATTTAAATTTCTAAGAGTATATATTAATGGTGCAATGAACGGGCTCAGGTGTGTTCAGGCAAATGTAAGACGCTCTCCTCGGTGTTTGTCCTCCTTGTGGAATGAATGTTTCAATGAAAAAACGGATGTGCTGTTATTACAAGAACTCCCAGTTGCTAAAGGCGGTTTACCATCTATTCCTGTGCCCTCTGACAGGATCTGCCATGGCTCCATCGCTGGAAACAAACTGGGAGAAACGGTGATAATGGCAAATCCTAGCCTTAAGTTCATCCATTTGTCCTGTGTAAACGCTGTGTTTGTCCTGTGTGGAATCAACAACTTATCCATCCTTCTATGTAATGTTTATCTTTCGCCATCATGTTGTGTTAGCGATATTTTGAATAGGATAGACCTCTCTCTCAAATCTATTAATTATCACGAGGTAATTTTCTGCGGCGATTTTAATATTGAATCTTACAGATGGTCAGATAAAGCGCGGTTGCTTAGCTCAACTTGCCCTAAAATAGAAACTGTTGAGAATTTCCTTGATGCCAACCTGCTCCATGTGGTCAACGAGCATAGTACCATCACGTGGGAGGAACGCGAATCGTCCTCTTCCATTGATGTGACCTGCTGCTCTGCTGGCCTCGTGGACAGGATCGCTGATTGGAACGCGATCAACCAGGTTTTATCTGACCATAAACGCCTCGTTTTTAGCATCAACTTCGATCCCCCATCCAATAGCAATAACAGCAATGTCATTCTGAATAACTTCAGCTTTGGCCGCGCCTACTGGGAATTTTTTTTTCACACTTAAAAAAAAAAATTTCGAATCTTGAGTTCCTGATAGAAAGCGTGAGTGACACATCTCAACTAGATAATGTTATTACATTACTTAGTGACGAGGTGTTTCATTCATGCATACAGACCATTCCTTCCAAGCCAAATAAACCTGGTAAAAAAAATATGCATCTTTGTGGAAACCGGAATTAAATCCGCTCCAAAGGTCCACTCTGAAGGCCGAGCGTGCGTGGAGACGCGCTCGCGGGGCCGTCAGAGGTGTGTTAAAAGTCTTTCACAAAAAGCTTTATAACAGATTTTGTGCTGCGATCAGAAAAGCTAAGCAGGAGGAGTGGAGAAGAGTCTGCTCGCAGTGCGAAGTCAACCCTTGGAGCGGTATTTATCAATTCATCAGAGGAAAGCAAAAGAAAAAACCTCTCTCCTCCCTCGCGGTCGGCGCCGGCTTCACTGTTAGTCAGCGGGACACCTTAGACCACGTATTACAGCATTATTTCGGCCGCGTCCCGCCCGATTCCATGGTAGGGCATAATAATTTACATAGAGCCATGCAGTCTACTTCTGATAACGATCCTCTCTTCTCAGAAGCTGAGCTGCAGCTGGCCGCGGATAAGGTTCGCATGACACCTGTTGTTTGTGTTAAACTGATTAGAAAATTCCGCACGTTTTTTTTTTTTCTGAAAAATTTTAACAGGGGTCTTGAAACTGGACACTTTCCAACTCCCTAGAAATTGGGCGATGTAGCTTTGATCCCCAAAAAAGGTGGTGAGGACTTTCTCGCGTCTCACAAGCCCATCACGATGTTGCCTAGTCTAGGTAAAATTCTCGAGCGTCTAATCCTGACTAGGTTATCGTGGAGGGCTGAGAGAATGTGTAAAGCCCAGCCAAACCAGTTAGGTTCAAGCCCTATAAATCACCCATCGCCGCACTCTTAAAATTAAAAAATTCCCTCTCCCGGTCGCTAAACTTACATAAAACTGCTATTCTTCTCTCTTTTGATGTCAAAGGTGCCTTTGATAATGTGCTACACTCTAGCATATTGCGGGCCCTGCGTAAAAGCGATTGTCCTAAGAACATCCACGATTTAATTCGCTCGTTCCTGGACCATCGCTCTGTCAGACTGTCTGTAAATGGATGCACTGTCACTAGACGCGTTTCCAAAGGATGTCCACAAGGTTCAGTTCTCGGGCCTTCCTTTGGAATATCGTCTTTGATGAATTACTCACACTGGGGGTACAAGAATTATGTATATACACAGGCCTACGCAGATGACCTGGTTGTTGTGATCTCTGGATCGAGAAACCGCCAACTTTTTAAAGCACAACACGCCTTTGATCTGATCACCAATTGGTGTGGATTACATAAACTTGAGCTCAGTGTGAATAAATGCCAGGCTATGTTTGTTCAAAAACCCCGCGGGCGCATTAGGATCCTGCGACGCGATCTGATCAGCAATGGCCAGGTCGTCCAATGGAGCGACTCCATTAGGGTGCTTGGTGTGAGGTTCGACAGCCGTTTGACTTACCACCAGCACGTTACTGAAGTGTGCTCCAAAGTCCGCGGCATGCTACCGCGCCTGTCAGCAGCCGCTAACTTCAACTTTGGTTTTGGATTCCGAGCCTTGAGAATGCTGTACTTGCAGGTTGTTATTCCCGTGGTGGCTTACGCCTCCCCAGTATGGTTTCCCAATCTTTCTGAACGCTCCAAAAAACTCTTACTAATCACGCAACGTCCTTTCCTCGTCTTAGCTTGCCGTGCTTTTAAAACAATTAACAACTCCTCCCTTATCTCCTTATCTCGTGTTCTCCCCCTTGACCTGGAAATTGGTGTCAAAACGGAACTGTATCTTAAAAAATATGGTTACGTGGATGCTGAATTTCCGGTTGAACCTCCTCCCACTCCTCAACCTCTGCCGTATCCACCTTTCTTTTTCCTTCCCAATAATATTCCTGAACTACCACCCGAGGTCACCTACTATACAGACGGCTCCAAGACCAATGATGGAGTTGGCGCAGATTTATATAGAGTGTGTGTGAATGACAACCTGCATGAATTGCGTGTCTGTTATGTTTTGTCACGTTACTGTTCAGTCTTCCAAGCTGAAGCATTTGGTTTCATCAAAGCACTTGAGAACGCTTCAGAGCTCCCCATTAATACCACTATTGAGGTTCTCCTGGACAATCTTTCGGTTGTGAACTCAGTCCTCAACTGTAGGACAGGCAACTTCCTGATTAACAGGGCCTTGTTGTTGATTTCACAACTGAACCGCAATGGGAATAGATGCTCCATACGCTGGATCAAAGGGCATAGCGGAATCGTCGGCAACGACGTTGCAGACGCGCTCGCGAAGGATGGAGCTGGGTCTGATCTCTCGAGCTGCTACCGCCTCGCGCCGCTGTCGAAACTTGAATCCACAGCGCGCAAACAGGCGTGGGCGGCTTGGCAGAGCAGATTCGACTCCACCTCTCGCCCCATCTGCACCCGCTTTGGCCTCACTCCAATGAGTCTCCTAGACAAAAAGTTTGCGTTCATCATTCCCAGCGTGCACGTCGTTGTAGGTCTGCTGTCCGGACACACTTGGACAGACAGCTTTTCCCACAAAATGGGTTTTATTGATGATCCCACCTGACTCTACTGCGACTCTGGGGCGGGGGAAACTCTTGAACATATTTTGCTCGAGTGTGACAGTCTCGACATCCTTAGAACTCGCCTGTTATTTATCGCTGGAAAGGAACTTGGTCATAAGCCAAGATCGCTCCGCGACTTCATCCACAGTAAATTAACCTGGCAGGCCTGTGTTGATTTTCCCCTAGCTAGTGACAGAAACCACGGATCCGCGATGGGGAATCAGAGGAAGTCTCTGACTCTGTTTCTTCTTAATTGCATGATAGTGCTGTTACCAGTTTCTGCGTGTATGCACTTGGTGCGTGTGAGGTCAAACACTTTGGTCTGCCATTTTCGAGCGGACGGATTTCGACAGGGCTGTCTCTCGTTACCCAAGAACTAGAGAGCATGGTCGAAATTGGACGCCGCTCTCTGATTGCTCGATTAATCGCGCGACGTCACCGCTGGGTCATGTGGCTTGACGGCTGCTCATTTTCATTGGCTGTCCGCCGTGATTTTTAAAATTTTACTCTAAAATTTCCCATTTATTTTGAATTGGTTCTTTTATTTGCTATAATTTTTTTCTTGGGCTTTACCATCAGTTACAGGATTTTTTTCTGTTCCCCATAGACCATCATTTGTTTCACATGCGTATTTAATATATATATCTTTTTTAATATTTATTTTCCCCTCGATAAACTTCTTAGAACTTAACTCTTTATCTCTTGCTACACCTTTTTTTTTCTTTTTTTTTCAATTTTTTTTAATGATTTTTTTCTCTCTCTTCTTCATCTTTCCCCCTCTTTCAGTGTTACTACACCTTCTTCTCTCCCTCCCTTACCAGGGGACACTCACTGGCGTTGCAGCTCTGGTGGTTCGCAGCTGGCTTGGCTCATTGCCGCGGTGCATCTCGATCGTTCTGCTTGGTGCTGCCATCTTGGGGCTAGAAGAACTTACCATAAAGGCCAATTAGCCCGGAATTCAAGAATTCAAATTTCTAAGAGTAATTCAAGTGTCGTGCTAAAAATGAAGTACATAACTATACCACTATATCGGCAGCGCCGATTTGCGGTCAACACTAGTACTAAAACTAAACGTAACGTCCAAGTAACGTCGAGGCAACGTAACTGCCGGTGTGTAACTGTATCAACTTTACTAAATGGTTGTTTATTTTTTGTATAAGGTAAGTTATAAGATAATACATATTACAAACATCGAACAATGTTTTCTATTGTATTGTAGTAAAATACGGGTAAATTAATTTTAAATTTTAATAATCATTGCATAATTTTAAAAAATGTATGTGTGTGTGTGTCTGTCTGTCCTTTATGCCTGACCAAACCACTCATTGGAACGCCATGAAACTTTGGGAAGTTATTTAGTATAGTACTGGGAAGGTTTCTAGCAAAAAAAAATATTAAATAACTTTTCGCCTAAAAATAATCAAGATAAATATTCTAATTTATCTGTTATAATTCAACAATCTGCTCTGAATATTATCATGATGATACGATGATTTTGTAATGTAGAAAATTAGGAAAGACAAAATTCAGGATGACACGGCAATTTATTTGAGACAAGAATAATGATACAATTCATAGGCAAGATACTATTCCTTTAACTTCCAATTACCGAGGGAACGAATTAATATTGATTTTATTCAACTTATCGAGTACTTTTAAAGGGACCGGGAAAAAATGTTCACTTTATCGAGAGATTCGTTAGACAAACCTTTACTCGGGTATAACCCGGGCGAAGCCGGGTACGTCCACTAGTTATTAATATAATTAATTTTCTGTGAAGGTAAACTTATGTAAAAAAAATGTGGATTTTGATTTCAGTCCATTTCTCACGTATTTTCAAAATACAATTTTATGTGCGTCATGGTCTTTTTATGTATAAACTAGCGGATGTACCGGGTTTTACCCGAGTAAAGGTTTGTCTAACGAATCTCTCGATAAAGTGAACATTTTTTCCTGGTCCCTTGAAAAATACTCGATAAGTTGAATAAAATCAATATTAATTGGTTCCCTCGGTATTTGGAAGTTAAAGGAATAGTATCTTGCCTTGGAATTGTATCATTATTCTTGTCTCAAATAAATTGCCGTGTAATCCTGAATTTTGTCTTTCCTAATTTTCTACATTACAAAATCATCGTATCATCATGATAATATTTAGAGCAGATTGTTGAATTATAACAGAAAATTGGAATATTTATCTTGATTATTTTTAGGCGAAAAGTTATTTCAAAAATTTTATTTGCTAGAAACCTTCCCAGTACTATACTAAATAACTTCCCAAAGTTTCATGGCGTTCCAATGAGTGGTTTGGTCAGGCATAAAGGACACACACACACATACATTCATTTTTATATATATACTAGCGGACCCGCCCGGCTTCGCCCGGGTTTTACCCGAGTGAATGTTTGTCTAACGAACACATTTGTTAAAACAATTCTCTTTAAACTTATAAAACGTACTCGGCTTCGCCCGGGATTTTACCCGAGTAAAGGTTTGTCTAGCGAACATTTGTTAAAACAATTCTCTAAAAACTTATTAAAAAATAAAAAAGATATATTTTGATAATTTGAAACTCGTAAATTTGAATCTCTCGATAAAGTGAACATTTTTTCCCGGTCCCTGTGTGCCTTGTCATCCTGAATTTTGTCTTTCCTAATTTTCTACATTAGAAAATCATAGTTTTATCTAGTGAACATTTTTCCCGGTCCCTTGAGAAATACTCGATAAGTTGAATAAAATCAATATTAATTGGTTCCCTCGGTAATTGGAAGTTAAAGGAATAGTATCTTCGCCTTGGAAATGTATCATTATTCTTGTCGCAAATAAATTGCCGTGTCATCCTGAGATAATTCACGGCGATTGGATGTATGGTTTTTG
This sequence comes from Cordylochernes scorpioides, assembly GCA_030710605.1. Lineage (NCBI taxonomy): Eukaryota > Metazoa > Arthropoda > Arachnida > Pseudoscorpiones > Chernetidae > Cordylochernes > Cordylochernes scorpioides. The sequence continues at coordinate 43,969,632 of CP092864.1, forward strand.
AATCTATAGAGTACAGACAGACAGACATTCAATTTTATATATATAAGATAATATAAAAGAGTTTTAAAAATTGTAAAAAAAAAAAAAATGCATCGGCCGGGAATCGAACCCGGGCCGCCCGCGTGGCAGGCGAACATTCTACCACTGAACCACCGATGCTTAAAAAAATGGCCATATTTAGGTATTCATTCCATTCCGGATTAGTCCGCGTAAAAAAAAGTTCTTCAAATGAAAAAAAAAAGAAATAGCCAAAAATACTAATCAAAATGCAGCCGAAAATTTTCCTCAGGTTTATAAAAAGCGACATGCAAAATATGGTACCAATTGGTTCAGTAGTTTTTGAGTTTATCGCGAAACAGACAGACAGACAGAAATTGACTTTTATATATATATAATATAATATAATATATATATATATATAGATTTACTCTTCATTGTTGGCTTTTTAACTTACATTCATTCTACATTGTTGGCTTTTTATATTACATTCACTCTTCATTGTTGGCTTTTTATCTTACATTCACTCTGTTGGCTTTTTATATTACATTTACTCTTCATTGTTGGCTTTTTATCTTACATTCACTCTTCATTGTTGGCTTTTTATATTATATTTACTCTTCATTGTTGGCTTTTTATCTTACATTCATTCTTCATTGTTGGCTTTTTATATTACATTCACTCTTCATTGTTGGCTTTTATCTTACATTCATTCTTCATTGTTGGCTTTTTATCTTACATTCATTCTTCATTGTTGGCTTTTTATATTACATTCACTCTTCATTGTTGGCTTTTTATCTTACATTTACTCTTCATTGTTGGCTTTTTATCTTACATTCACTCTTCAATGTTGGCTTTTTATATTATATTTACTCTTCTTTGTTGGCTTTTTATCTTACATTCATTCTTCATTGTTGGCTTTTTATATTACTATACTCTTCATTGTTGTCTTTTTATCTTACATTCACTCTTCATTGTTGGCTTTTTATCTTACATTCATTCTTCATTGTTGGCTTTTTATATTACATTCACTCTTCATTGTTGGCTTTTTATCTTACATTCATTTTTCATTGTTGGCTTTTTATCTTACATTCATTCTTCATTGTTGGCTTTTTATATTACATTCACTCTTCATTGTTGGCTTTTTATATCATATAGAAAATCATAGTTTTATCTAGTGAACATTTTTTCCCGTGTCACATTGCCGTGTCATCCTGAGATAATCTTACTTTTGATAAATAATATTTAAGATAACAAACTTAGTGATAAGAAAACTTGTTATCATCGTCACAATGGGGGCGCTGCTTGCGAGTTAAATCTACAAATCTGCAAATAACTCTAAGGATATTCAAGATATTCATGAAATTATTTTTCTAAAACCTTCCCGGTGATATACCTAATAATATCCCAAAATTTCACAGCGATTGGATGTATGGTTTTTGAATCTATAGAGTACAAACAAACAGACAGACAAACAGACAGACAGACATTCAATTTTATATATATAGACTAGCGGACCCGCCCGGCTTCGCCCGGGTTTTACCCGAGTGAATGTTTGTCTAACGAACATTTGTTAAAACAATTCTCTTTAAACATATAAAACGTACTCGGCTTCGCCCGGGGTTTTACCCGAGTAAAGGTTTGTCTAGCGAACATTTGTTAAAACAATTCTCTAAAAACTTATTAAAAAATAAAAAAGATATATTTTGATAATTTGAAACTCGTAAATTTGAATCTCTCGATAAAGTGAACATTTTTCCCGGTCCCTGTGTGCCTTGTCATCCTGAATTTTGTCTTTCCTAATTTTCTACATTAGAAAATCATAGTTTTATCTAGTGAACATTTTTCCCGGTCCCTTGAGAAATACTCGATAAGTTGAATAAAATCAATAGTAATTGATTCCCTCGGTAATTGGAAGTTAAAGGAATAGTATCTTCGCGTTGGAATTGTATCATTATTCTTGTCGCAAATAAATTGCCTTGTCATCCTGAGATAATCTTACTTTTGATAAATAATATTTAAGATAACAAACTTAGTGATAAGAAAACTTGTTAACATCGTCACAATGGGGGCGCTGCTTGCGAGTTAAATCTACAAATCTGCAAATAACTCTAAGGATATTCAAGATATTCATGAAATTATTTTTCAAAAACCTTCCCGGTGATATACCTAATAATATCCCAAAATTTCACGGCGATTGAATGTATGGTGTTTGAATCTATAGAATACAGACAGACAGACATTCAATTTTATATATATAAGACTAGCGGATGTGTACCCGGCTTCGCCCGGGTTTTATCAGAGTGAAAGTTTGCCTAACGAATATTATATATTATGAAGTATAATTAACAATGCTAAAGATTAGTTTTAATTATTAATCAAGATTGTGTGTGAATATGTGAGAAAGATGTAATATCGTTGTTGTTTTCTTGGCCGACTGTTTTACATATGGTGTTATCTTAAAATTGCTTGTTTTGAATATTTTTTTAGATTGAGTTGAATGAATTGCTGAATTTTTTTTTTTTGTATTTATATATAAATAAAATTAACTCTGTTGATTTTTTTTGTATTTAATCGATAACAGCGAAGTTACGCATGTTAAAGTTAGGAAAAATATTTTGATGTTAAGCAAAACCTGCTCCATCTCGTTTTACATAAATGTTGAAAATTTGGTCGAAATTGATGCATTGTAACGAAAGTTTTAGCGAACACCACTTATGAAATTTGCATTTTATTAATATAGATATAATATAAATGAGTTTTAAAAATTGTTTTTAAAAAAATGCATCGGCCGGGAATCGAACCCTGGCCGCCCGCGTGGCAGGCGAGCATTCTACCACTGAACCACCGATGCTTTAAAAAAATCAAATTCATTTATCGTCGCGACCAGTGCTGCGCCCTAGCGGTAAAAGAGTGGAACTAACGCTTTTTGGTTTTTTATTTTTTAAAAAAAGCACATTAAATTTTTTAGTTTTTTGAATAGCCTATATGTTAAACGAAATCTTCAGCTACCTACATGCGAAATTCCATAATGATTGAGTCAGTAGATTTTGCGTGATGCGATAACAAACATCGATTTCGCATTTCATTTTTATATATATATAAGGATATAAGGATAACTAGCGGATGTGTACCCGGCTTCGCCCGGGTTTTATCCGAGTGAAAGTTTGCCTAACGAATATTAAATATTATGAAGTATAATAAACAATGCTGAAGATTAGTTTTAATTATTAATCAAGATTGTGTGTGAATATGTGAGAAAGATGTAATATCGTTGTTGTTTTCTTGGCCGACTCTTTTACATATGGTGTTATCTTAAAATTGCTTGTTTTGAATATTTTTTTAGATTGAGTTGAAGGAATTGCTGGATTTTTTTTTTGTATTTATATATAAATAAAATTAACTCTGTTGATTTTTTTTGTATTTAATCGATAACAGCGAAGTTACGCATGTTAAAGTTAGGAAAAATGTTTTGATGTTAAGCAAAACCTGCTCCATCTCGTTTTACATAAATGTTGAAAATTTGGTCGAAATTGATGCATTGTAACGAAAGTTTTTAGCGAACACCACTTATGAAATTTGCATTTTATTAATATAGATATAATATAAATGAGTTTTAAAAATTGTTTTTAAAAAAATGCATCGGCCGGGAATCGAACCCTGGCCGCCCGCGTGGCAGGCGAGCATTCTACCACTGAACCACCGATGCTTTAAAAAAATCAAATTCATTTATCGTCGCGACCAGTGCTGCGCCCTAGCGGTAAAAGACTGGAACTAACGCTTTTTGGTTTTTTATTTTTTAAAAAAAGCACATTAACTTTTTTAGTTTTTTGAATAGCCTATATGTTAAACGAAATCTTCAGCTACCTACATGCGAAATTCCATAATGATTGAGTCAGTAGATTTTGCGTGATGCGATAACAAACATCGATTTCGCATTTCATTTATATATATATAATATAATATATATATAATATATATAAAAGGATAAGGATTTATATAGAAGATATATTATAAATGAGTATTAAAAATTGTTAAAAAAAAATGCATCGGCCGGGAATCGAACCCTGGCCGCCCGCGTGGCAGGCGAGCATTCTACCACTGAACCACCGATGCTTTAAAAAAATCAAATTCATTTATCGTCGCGACCAGTGCTGCGCCCTAGCGGTAAAAGAGTGGAACTAACGCTTTTTGGTTTTTTATTTTTTAAAAAAAGCACATTAAATTTTTTAGTTTTTTGAATAGCCTATATGTTAAACGAAATCTTCAGCTACCTACATGAGAAATTCCATAATGATTGAGTCAGTAGATTTTGCGTGATGCGATAACAAACATCGATTTCGCATTTCATTTTTATATATATAAGGAAGGATATAAAAGAGTTTTAAAAATTGTAAAAAAAAAATGCATCGGCCGGGAATCGAAGGCGAGCATTCTACCACTGAACCACCGATGCTTAAAAAAATGGCCATATTTAGGTATTCATTCCATTCCGGATTAGTCCGCGTAAAAAAAAGTTCTTCAAATGAAAAAAAAAAGAAATAGCCAAAAATACTAATCAAAATGCAGCCGAAATTTTTCCTCAGGTTTATAAAAAGCGACATGCAAAATATGGTACCAATTGGTTCAGTAGTTTTTGAGTTTATCGCGAAACAGACAAACAGACAGAAATTGACTTTTATATATATATAGAGATTTACTCTTCATTGTTGGCTTTTTATATTACATTCACTCTTCATTGTTGGCTTTTTATCTTACATTCACTCTGTTGGCTTTTTATATTACATTTACTCTTCATTGTTGGCTTTTTATCTTACATTCACTCTTCATTGTTGGCTTTTTATATTATATTTACTCTTCATTTTTGGCTTTTTATCTTACATTCATTCTTCATTGTTGGCTTTTTATATTACATTTACTCTTCATTGTTGGCTTTTTATCTTACATTCACTCTTCATTGTTGGCTTTTTATCTTACATTCATTCTTCATTGTTGGCTTTTTATATTACATTCACTCTTCATTGTTGGCTTTTTATCTTACATTCATTCTTCATTGTTGGCTTTTTATATTACATTCACTCTTCATTGTTGGCTTTTTATCTTACATTCACTCTGTTGGCTTTTTATATTACATTTACTCTTCATTGTTGGCTTTTTATCTTACATTCACTCTTCATTGTTGGCTTTTTATATTATATTTACTCTTCATTGTTGGCTTTTTATCTCACATTCATTCTATATTGTTGGCTTTTTATATTATATTTACTCTTCATTGTTGTCTTTTTATCTTACATTCATTCTTCATTGTTGGCTTTTTATATTACATTTACTATTCATTGTTGGCTTTTTATCTTACATTCACTCTTCATTGTTGGCTTTTTATCTTACATTCATTCTTCATTGTTGGCTTTTTATATTACATTCACTCTTCATTGTTGGCTTTTTATCTTACATTCATTCTTCATTGTTGGCTTTTTATATTACATTCACTCTTCATTGTTGGCTTTTTATATCATATAGAAAATCATAGTTTTATCTAGTGAACATTTTTCCCGTGTCACATTGCCGTGTCATCCTGAGATAATCTTACTTTTGGTAAATAATATTTAAGACTAGCGGACCCGCCCGGCTTCGCCCGGTATTTACCCGAGTAAAGGTTTGACTAACGAATCTCTCGATAAAGTGAACATTTTTTCCCGGTCCCTTGAAAAATACTCGATAAGTTGAATAAAATCAATATTAATTGGTTCCCTCGGTAATTGTAAGTTAAAGGAATAGTATCTTGCCTTGGAATTGTATCATTATTCTTGTATGCACGTACCTGGCTTCGCCCGGGTTTTACCCGAGTAAAGGTTTGTATAACGAATCTCTCGATAAAGTGAACATTTTTTCCCGGTCCCTTGAAAAATACTCGATAAGTTGAATAAAATCATAATTAATTGGTTCCCTCGGTAAAATTGGAAGTTAAAGGAATAGTATCTTGCCTTGGAATTGTATCATTATTCTTGTCTCAAATAAATTGCCGTGTCATCCTGAATTTTGTCTTTCCTAATTTTCTACATTACAAAATCATCGTATCATCATGATAATATTTAGAGCAGATTGTTGAATTATAACAGATAAATTAGAATATTTATCTTGATTATTTTAAAGCGAAAAGTTATTTCAAAAATTTTATTTGCTAGAAACCTTCCCAGTACTATACTAAATAACTTCTCAAAGTTTCATGGCGTTCCAATGAGTGGTTTGGTCAGGCATAAAGGACAAACAAACAAACAGACACACACACACGCATACATTCATTTTTATATATATAGATTAACAGTAATTAAACGTAACAGTAAGAAAATGTTGATTTTAAAATATTTTAATTTTAAAATATTTTAATTTTTTCATATTTTAAATATGTAAATAGAGTCTCTTAAGAAAGACCACCTAAAAACATGAATCAACTTGTTTCTCCTGTTGGTGGTCTCTCATTGAAGATTCTAATTGCTATTAAAGAATCTCTAATAGACCTTTAATAAGAGACTGCCTCCTGGAGAGACGGTGTAGCTACGAAATGGATATTCCCGGCTTCGCCCGGATTTTACCCGAGTAAAGGTTTGTCTAACGAATCTCTCGATAAAGTGAACATTTTTTCCCGGTCCCTTGAAAAATACTCGATAAGTTGAATAAAATCATTATTAATTGGTTCCCTCCGTAATTGGAAGTTAAAGGAATAGTATCTTGCCTTGGAATTGTATCATTATTCTTGTCTCAAATAAATTGCCGTGTCATCCTGAATTTTGTCTTTCCTAATTTTCTACATTACAAAATCATCGTATCATCATGATAATATTTAGAGCAGATTGTTGAATTATAACAGATAAATTAGAATATTTATCTTGATTACATCTAGGCGAAAAGTTATTTCAAAAATTTTATTTGCTAGAAACCTTCCCAGTACTATACTAAATAACTTCCCAAAGTTTCATGGCGATCCAATGAGTGGTTTGGTCAGGCATAAAGGACAAACAGACATACATTCATTTTTATATATATAGATAGATAACAAACTTAGTGATAAGAAAACTTGTTATCATCGTCACAATGGGGGCGCTGCTTGCGAGTTAAATCTACAAATCTGCAAGTAACTCTAAGGTTATTCAAGATATTCATGAAATTATTTTTCAAAAACCTTCCCGGTGATATACCTAATAATTTCCCAAAATTTCACGGCGATTGGATGTATGGTTTTTGAATCTATAGAGTACAAACAAACAAACAAACAAACAGACAGACAGACATTCAATTTTATATATATAGATAAAGACTAGCGGATGTACCCGGCTTCGCCCAGGTTTTACCCGAGTAAAGGTTTGTCTTATTAATCTCTCGATAAAAAGTGAATATTTTTTCCCGGTCCCTTGAAAATTACTCGATAAGTTGAATAAAATCAATATTAATTGGTTCCCTCGGTAATGGGAAGTTAAAGGAATAGTATCTTGCCTCGGAATTGTATCATTATTCTTGTATGGATGTACCCGGCTTTGGCCAGGTTTTACCCGAGTAAAGGCTTGTCTAACGAATCTCTCGATAAAGTGAACATTTGTTCCCGGTCCCTTGAAAAATACTCGATAAGTTGAATAAAATCAATATTAATTGGTTCCCTCGGTAATTGGAAGTTAAAGGAATAGTATCTTGTCTTGGAATTGTATCATTATTCTTGTCTCAAATAAATTGCCGTATCATCTTGAATTTTGTCTTTCCTTATTTTCTGCATTACAAAATCATCGTATCATAATGATAATATTTAGAGCAGATTTTTGAATTATAACAGATAAATTAGAATATTTATCTTGATTATTTTTAGGCGAAAATTATTTCAAAAATTTTATTTGCTAGAAACCTTCCCAGTACTATACTAAATAACTTCTCAAAATTTTATGGCGTTCCAATGAGTGGTTTGGTCCGGCATAAAGGTCACACACACATACATTCATTTTTTTATATATAGATAGACTAGCGGATGTACCCGGCTTCGCCCGGGTTTTACCCGAGTAAAGGTTTGTCTAACGAACATTTGTTAAATCAATTCTCTATAAACTTATAAAAAAAAAAGATATATTTTGATAATTTGAAACTCGTAAATTTGAATCACTCGATAAAGTGAACATTTTTTTCCCGGTCCCTGTGTGCCGTGTCATCCTGAATTTTGTATTTCCTAATTTTTTACATTACAAAATCATTGTTTTTTCTAGTGAACATTTTTCCCGGTTCCTTGAAAAAAACTCGATAAGTTGATTAAAATCAATATTAATTGGTTCCCTCGGTAATTGGAAGTTAAAGGAATAAAGTTAAATCACCTTTTCTCTATCTTTATTTAAAAAAAAAAAAGATAATTATACATAATAGCGGACGTACCCGGCTTCGCCCGGCTTTTACCCAAGTGAAAGTTTGCCAAACGAACATTTGTTAAAATAATATTTTGGCGGGAAACATCAACTTCCGACTGAAACTATTTTAGCTAAGATAAATAATTTTTGTTACCCTTCTCCGCCAAAACCTCTAATAAACATAGGGAATTTTGCAAGTAGATACCTGAATAAACCATTGGAACTGTTGCAGGTGTAGGTACCTGAATAAACCATTGGAACTGTTGCGGGTGTAGGTACCTGAATAAACCATTGGAACTGTTGCAGGTGTAGGTACCTGAATAAACCATTGGAACTGTTGCAGTTGTAGGTACCTGAATAAACCATTGGAACTGTTGCAGGTGTAGGTACCTGAATAAACCATTGGAACTGTTGCAGGTGTAGGTACCTGAATAAATAGATTGAGATTGTTATGTAGAAAATTAGGAAATACAAACTTCAGGAAGACACGGCAATTTATTTAAGGCAACAACAAATTAAAATCTATTATTTATTTGGTTAACCCATACTCCTGTGGCGTAATTAAAATGTATAAAATAAAAAAGGGAAGCAAAGAGGGAATTTAACAGTGTAGCAAAATATGAATATCAGAATTAATAATCTGTACATAAATGATAAATATTTCGCTACAATATACAAACCAATCAAAGATTAAAAGTATACAATAAATAAATAATTCTTTCTATTTTTGAGAGTTAAGAAATTATACTAATTATTATATACAGACTCTGAAAGACCTAGCTTCGCGCGTCGCTGCGATCTCTGGGGCATAATTAGACTATTTTGCTGTGATTTCAGAAAAAAGGAAATAAAAACAAACTCTTCCATGGTACAACACAATTTACACTTTATTTATACTTGAACTATAATTCTAATCTAATGCTTTTAAATATACAACATTTTTTGTTTTACCTGTTTTATCAGGTGTATATACATATAAGTTTGAAGGGTTTCCTACACGTGAGCTAGCTACATAGAGCTGCCCATGTGAGAAACATGGAACTTCCAAATTAAGTCCACATACTTTCAAGGATTGTCCTTGCGCTTTGTTGATAGTCATTGAAAAAGCAGTTCGCACAGGAAACTGTAATCGCTTAAATTCAAATGGCAGATCAGGTGGGAAATGGGGAATACGGGGCAACAGTACATCTTGCCCTTTGAATTTCCCATTTAATATGGTTGCTTCGATGATATTATTCATCATAGTTTTTACGGAAAGTCGAGTACCGTTACAGAGTTAGGGCGGGTTGATGTTCCGTAGTAAAATGATTGGCACTCCAGTTTTCAATTGTAGAACATGCGGTGGAAATCCTGGCAAGTCTAGGCAGTTCAGAAATTCAGTCGGATAGTTCACCGCTTCATCTTCATTTAACACCGTATCAATTGATGTATACGTTCTCTCTTCACCCGGAACCCAATTTTGTACACTGAAGTTTATATCATTGACATCGATGTTTTTTGCAGCAAGTATCGCTCGTTCACTAAGCCACTGAAGATTTCGGTAATTTTGGGCTATATTTGGGAAAACTTTCTGAATCAGTTCTTCTTTGCTTGATGTTAGTGTGCAAAAGCTTGTGGGCAATGTAATGCATTGCGAGGTTGGGTCGATTGTCATTTTCCCATTTCCAATATTTAGTAGTTGCTTAGCGAAACGCTCTTCGGATGCATCATTTTGCAGATGAACACGCATATTGGTTTTCAACATCAACTTCTTTACCTGAGGCCATAAAACAGATGACTTGAGACATGCATTCAATTCATCTGCTGGCGTTGAGCGAGGTATAACAGGTAAAGTTTGACGAAAATCACCAGACAGTAGAATGAGAGCGCCACCAAAGGAATTCCCATTTGCCCTCAAATCTTTAAGCGTACGATCGAGGGCTTCCAATCCTTTTTGTGAGCCATTGTACATTCGTCCCATATTATTAGTTTGCACGTTTGAAGAACCTTGCCCATTCCGGAATTTTTCGAGATATTACATGTTGGCGTTTCAATTGTGTGCAAATTCAGCGGCAATTTTAGTGCTGAATGCGCTGTTCGGCCACCATCCAAAAGTGTTGCAGAAATTCCAGATGAAGCGATTGCCACTGCGATTTCATTCCGTGATCGAATGGTTGCCAAGATGAGATTTATGAGAAAGGTTTTTCCTGTGCCTCCGGGTGCATCTAAAAAGTACAATCCGCCTCTTTGATCGGAGATTGCTTGCATCAATGTGTCATATGCAATTCGCTGTTCTGGAACCAGTTTCGATAAATTCCTTTCAATAAACACACTCAAATCATCGACATCAAAGTGGGTTTCACGTTGCAAATCACGATCATAGGAGTCATTCGCAGATCTATTCGGTGCACATAATCCCATCTGTCCCAATCTCTTATTAGCGATTGCCAAGCAAATATCTTCGATCAAAACCAACGCCCTATTATATATCTCTGGTGTGAATTGAAGGTCCAGATTCGCTGCTCGTAAATGATGTAGGATATCTTCACTCATGGAATCTTTGTATTTTTCCCAAAGATCCATTGGCTTGGATGGGAAACATGTTGTCAATAGTATTGCAAATAACATGCGAATTTGATGTGGTTGAGCAGTACTTGATGCATCCGCAAGTGTTGTGTCCCAATGTGCATCGTTTTCAAGAAGGTATAATTCTTGGCAAGCTTCTCGATAGGTGGAACATACTTTGCCATTTACTGTTCTTAGTTCTTGGAAGGATTCTGGTCCACATACGTTAACTAACAGTAATCTTAAGTAAAAGCATTCTTGATTGCTTGGATGAACTGTTACAGACGGCCTAAAGCGTCGGACGAATATATATTCGGATGTCCTTCAACTGGTTTGCCTTGTTTACGTCGTTGAAACTTTTTTTCTGATGCATTCCAGGTGTAGTATTTCGGAACATCTGAGTAACGTAGAGTTTTTGCGAACAAATCACCTCTGCACAATGAGAAGAACGCAGTTAACGTTGTTTGCGGTGGTGATGCTGCTCTTTCACGTACATTTTCCGCTGTAAAATACACTCGCTGCCCATTTTCGAGATGTACTGCCAAATGAACAACTGTAGGATAACGTTCATGAATTGAAAATGATAGAATACGCCAAACTGCCTCGTTGCTACAGATGTAGCGTCCCAATTGATAGCGTTGTACTTCATCGATTGGTGCAGATGCATTTTTAACTCCAAAAACTGCCATATCGCTTCCTTTGTTGACATATTTGCAAATGTATTTGATTGACTTAACTGAATTGCAATATTCAACATTGATGTGTGCTTTGAAAGTCCTAGAGAGTAATGGTGAATAAGGCACAATCCAACGATTATCAACTTCGATATCAATGTTGTGAACTTTTATAGTGATGCATTTACCGCCATCTTGAGTTGAGCGCCGACGATATTGTGGATATCCATCAACTCCAGTGATAGTTTCGGCGTGTAAATCTCTTGGATAGCGCTTAGTACATTTTCCATCCTTCATGCACGGAGAATTGTTGTTTATCGCGCCACACGGACCGTGAATCATGTTTTTGGCTACAACTTCGAATAAATCTGGATCAATGGCGATGTCTGGGATTTCTGCTGAGATGACCTGGTCAATTTGGTCTGGTGTGATCTTGTCGATTAGCCAAATCAAAATATGTGCATGTGGTAAGCCTCTCTTCTGCCATTCAATAGAATACATCCAGCATTGTGACGCTCCAAAAACACGATATTTGACAATGAAATGCATAAGAGCTCTCAATTTCTGGTTGAACACACGGGCGATGATATCAGGCCGATCCGAAGGTTATTGTCCAGGCAACAAAAGTTCTCTAATTTCTTCCCACCTAGGATTGCATGTAAATGTTATGAATAAATCTGGACGGCCGTGTACACGAACATATGTCATTGCATCTTGTGCGTATTCATGCATGTGCCGTGGACTTCTTGCGAATGTAGCTGGCAGTATGATCATTTTCCCCAGATCATTGGGATTCCCATCAGTAGCAATTGCATCTCGTAGATGAATATAATTTCCAGAGCGGAGTTTGGTTTGGTTCAATCGAATGAAAAGTAGTCGTTCGGTCTCGATTTTTACATACATATCGACAATGTATTGCTGGAACAATGTTCGACATTTCCAAATGTGATTGTCTCTGTTGGCACGACTCATCAACCGATATGAATAGAAATTCATTGCACTGATTTTTTTATCGATCTCGGCACCTGTTTTTGGATCTCTCATCTTAATATTGAAGTGATATCCATCTTCTCCTTGCCAGAACAAAATGGGATATTGTAAGGCATCATATGAGCGATGAGTTTCAGATACTCGTTGAACGTTATCATCTCTGCGATGAATTACTATATCGCGGGAATTAAATTCTTCGCCAACTATGAGGATTGCCACTTCATCTATTGTTGATGCATTGAATCGCCTTTCGTGTTGACCTGCTGGTGTTTTGTCAGCTCTAATGACAACTACGTAATCATCAGTAGGTATTCGCTCGATGGCTGTCTTGAACATTCGAACTAATTCGTTGTGTTGATCTAACAAATTTTGTAATGAAGACACAATTTCTTGATTTGTGCTGCTATTGAATCTACAGCGTTGATTAACTTGGTCATCGGTGTTTCCCATGAAATAAATTTGCAGAAATTTGTGATCTGAATCCGGCAGAAGTAGAAGAGATCCAACACGATGGCAAATTTGCCCTTGCACTTTAAACGTTGGCATGTAATTGTCTCGAATGATTTCTGTTGCACCGAACGATGTCATTTGAAAGCATGAATTGTACTTTCGAATGTTTCTCAAGAAATGCTTTGATTGGCTTGTATCACCTGATATCAACGTTGATAAAGGTTCAGGAGGTAAATGCAATTCGGGCAATTTCACTTTACCACCTGCGCAGCACATTCCTGGAGTCTCATTCTTGAATTTAAACGCATGACAAAATTTGCATAACTTGTCCATTTTATCAATAACAACACTTGGATGCAGACTGTAATCATATTCAGCATCATAATGGAACGCGGCCCGGTTCAAGTCAGCATGTAGAGTTCGTCTGGAGCGAACATTGCGTTCTCGATTGGTTCCCAACCGTGTTTCCCGCTGGGCAATTGATTCATTTGAGCGACCCTGAGCAGTTTGTATTCGATTATCTTCCAACCTTGCTTTTCGTTGTTGAACTGTCTCATTCGAGCGACCCTGAGCAGTTTGTATTCGATTATCTTTCAACCTTGATTTTCGTTGTTGAACTGTCTCATTCGAGCGAGCTTGAGCAGTTTGTATTCGATCGGCTTCCAACCTTGCATTTCGTTGTTGAACTGTCTCATTCGAGCGAGCTTGAGCAGTTTGTATTCGATCGGCTTCCAACCTTGCATTTCGTTGTTGAACTGTCTCATTCGAGCGAGCTTGAGCAGTTTGTATTCGATCGGCTTCCAACCTTGCATCTCGTTGTTGAACTGATTCTGAAGCTCGTGATATCTTTTTCGATCGTCCTTGAGAGGTAGATCGACCAATCGATTTACGCTTGGGAGGCATAACTACCGATGATTCTTTTGGTAAATAAAAAAATTAACCGTGGTGTGCAAACTTATATCTCGAAAAGATAAAATAAAAATATTTTATTTTCAAGCTTCAGATAAAAACTATAAAATATATCAAAAGTAATTTTCAAAACTAAAGAGGTGACTTGACATATTTCTGAAAACACACACAGACAGATTCATTTTTATAAATATAGATTAACAGTAATTAAACGTAACAGTAAGAAAATGTTGATTTTAATATATTTTAATTTTTTCATATTTTAATTATATAATTGCCTTATTCTGTCTGTGTGAAGTTCACGGATAGATTTTGGTCATCAACGCGCGCATCATCATTATGATCATTATCATTGTCTAATGATAATTATTATTATTATTAATCTACTTATATAATTGCCTTATTATGTCTGTGTGAAGTTCACTGTGTGAAGTTCACGGATAGATTTTGGTCAGAATGGATAAAATAAAAAAAAGTGTCAAGGGATGGGAGTCGAACCCACGACCTTCTGCTTACCGGGCAGATGCCATGACCACTCTAGGCTATATATTATATATAAATTACTAGCCGAATGACCCGGGCAACGCCCGGGTTTTACCCGAATAAATGTTTTTATTCAAATACTATTCGTTACAATTATAAATTGGCGCCGTGGATGTCACTCTTGTGAAACGTCCCGCTCCAAACTTTGTGTCTGAGAAGCGATATTTTTATAGAAAGATGATCTGGCTTTTGTTTTCTGCTCGAATGAATGTTTTTCTGTTAGAATTTTGTTCCTGCGTACAAAATAATGAACTGGTTTCACCCGTGGTCTCTGCTTTTTGGAATTTTTCCCGATATAATTTTGTATCTGATAATCAAACATGATACAGCAATATCGTCATCATCATTTTCTGACTAAAAATATATAGTATTAATAATTGATTTATATATATTTTTTAAATAGCCTATCGTCTTCCCCGTATTTTTTTACCTATGTATGGAAATGGTTACTAATTAGAATACTTGATCTAAATCGAAATATTTATAGACGCTCGCTCGATTTGAAGATTTATATCGTAACTAATCTTACTGTAAAGGGTTGGAGCGGGACGTTTCACAAGAGTGACATCCACGGCGCCAATTTATAATTGTAACGAATAGTGTTTAAATAAAACATTTAATCGGGTAAACCGGGGCGTTGCCCGGGTCATTCGTCTAGTTTTAATATATGTAAATAGAGTCTCTTAAGAAAGACCACCTAAAAACATGACTCAACTTGTTTCTCCTGTAGGTGGTCTCTCATTGATGATTCTAATTGCTATTAAAGAATCTCTAATAGACCTTTAATAAGAGACTGCCTCTTGGAGAGATGGGTTAAGCTACGAAATGGATGTACCCGGCTTCGCCCGGGTTTTACCCGAGTAAAGGTTTGTCTAACGAACATTTGTTAAAACAATCCTCTATAAACTTATAAAAAAATAATAGATATATTTTGATAATTTGAAACTCGTAAATTTGAATCTCTCGATAAAGTGAACATTTTTTCCCGGTCCCTATGTGCCGTGTCATCCTGAATTTTGTCTTTCCTAATTTTCTACATTACAAAATCATCGTTTTATCTAGTGAACATTTTTTCCCGGTCCCTTGAAAAATACTCGATAAGTTGAATAAAATCAATATTAATTGGTTCCCTCGGTAATTGGAAGTTAAAGGAATAGTACCTTTGCCTTGGAATTGTATCATTATTCTTGTCTCAAATAAATTGCCGTGTCATCCTGAATTTTGTCTTTCCTAATTTTCTACATTACAAAATCATCGTTTTATCTAGTGAATATTTTTTCCCGGTCCCTTGAAAAATACTCGATAAGTTGAATAAAATCAATATTAATTGGTTCCCTCGGTAATTGGAAGCTAAAGGAATAGTATCTTCGCCTTGAATTGTATCATTATTCTTGTCTCAAATAAATTGCCGTGTCATCCTGAGACAATCTTACTTTTGATAAATAATCTTTAAGATAATAAATTTAGTGATAATAAAACTTATAGATAAAAAAACTTGTTAACATCGTCGCAATGGTGGCGCTGCTTGCGAGTTAAATCTACAAATCTGCAAATAACTCTAAGGATATTCAAGATATTCAAGAAATTATTTTTCAGAAACTTCCCAGTACTATACTAAATAATTTCCCAAAGTTTCATGGCGTTCCAATGAGTGGTTTGGTCAGGCATAAAGGACAGACAGACACACACACACACACTCGGCCGTGCGGCCACGCGTCGCGCGAGCTCCGTGTTTTTCGCCTCTGGCGAGCGATGAAATGCACCTAAGCATGCCGAGTTCGGCATCGCCAGGGACCTCGGGATCTGCTGGAAAAGAGCCTGGAAGGCCCAGCATCCCATCTCCAACTGGTGGACAGAAATTACAAAAAGATGAGATTCAGAAGACAATCTCAAGAGAAAATTCTGAAAATCGTGAAAATGCAAATCCGCCGGCAGGCGTTAAAGATGTAAATCCGACCGCCGCGCGTGACGTCACGCTCAGCCTGCCGGCCAGTACGTCATTCAATGGCGCTGCCCGTGTCCTGGGAAACTGGGCGGACTGCATTGAAGATTTGGGCCCTGAAGCGGACGACGCTTTTACCGTCGTCAAGGGTAAGAAGAGGCGCCGCGAATCGACGAATTCGCCTACAGCGGCTGCACCATCCTCCAACATCGGAGGTGCAAGGACAAGTCGCCGACCGCAATCTTCGGCAGGATCCGTGCCGCGGGCACAAGAAATAAGAACGACCAGGGCCCACATCTCAGAAGCCCGGGCGCGGCAGGCATCCTCCTCTGAGGAGCACTGTGTATACCTGGAGCACGGCCCCGAGTTACAGCCCTTCCATTACCTGAGAGCGCTCGACAGGATGCTTGGAGGAACCGCCGGAGTCATCCAAGTCTCCAAGGTGAACGGCCACCAACTCCTGGGACTGGCGAACAGAGGCCTGGCCGAGCGCCTCATAAACGAGGGCCTCGAGGTTGAGGGCACACTCCTCAGGGCCTTTCCTTTCCGCAAAAGAGCGGAAAGGATAACAGTGGGCAACCTCCCCTTCTTCGTGGAGGACTCCGCCATCATCAGTGCCCTAAAACCTTATGGGCGCGTAACATCAATTGCGCCCAAACTGATGAAGGCCGGCCCATACACCTACAACGACGGCCGCCGTGAGGCGTTCATTGTCCTCCACGATGGAATGACTACCGAGAGGCTCCCCACCCGCCTCGATATTCCGATCAAAGGCGAGGCCTGGCCCGCCTACCTATCATCGGGCATCAAGTGCTCCAGATGCCACGGACAAGGGCACCGGAGGGCCAACTGCCCCCTGCTTGCAGGGCGGGCCAACACCACCAGATCGGCCCCACCAGCTTCCCCTGCCGGCCTACAACCAACAACCACCCCTGCACCGCCTCAGCGGCCTATGCCCCAGCATTCAGCACCGGCGCCTCCCTTGGAGATCTCCGGTGCCTCGCCCGCGGCCCGAGCTGCAATCCACCCAGCAGGCGCACCCCGACCATCACCAACAGCGCCCTCGGCCTCACCTACGGAGGAGACGCCTCCTGCCCCTCCACCTGTGACCCCTGATCCGTCATCGCAGGTCCTAGAGATCCCGCATCCCAGGAGATCCTCGGGCCTGCAAACATCACTCAAGACATCGAGATGACTGCCGTGGAGGAGTCCATCCCTCCCTCCGCGTCATCAAATAAGAAGTGCACGAGAATTGACCTCGCAGCCTTCATAAAGAGAAGTCCCAGCGTGTCCTTCGCTGGAACTGACGCCCTTGGCCTTGGGCGGGAGGAGGTTCTGGACCTTCTCTCCTCAAGGACCAAGGCACATAAGCGCGGTCGCCATCTGACCCCTCCGCAGAGCAATGCTCTTGCCGGCCTAGTAAACCAAATCCTCGACCTAAGGCCCGGAGGAGATAGTAATAGTACTATTTATAAGGTCCTGCGACAGGTCTTGTCGGAGCTGAGGACCGGTACAGCCGCAGTGCCTCCAGCACCCACACTGCCTGCGCCTCGGCCTGCTGAGCCAGCACCACCCGCTCCCCAAAAGAGGGAGTCGACGCCGGCCATGGCCACACCTCCGCCTCCTCCATCTGCCCAAATGGAGGTTGATCCAATCGATAAACGTTGCAAGGAATTGCAACTTTTGACCTTTGAATTGATGAAGGAATTCAATCCGAAGCCCTTACCCCAATTTTACTCTTTCGAGCTTGACCTCGTGGAAGCGGTGTTATACCCTAAGGATAGGGAGGACTTCCTCGGGAGATTTTCGCCGGGGGACAAGAAAGTTCTCGCCCAAATCCTGGATAAGCTTTCCACTCGGGACTTGGACTCCCTTACTCTCAGGGGACTATCTGAGCTTAGAGCCGCCTTGCCGCCCTGACCTCCTGTTGAAATCATTTGGGCTCGGAGAAGCGGTGGAGGACCCGCTCTTCGCCTGGTCCAGGACCCTCCAGCGCCGAGGTCTCCTACCTTCGTCCCCTTTGTAAATTTGACCATATATGTATATTTTTAATTATATATGTATTTATTTTCCTCTTCTCTCTCTCTCTCATGTGAGATGTAAAATTGTCTAGATGACAATAAATAATTTTTAATTGTCACACACACACACTCGGGCGTGCGGCCGCGCTTTTTCGAGCTCCGCCGTTTTCGCCCTTTAAGAGCCTAAATTTGTCGCTGGAAGCGACTAATTTGGTATGGGCGGACAGCCCATTCAACGCCGATGAATTACCTGCAAGGTACGGCCTAATACCACAAACCTCAGCAGAGTTATCTGCAAATAACAATTTCCAGTTGCAAAACTCGGAAGAAACGCAAGAAATGGCCAGCTATGCAAATTTGCCTATTGGCCAAAGACATGCAAATTCCGCCTCTACGCGCGAATCTGCAACTACGTTGCCTTCATCTGGCGTATTTCTTGGTCAGCAGAACCGGGATAACTTACCTATGGATCTAAATCCTGTAACTGAAGGCGATTTTACCATCGTTCAAAATAAAAGAAAACGCCGTGACACAACAGCACCGCGCGACATGACCGCACAGCCCAACAGTGCTGGATCGGCAGCCAGGCGACAAAGATCCTCGCCTGCACTCATTCCTCGAGTCCAAGAGATCAGGACCACGAGGACGCACATCGCGGAGGCCAGGGCTCGCCAGGCGAACTGCACCGAGGAGCAGTGCTTCTTCTTGGAGTACTGCCCTAGCTATGAGACTTACCAATACCTCAGGGCTATTGGAGGTATTATTGGAGGAACAAAAAACATCGTTCAATTCTCCAAAGTGAACGGCCAGTACCTGGTGGGCCTCACCAGCAGATCCATGGCGGAACAACTAATCCGTGAAGGCCTTGAAATTGAGGGAACCCTCCTGAGGACCTTCCCCTTCAGGAGAAGTGCAACCAGAATCACAATTGGGAACCTGCCCTTCTTCGTGCGGGACGCCGTTGTGATTGACGCCCTTGCACGCTTTGGGCGTGTGACATCCATAGCCCCCAAACAACTTAAAGCGGGCGAATTCGAATTCACCGACGGCCGCCGGGAGGCCTTTATCCTCCTCCATGACGGCATAACCGTCGACAAGCTGCCCACCCGCTTCGAGATCAAGATCAAGGGTGAGGCCTGGCCCGCTTACATCTCATATGGCATCAAATGCTCAAGATGCCACGGACAGGGACACAGGAGAGCCAGCTGCCCTCTGCTCTATGGGCAGTCCACCACCTCCAGACGAGCCTCACCGCCCTCTACCACCGGCCTTCCACCATCGACCGCGCCTGGGCTGCCTAGGCAGTCTTCGGCCGCGCCTTCTGCGCCAGCGCCTCCCAGTCCAGCTCTCGGGCCTTCCGGCGCTCAACCAGATGCCCAAGCTGTGTCCCCACCATCTGCGGCGCCCCGGCCGACTGCACCAGCGCCTCCGGCCTCATCTGTGCACGTGGCGGCTCCTGCCCCTCCACCAGAGGCCCCTACACCCGAGCACCCCGCGGGCCCTCGCTCGGCGACGACTGAGCCGACGCCTCCCGCCCGGCCGGACTTCACTGCCCCGTGTGGCCCTCTGCCTGCGCAGGGGACCCTCGGACCTGCGACCCACACACCGGATGTAGACATGACCACCACTGAGGAGCCCTCTGCTCCCCCACCATCCGCAGTTTCAACACCCCCACTGCCTACGCCTCAGCCTGTTAGGCCGACGCCGCCTGTTCCCCACGGGAAAGAATCAGTCCCAACTAAAGTGGCCTCTCCGCCTGCACTGCCTGTCAAGACCGACGAAGACCGTAAAAGATGGCTCCTTGACACTTTCAAGGATCTGAATTACAGAGCCATCTTAAGACCCATAATGGTGTGGAGCGATGATAATACTCTCATTAACTCGGTCCTGTGCTACGAGAAGGCTTGGAACAGCTATCATAACGTACCGCGAGACCAAAGGAGGATTCTTTCAGGCTTCTTGGACAGCGTCATACGGCGCGCCCGGGGTGGCGACCAGACTACTCTGGACGGACTGTTAAAATTCAAGTCAGCTCTGTAGCTACCGACTGGGACCAAAACGTCCCTTCGGGAACGGCTCCATACTTCCAAGATTACTGTAAATATTTCTTGACTCTTGTTTTCTTGCAACTACTCTTGTAAATGTAAATATCTATTAACTCTTGAATGTAAAGATTGACTGGTATGTCAATAAAATCAGTTTAAATTGTCAAAATTGTCACACACACACATACATTCATTTTCTATATACAGATATAAAAATATATCCGTATATAAAAATGAATGTATGTGTGTGTGTGTGTGTGTGTGTGTGTGTGTGTGTGACAATTTTGACAATTAAAAAATATTTATTGTCATCTTAGACAATATTATACATTTTCAATCATAGGGAGAGAAAAAGAAAAAAGAAGATGAGAAGAGAAGAGAAAATATATACATATATGAAACATATTTTACAAGATGGTGATGGGAGATGGAGGAAGAAAACCTCGGCGCTGGAGGGTCCTGGACCAAGCGATGAGCGGGTCTTCCACTGCTTCTCCGAGCCCAACCTGTACAAAGTAGCGATAAATTCGCAACTTTGCCGACGCCAAGATGGAAGGGGCGTCGTCCTCAAGGCCGGACCCGCCGAAGATCCAAGCCTGCAGGTCAGGGGGCCGCCCTATGATGTTGAAGGCCTCTCTGATGAGAGGCCTGATGGAACGGCAGCACCAGTAACGGTGGCCGAGGGAGCGGTCGATGGACCCGCAGGCAGGACAGGAGGGGCCGACCGAGGCAGGATGGGCCGGATGGGGCAGGGCGTGGAGGGCCAACTTGAGGGCCGCGTCAGCCTCGTGGCCCGAGTGGGCGCAGCGCCGCAGCGAGGCCCAGTCGATCCTGGATGGTGGTGGACCGATGGTGGGCGACCATCTCGAGGTAAACCTTGAGATGGGCGTGGCGGCGAGGCGCGGGCGATCCAGGGCCCGTCGGGCCGAGCGGGTCGTGAGGCCGTTGAGGAACGGCGTAGCCGTCCCTCGCAGCACCACGGCCGCAGCTAAAGAGCTAGATGAGGGTGCAGACTCCGCCCCGAAGCCCACGGCGTTCTCGGAGGTCAGCCTCCGACAGAAGGCGCCCAGGGTCGCGGCGTCAGCCAGGACGGAGCGCGTAGGGCGGGCGATGAGGTGGCCCTCCGCGAGAAGGTCCCGGACTCGGGCTCCACGCCAGCGGGCGGGGGCCAGGAGGTCGGGAGGGCGGAGGAACCGGCAGCCGCCGATGATGGGGAGGTCCAGCAGCTGAGCCGTGGGGAGCGCCCGGTGGTTGAGGCTCAGGATGTTGGAGGCCTCCTCCCAGAGCTTCAGCAGCCGTAGACGGCGGGGCTGGAGACGGGTGCCGTCCGGTGGAGGGTGAATCCAGGCCTCACCGCTTTCTACCAGCCAGCTGAAGGCATTTCAGCCTCCGCGGAGCGCGACCTGCACCCCCTTGAGGCAGGCGAGCTGGAGTTGGGTTGCTAGGTCGAGGAGGCCGAGGCCTCCGATGGCTACGGGCCTCGCCATGACGGCGGCGGGAAGCCACGCCGTATGCTCGGGCCCCCAGACGAACCTCGCTAGTCTGGCCTGCAGTTTGGCGATGGTCGGGGGTGATGGCAGGTACCCGTGCAGGTGATGCTGGATGGTGGAGCTCACCAGCGAGTTCGCCGCTCTAGATCGTCCGACGAGGGATAGGCCGCGGGTGAAGGGCGTCCATCTGCGGCAGGCGGACTCCAGAAGGGCGAGAAGATGCTGCTCCTGATGGGCTACGGAGCTCCTGGGGGCGATATCGAGCCCGAGGACCCTGATGGAGGTGGTCGACCAGGAGGCGCCGAGAGGGGAGTCGCCGCGGTTGCGCCAGGCTCCGCACCAAAGGCCCGCGCTCTTCCCGAGGTTGACGGCGATACCGGAGGCCCGCTTGAAGTCTTCGAGGACGGTCGCCACCCGCTCGAATTCTTCGTCGCGATGGAAAAGGAGGACGATGTCGTCGGCGTAGGCGATGACGTTGCCCACGCCGAGGGTCAACTCCAGGCGACGTAGCAGCGGCCCCGTAGCGATACTAAAGAGAGCGGCACTCACGGCGCAGCCCTGCCTTAGGCCGTTGAGGAGGGGGAAGGCGGTGGTGTGAAAGCCTCCAGCCCGGATCGTTGCGTCCGCCCCGGCGTACAAGATGTTAATCCAGCCCATGAAGACCGGCGGGAGGCGGAGGGACGTCATCAGGGACTCCAGGAAGCCGCGGTCCAGGGAATCGAAGGCGGACTCCAAGTCGATGCCCATGACGGCCAGCGGCGAGCCCATGGCGGTTGCCTCCTCAACAGCATCCGTCACCTTAGCGATGTTCCAGGACTGGGACCTCCCGGGGACGGCGTACGTCTGGCATTCCGGCACAAGGGTCCGCAGGTGGGGCTTGAGGCGCCGGTGAAGGATGGCGGCCAGGACCCTGTAGTCGGCCGAGGGCAGCGCGACAGGCCTGTAGCCATCAAGGCCGCGACCTCCGCGGGCCTTGGGCACGAGGCAGATGGAGCTGCGCCGCGTGGACGGAGGTAGGGCACCGCGGAGCCGTGAAGCCGCGAACACCCGGGCCAGAGCTTCCGCGAAGAAGTCCTCGTTGAAGGCGACGAGGAGTTCGCACGGCAAGCCGTCCCAGCCGGGGGCCTTTCCGCGAGGGAGGTGCTCGATGGCGTTGGCGATCTCGCTGGGGCTGATGTCCGGCCGGTGGAGCGGGTCCTCCTCACTCAGCTCGCAGGTGGTGGTGGGCGCGCTGCTGGCGATGAAGGCAGCTCCCGCAGCTGGATCGGTGGTGGGACGGGCGAAGCGGGGCCGGAAGGTCGCGAACGCCCTCCGCCGAAGCTCGGGGCCCTCGATGACGTTATCTTCGTCGTCCCTGATGACGCTGACCGGGCGTCGGAGGCGGATGGCGCGTGCCAGGTCCGGAAGCGATGGGTAGTCGGCCCGGATGGAGGAGGCCTCGAGCTGCGCCGCGATGTAACGTCTCGCCCTGTAGACGTAGCTGTCGCTGGCAGCGTGGCGTGGGTCGTGCAGGGATCTAGCCTCCGCTAGCAGCCCCGCCTTGATGGAGGTCCACCTATCCCAGAAGGTCCCGTCGTCGTCATCGTGCGCTGCGTCTTCCTCCAACTCCCGGATGTAGCCAGCCAGATGTTCGAGAGCAAGGCCCGAGCGGAGCAGCGCGGCCAAGCGAGGCTGGGTGGGGGAGGAGACGGCGGTGGTGGGCGGGCCCACCTGGAGCAGCACGAGGCGGTGGTCCGAGAGGTGGTAGTGGCTGGTCGCGTAGATGGACACGCGATCCAGGACTCCAGCAGGGACGAGGATCCGGTCCAGGCGGTTCGATTCGACTTGGTCGCCGTGCATGGCGACTCTGGTGGGCAGGTGGGCGGCGTCGAACTGGGTGGCCACATCGACCAGCGCGGCCAGGTCCAGAAGAGCGGCGAGGGCATCCGATGATGATGATGATGAGGGGCCCCGATCCCTGATGTTAAAATCGCCGATGATCCAGCAGGCCCCCTCCTCCTCCTGTGCCGCTGTCGCCGCCAGGAGCTCCAGTTGCCGGTTTCTCTCCCGGTGTTCATGCGCCAGATGAACGACGATGGCCGTCATCTCCTCGCCGTGGACATCTATGGTTGCCAAGGCGATGTGGCCCGGCCACAGGACGCGCTGTTGTATCACGGCTACGCCTGGCCCGAAGACGCAGGCGAGTCTGGATCTCGAGATGGCTACGGGATGGGCCAACACAACAGCGTTGTAGCCGAGGCAGAGGTCTTGGCCGCTGCCCAGATGAAATGCGTTTGTCTCCTGGACAAACGCGATGTCCACGTGATGTTGCCTTAGGAGATGACAAAGGGCAAGGCTCCTCCCCCGAGTGGCGAGCCCTCGCGCGTTGATGGTGGCGACGCGGTAGTTCATTGGCGCTGTTGGCCTCGCAGGAACTTCCTGGTCTTCTGGAGGGTCTTGCGGATGGTGGAGTTGGAATCTGGGCACGAGGCCTTGAAGGTTTCGTGCAACTTGTCGAGGGTGGCGACCTGTTCCTCTGTCAGCGTGGGCGCTATCCTCTTCATGGTGGTTTCAGAGGTGAGGAGCTGCTGTGCGTCCTTGCAGTTAAGGCCGGGCAGCTTGTCCCAGTCGATGGAAAGGGTGGGGGTCTCCTCGATGTGCTTCAGCAGCTGTTTGAGTGCGGATTCTCCCCGGGCAGGCGTGGAGGGAGGTGAGGTCATCTTCTCCACCGCCATCTTGTGGTCGAGCGAAGGGATGCCAGGCTCGAGGGGCCGCGGGGCAGCCAGGAGAGCAGGGAGGGCGGCAGGGGCGGGCTGGGCGAGATCCATCGGTTCGGCAGAATGGGGCGCCGAGGGGATCGCCTGAGCCTCGGTTGAAGTCTTCGCCGGTGTTGCGGGCGCAGGTGCCGGCTTCCTTGGTCGCTGAGGAGGAGGGAGGGGGGGCCTTGCGTCGGTGGGAGACGCTGCTTGCCTGGGGCTGCTGTTCCCTTGCCTGGCGAGCGCTGGGCAGTTGGCTCTGCGGTGGCCCTGCTTGCCGCATTTGGAACACTTGATTCCAAAGGAGAGGAAGGCCGACAGGGTGTCTCCCTTGGAGTGGATGGTCATTCGGGTGGGCAGCGTCTCTAGCCTTACGCCCTCGTGGAGCAGGATGAACGCCTCCCGGCGGCCGTCGGTGAAGGTGAACTCCCCCATTTTGACCAGGATGGGGGCGATGGAGGTGACCCTCCCAAACTGGCCCAGGGCGGTCGCGATGGTGCTGTCCTCCACAAAGCCGGGCAGGTTGGCCACGACTATGCGCTCCGCCCTCTTGCGGAAGGGGAAGACCTTGAGGGTCGTTCCCTCGATTTCTAGGCCGTCCGCGACCAGATGGTTCGCATGTTTCTTGTCCGCAAGACCCACGATGAAGTGGCCGTTCATTCGATGGAATTGCGTGATGCTCCTTGGCCCCCCGAGTAGCGTGCTCATGGCCTTGAGGTAGGAGTAGTCCGGGATGTCTGGGCACAGCTCCACGAAGACGTAGTACTCGTGGTTGGTAGAGGCCTGCCTCGCCCTGGCGTCGGCGATGTTGGCGCGCGTCGCCTTGATTTCCTGGGGCGGCACTGCTCTCGGCCCTGTTGGCCGCTTCTGCTGCTGGGAGCTGCGCTGGTTTCCAGGCTTGTTGGGCTGCCTTGCAGCGTGCTCAGGTGAAGTTGAGCCGAGGCGCCTCTTCTTGCCCTTCACGACGATGAAGCCCTCGTTGTCATCCACCTCCGCCATCTCGCTGTCGGCCCAGTTGAGCGAGGCCGGGCTAGCTGGAGTTGCGCTGGTCGTAGCAGCAGTCTTCGGCGCCGTGACGTCACCACGCGCGGCGGCCAAATTTGCATGCAAGTCGCCTGCCGGCGAATTTGCATTTTCTTTATTTTCAGAGTTTTCTAGAGAAATCTTTCTCTGAAAGCCGTTTTTCGGTGATAACTTTTCACCTGTTTGGGACAGGACGCTGGGCCTTCCAGGCACTAGATCAGCAGATCCTGGGCTCTCCGCCGGTACCAATTTTGGCATGTCTAACGACATTTACACGCACTCCAGAGGCGAAAACGGCGGAGCTCGCGAAAGCGTGGCCGCACGCCCGAGTGTGTGTGTGTCTGTTTGTCCTTTATGCCTGACCAAACCACTCATTGGAACGCCATGAAACTTTGGGAAGTTATTTTGTATAGTACTGGGAAGGTTTCTAGCAAATAAAATTTTTGAAATAACTTTTCGCTTTAAAATAATCAAGATAAATATTCTAATTTATCTGTTATAATTCAACAATCTGCTCTAAATATTATCATGATGATACGATGATTTTGTAATGTAGAAAATTAAGAAAGACAAAATTCAGGATGACACGGCAATTTATTTGAGACAAGAATAATGATACAATTCCAAGGCAAGATACTATTCCTTTAACTTCCAATTACCGAGGGAACCAATTAATATTGATTTTATTCAACTTATCGAGTACTTTTAAAGGGACCGGGAAAAAATGTTCACTTTATCGAGAGATTCGTTAGACAAACCTTTACTCGGGTATAACCCGGGCGAAGCCGGGTACATCCATACAAGAATAATGATACAATTCCAAGGAATAGTATCTTGCCTTGGAATTGTATCATTATTCTTGTATGGATGTACCCGGCTTCGCCCGGGTTATACCCGAGTAAAGGTTTGTTTAACGAATCTCTCGATAAAGTGAACATTTTTTCCCGGTCCCTTTAAAAGTACTCGATAAGTTGAATAAAATCAATATTAATTGGTTCCCTCGGTAATTGGAAGTTAAAGGAATAGTATATTGCCTATGAATTGTATCATTATTCTTGTCTCAAATAAATTGCCGTGTCATCCTGAATTTTGTCTTTCTTAATTTTCTACATTACAAAATCATCGTATCATCATGATAATATTTAGAGCAGATTGTTGAATTATAGCAGATAAATTAGAATATTTATCTTGATTATTTTCAGGCGAAAAGTTATTTCAAAAATTTTATTTGCTAGAAACCTTCCCAGTACTATACTAAATACTTCCCAAAGTTTCATGGCGTTCCAATGAGTGGTTTGGTCAGGCATAAAGGACAGACAGACACACACACACACACACACACACATACATTCATTTTTATATATTTAGATAATGAACAACTCATCATCATTATATATCTAGTCTCTCTATAAAAAATCAAAATTTCAGGACAATATACTCTTGCGAACTACTGAATCAATTATAACCAAATTTCCATATCGGTAACCCTTTTTTAATCATCAGTGTTTTGAAGTATTTTTTTTAACCAAACATTTATAGGTCTCAAAGTTATCCATCTTTTTGTGAAACATTAGCATATCTCTATACATATCTGTTGTGTTTTAACTTTAAAAGCACACAAAAATATAATAAACTTGAATTTGTTTATTCAAGTCTCAAAAAACAAAGCTTTTCATATAGAACAAATAATAATGAAGAAGAAGAAAGAAACATTTTAGGAAAAGCAAAAACAAAACAAAACTACTGGTCAAAAAGAAACATTTAAAATCGCAGATTAATATCTTCAACAATATCGGTAAAATAAATTTTAACGCCTTGCCAAATTGGTTATCATAGATTATATTAAAAGTCTTTGGTATTTACTATGGATATTGTCATAATACACTATGGGTTGAAATAAGTTAAATGTATGGCCTGTTTCTTTTATGTGTATAAATGTGTGTAAAATAACTTATCTCAACCCATAGCGTATTATGACAATATCCTTAGTAAATACCAAAGACTTTTAATAGAATCTATGATAACCAAATGGCAAAAAAGCATAAATAGATACATAGAAATATCAGAAACATATGATACAATATGGACAAGACAAAGAACCAGTATCAAATTTTGTGTAAAAAACGAAATTAAGTGCGCGGATGCATTCCGAATGTTGACTGTGGCATACGGAGAAGCTACCTTGGACCGAAGCAACGTTTATCGGTGGTACAAAATGTTCTCAGAAGGCCGAGAAGATGTGAACGACGAAGTGCGTGCCGGACGCCCGAGCACTTCAACAACAGACGAAATAATTAATGAAGTGGAGAAAATGATATTGGCCAATCGTCGAATCACCGTTAGAGAAGTTGCTGAGGAGCTAAACATATTGATTGGCTCGTGCCATTCGATTTTTATCAATGATTTGGGCATGAGACGGGTCGCCGCGAAATTGGTACCAAAATTGCTCAATTGCGACCAAAACAGCATCGCATTAACATTGCTAATGAGATGTTGGACTCTGTCCGCGACGACCCAAATTTGCTCCAGAGGGTCATAACTGGTGATGAAGCGTGGGTTTATGGTTATGACGTGGAAACCAAAGCTCAATCATCTCAATGGGAGCTGCCGCACGAACCAAGACCGAAAAGAGCGCGCCAAGTTCGGTCGAATGTGAAAGTTTTGCTGACAGGTTTCTTCGATTGCAGGGGCGTGGTGCATCATGTGTTCTTGCCACAGGGTAGAACGGTCAATAAGGAATATTACCTGCAAGTTATGCGCAATTTGCGCGAAGCAATTCGCCAGAAACGCCCGGATTTGTGGAAGAACAAAAATTGGCTTTTGCACCACGATAACGCCCCTGCTCACATATCGTTGCTTGTGCGCGACCTTTTGGCCAAAAACAACACACTAATGATGCCGCAGCCACCGTATTCCCCAGATCTGGCCCCCTGTGACTTTTTCTTGTTCCCTAAACTGAAGAGGCCCATGAAAGGACGACGTTAAAGACGGCATCGAAGGAGGAGCTGAAAAGATTTTAAAAAATGATTTTTTGAAGCGCTTCGAAGATTGGAAAAACCGTTGGCACAAGTGTATAATATCTCATGGAGATTACTTTGAAGGGAACAAAATAGGTATTCATGAATAAATAAATAATTTTTGAAAAAACACAAAAGTCGCGATACTTTTTGAACACACCTCATAGTGTATAGATAACGATAGATAACATATTGATTCTTCTTCTTATCTCCATTTAATCATATTAGGGTATCAAGTTGTGACACTTGAAGGTGTCTGTTTGACAACCATCAAGACTGGGTGAAGTAGATATAGATAAAAGACATATAGATAAAAATATACAAGTGTTTTTTTTTTTTTTTTAAATCCTTAGTTTAAATTACTATTTTTTTTTATTTTATTAATCAACCAGGCGTGATATTTAAATATTTGCGCCTATTACAGAGGTAACACAAACAAATTAGAACTTAGAATTAAATATTTACAAGTATATATATATATATTATTTGCCAGAGTTCATAAAATTTATATAGAAAAAGTGGCTGATATAAGAGAGTTAAATGATTTAGATCAGGGAACAAACGATGTCTCACTTCTGTAAAGTTCGGACAGTCATAGATAAGGTGAAGTGCAGTTTGTTCAGTTTCTCCGCAGGAAGAATTTGGTGTTTCTGTTAGACTTCTTTTATTTACGTATTTCTGGAATTTTCCGTGTGATGTGACAAAGTATTTGAAAAATAAATTCAATTTTCTTAAGAAATTATATATTTGCTTGAACGGTTCTAGAAAACAACAGTCTCAAAAAAACCTAAGCTGTAATTTTAGCTTAATATCTTAAGTGATAAAGGGTATATGTAAAATTATGTTTGCTCATTCCCCATAACTCCATTTAATGTGAATTAACGTAAGAAATGGATTTTCATTAAATTCAACTATTTTTATCACAATTTAAATGATAAGAGCCACTTATCCTAAATTACCATTTTTATTTCTGGGCAAATAAAATCTCTCTCTCTTTCACCGAGGAGGAGCCTGCTGATGCCCGATCAGCTGCTGAAGCCGCTGGAATCTTCCATCTAACTCATGTTTGGCGTTTGTTCAGGTAGGAGACGTTTCTCACTTCCTTTTCTCTTTCTCTCGATGTAACCCGGATTCTTGGAGCCACGTACTTAAGTCACCAACTATCTGGGGTGGTCTTTAGACTTCTAACGGTGAACATCCATCCATTTTATCAGATGTCGCTGATTATACTTAGGAATGTTCTGAAGATCTTCAGGGGTAAATTAACTTATTCCTTTTCTCCCCATTGAATATAACAAAATATTTTTAAAACTTAATTCTGTTGACGTTATGTAGCGCTGAGTTTGTTGTTGGCACACATTAAATATGTTATAATACCTTGATAAATGTTGGCGTTCAGCCACTGAAATATTGGTAAAATAAATGATATTTTGATCCAATATATGCCTTTTTAATTAAATACTTATTCCTAGGAGGGTGGCTGTTTGGAAACTTTGAAGGTGGTCGGCGGGATAAATATAAGCTTTTTTTTTTAAGTCTATTTTTTATCATTTAAGTTTTTTTTTCACTTACTCACTCAGGATGACATTATTATTCAGAACGCATTTTTAAACCCTGCTAATTTGAAATAATTTAAACAATAGCCATCGTATGATTGAAAATATCAAAATACTTGATGTGTAGACGAGCATATTTTAAAAACGACAAATGTTGGATTTTAAAATAACTTTTGATCTATTATAGATGGTAATTTTGCCGGGGGGAAGAAAAATTAATTTGTTAATATGCTGTTGAAGGACTGACAAGTCCGAAAGCTTGAATATAAAAGGTTTGTACACAAGAAACTAGAGGAGAAACTAAACAATCTGTTCTTCACCTTATCTATGACTGTCCGAACTTTGCAAAAGTGAGACATCGATTGTTCCCCCTCTGAACTAAAGTATTTAACTCTCTTACATATATAATCTCAGCCACTTTGTTTATATATATATATTATTAACCCTTTCGATTATTACATGTAAATGTGAAAATATTTAATTCTATTTGTTGTTTGTTTCCTCTATAATAAGCACAAATACTTTAATATCGCACCTGGTTGATTAATAAAAAAAGCTATGTATCGACCTCTGTGATTAATCCTGGTTCAAACAAAATATTATTTCGTTGTGAATGTGCAGTTTTTTTGTCTCCTTCGAAAAAAGCTGATTTCATATTTATCCTCACAAAAAAAAAACAAAAAAAAAGTTTAAAACTAGTTATCCATTTAAAAAAATTCTCTCTCGATCTTTATGAATATTTAAAAATGGAAATATTTATTTATGAGAGGGAAGTAAATATACCATTATTATATATATAAACCCCTCTCTAAATAAAAAAGCATGTTTTTTTTAATCTTTAAAAATATAGATTATTCACGAAAAAATCCAAATAGATTTGACTTTTTTTTTTTTTTTTTTCGTGAATAATCAATATTTTTGTTCTAAAAAAAATCTATATATATATATATTTAAAAAGTGAATATATATGGCACAAATATTTTAAATGTAATTCATTTAAATGAGAATTTATTGTTTTTATTTTACAATAAGTATAATTTTACAAAACAATATTTACATATATTAAATAGGTAAAAAGTTTCAATATTTCCCCGTACGCATTTTAAAATAAAAATATTAATGATCACCTCTTTATATTCTAAAATTGTGTTCGTCAAATTCTGGTTTAAAGTTCATTCTCTTTGGTTGGGGTGTGTACCATTTTGTGGATCACGTATCCTTTCTTCTTGGTTTCGATTGGTGCGAATTTCTGGCTCACGATTCAAATTTCTGTTTCTTCGGTAGGGATGTGTACGAA
This sequence comes from Cordylochernes scorpioides, assembly GCA_030710605.1. Taxonomy (NCBI): domain Eukaryota; kingdom Metazoa; phylum Arthropoda; class Arachnida; order Pseudoscorpiones; family Chernetidae; genus Cordylochernes; species Cordylochernes scorpioides. Next base: position 44,001,243 of record CP092864.1, read on the forward strand.
TTTCTGGCTCACGATTCGAAATTAAGTTTCTTCGCATGACGAGTGTACCATTTTCTGGCCTACGATTCAAAATTCCGTCTCTTCGGTGAGGGCGTGTACCAACTTCTGGCCCACGATTCAAAATTTCGTATCTTCGGTGAGGGCCTGTTCCAACTACTGGCCCACGATTCAAATTTTCGTCTCTTCGGTGAGGGCGTGTACCAACTTCTGGCCCACGATTCAAATTTTCGTCTCTTCGGTGAGGGCGTGTACCAACTTCTGGCCCACGATTCAAATTTTCGTCTCTTCGGTGAGGGCGTGTACCAACTTCTGGCCCACGATTCAAAATTTCGTCTCTTCGGTAGAGGTGAGCACCATTTTGTGGCTCACGATTCAAATTTTCGTCTCTTCGGTAGGGATGACTACGAAATTCCACCCCACGATTCAAAATTATATTTCTTTGAATGAGGTGTGTACTATTTTCTAGCTCACTATCCAAAATTTCGTCTCTTCGTTGAGGGTTTATACCATTTTCTGGCTCGCGATCCAAAATGATGTCTCTTCCGTTAGGGTTTGTACCATTTTCTGGCTGACGATTCAAAATTATGTCTATTCGATGAGTGTGTGTACCATTTTCTGGTGGACCATTCAAAATTATGTCTATTCGGTGAGGGTGTGTACCATTTTCTGGCTCACGATCCAAAATGATGTCTCTTCCGTTAGGGTTTGTACCATTTTCTGGCTCTCGATCCAAAATTATGACTCTTTCGGTAGGGTTTATATCAATTTCTGGCCCATGATTCAAAAGAATGCGTAACTCTCCATTATCAGGAATTAGAACACCTGAACTAGATAAAAATGCTAAAAGTCTTATAAAATGTATCGGATCTGTATCTATCGGATCTGTTAATTCGACACGGACCGTGTCGAAATCCTGGGCTCCACGAACATTATAAACGATTCTCTCAAACTCTCCGCGACAAATCGGGCAACGATTTCGTCGTTTGGCGGCTTCTTTCAAACATTCCAAACAGAACTGATGTTGGCAACATTCAGGGAATGCTCTTTCTTTGATATCGTCCAAACAGATGGAGCATTCTTCTAAAAGAGTGGCTCCAAAGTAATCAACTTTCAATCTATTTGTATTTGAACTTTCCATGCTTAAAACCTACTATAAAAGTATTTTAAAATACTAGCAAAAAAACACAAACTCACGGAGCGTAGTAAAAAAAAAAAACAAAGTAAGCTGGGTATTAAAATTACAATATGATGATCTTTTATTTATAGGTGTTAAAATAATCTGTTTTTTAAAGATTATAATATTTAATTTTTTAAAATATTTTAATCACAGAAAAAGCCTTTATTAAGACGTATGGTCGCATACACGTAGACTCAAAAAGGAAAATGTTAAAAGTAAAATCTCTCTCTCTATTTTCATAGGGTAAAACAAAATTAAGTCAATTAGTTTCAGACAAAAATTTGTATTGCATATTTAAAGATTTGATAACAAAAAGATAAATTAAACAGGTTATTAAAAGATATATTTATAACCCATTTAGGAATTTAAATATGTTGCAACGTTATATATTTGTCAGATATAAATATAAGCTTATTAAAATTTTATTTTAAAAATATTTGTAAAGAAAAAGGCAATGTCTGAACTTTGTACAATTTCCCGGGTAGTTGGCGATCTATGGATACGCTCCAGGAGCCTGGGTTACATTACACAAAGATAATACAATACAATGCGGCTTATGATTGTAGAACGACATTTGAAAATTATCCCGTATGTGTTTCTTTTGAACGAAAAATCGAAATTTATTTTAAGGAGTAATAACGATTATTTCTAACCTTAGGGATGAAGTATGAAAGTAATAAGTATTTTCCGTTTATCATTACTCTTCACAATTCCCTAAGGTTAGAAATAATCGTTATTTCTCCTCAAAATAAATTTCGATTTTTCGTTCAAAAGGAACACATGCGGGATAATTTTCAAATTCCGTTTTACTACACAAAGATATTGAATAAAGATACAATCTGCCTCTATTGTCAAAGACCAAACTGTGGATCATTTCTTTTTTTTTTTTCACCTGTCCAGACTTAGAATACTAAAGATTCCAGGCAGCCATCCTCCTAGGAAATACGAAACTAAGGCCAGAAACCTTAAGAAATCTTCCAAAAATAAACCTATTTGGCACCATCTCATGCATTGGACCTCCACTTGCACCCCTATATATACAAGGTGCGTTCATTAATTTCCAGGACTGGTTAAAAAATAAAATAAATAAAAAAGCTAGAGAAAATATTTTTTTACAGAGTTGAATATTGGACCTTCGACCACATCTGACTGAAAGCACGAGTCTCGTGGCGCACGCGCCGATCTAAAAATAGAATAAAACAACTTCCTTGTAAGGTTCGCATTTCTAATTTTAAAATGGCCATTTTCGAAGAGCAGAGAATCTGCATTAAGTTTTGTTTTAAATTGAAAAAAAGTGCTACTGAGACGTATGAATTGATTAAAGAAGCTTTTGGCGATGCAGCTTTATCCCGTTCAAGAACTTTTGAATGATTTTCAAGCTTCCAAAAAGGTCGGGAAAAGGTAAACGATGATCAGCATACTGGGCGTCCAAGATCATTTCGTTGTGAGGAAAACAAGCTCAAAATAAAGGAGTTAATTAAATCTAACAGAAGAATTATCTTCAGTGACTGGACTATCTGTTTATTTGGGGATAATGAGGTGCTTAAGGGAGGCAGTGCGCCTTAAAAGACCTGAAAGATGGCAAAACAATGACTGGATACTTCACGTCGGTAATGCGCGGCCGCACACAGTCCATGTTGTTTTGCAGTTTTTGGCCAAGCATTCAACCATACAGATCCCTCATCCACCCTATTCCCCCGACTTAGCCCCCAATGACTTTTTCCTCTATCCTAAATTGAAAATTAACTTGAAAGGACGGAAATTTGACAACGTTGATATGATACAAGCTGAATCGAAGGCAACCTTGAGGAGCCTCTCAAAAAGTGATTTTATCTCCTGCTTCGACAATTGGAAAAAAATATGGAACGGGTGTATTGAGGCAGGAGGGGTATATTTTGAAAAATATTAAATTAGTTTTTTTATTTGTTTTATTTTTTTAAAGATACAGAGCAGTCCTGGAAATTAATGAACGCACCTTGTATAAAAGTCAGTGTATATATGTATGTTTGTCGGCTATACACGTTCACAATACGTAACTAATCTGACTGAAATTTTAACAGTATATAGAGTAGACATGGAAAGACTTATAGTGAAAATGGCAGGTCTCTTTCCCGAATATTTTTCGAGTTATTTGCAAATTTGCGTTGCTAATTTACCCTTTCGCTCGCGAGCAGCGCTTCTTGCGGTGAAGATGGGAGGTAATATCAGCTGACCTAATGCACATATAAAGTTTGGAGCGAGACGTTTGACAAGAGTGACATCCACGGCGCTAATTTATAATTGTAACGAATAGTATTTGAAAATCAAAATAATAGAAAATTATCAAATATCGTTGTGAAAATTTATAAATTTTATTTTTATAATTTAAAAACACAAAGTTTGGAGTGAGACGTTTCACAAGAGTGACATCCACAGCGCCAATTTATAATTGTAACGAATAGTATTTGAATAAAAACATTTAATCGGGTAAAACCCGGGCGTTGCCCTGGTCATTCGGCTAGTTATAAATAAAACAAAGAATATTTAGGTGTGAAGGACAAGCCCGGGTAGTTGGCGACTTCTGTACGTGGCTACAGGAGCCTGGGTTAGCCAAATAAATAATAATACTTCTAAGTTCTCATCACAAGAAAGTGGTTCCTCTTTATATTATGTTTTTTGACACTATGTTGAGATTTCTATACATTTTTTTTCTCTGATAAATTAGCTATTTCAATTATTTTACTTCCAAAGCGCTATATCCCGCAAGGGATACCTTCCCCAAACAAGGAGAAAATTTTATTTACATAAGTTATTTACATTATTCAACGCATGAAAACATTAGAGATCCAGATTTTGTAGAAAGTTTAGAATGTATTTACAAAATGAATTGAACTTTAAATATGATTTTTTTATCGCGCGAAAATCAAATCGTTAAGTTCACAAACAACTAGTTCATTCTTTATTCTATAATCTTGAAATGCTGGGCAATCGATCAGTAGATGTCTTGAGGTTTGTTCCTCAATACCACAAAAGCAACTTGAATCCTCCACTGCGTTTATTCTATTTAAAAAACTTTTGATATCGATTTAAAGAGAGAGAGAGAGAAAACACGGCTATGTTATAACTAGACGAATGGCCCGGGCAACGCCCGGGTTTTACCCGAGTGCGTATATATTTTTAAAATGTTTTAATTAAAATACTATTCGTTACAATTATAAATTGGCGCCGTGGATGTCTCTCTTGTGAAACGTCCCGCCCCAAACTGTGTGTCTTGAAAATATAAAAATAAAAATGTGAACGGAAAAATATGTCCAGGGTAGCCTAGTGGTCATGGCATCTGCCCGGTAAGCGGAAGGTCGTGGGTTCGATTCCCATCCCTTGACACTTTTTTTATTTTATCCATTCTGACCAAAATCTATCCGTGAACTTCACACAGTGAACTTCACACAGAGAGAATAAGGCAATTATATAAGTAGATAATCCAAATTGTGCCTTATCACACACTATTTTTTTATTTGGCCTTATTACCTTGTGTTTATAATCTATGACGTAATGCCGGCGGCGCGCGCCCGTTGGCTGCCGGCGAGCACGTGACCTCCCTGTGCGCGCGCATCCGTGACAGAACCGGCCCATGACGGTCGTGACTATATATGTTGATGGATAATAATAATAATTATTATCATTAGATAATGATAATGATCATAATGATGATGCGCGCGCATCCGTGACAGAACCCATGACGGTCGTGACTATATGTTATAATAATGATAGTTTCAAACCATTTTACTTGATTTTTTTTTTGGCAGGAAAAATTGTAATAAAAAAGGATTCTAAATGCCTAAAACTAACCCCCCGGGTTTGAGAAAGAGTCGCATGTGTATGTGTGTGTGTTGTGTGTGGAAAGTAGCTATATTAATAAGGTTATAGATGACGATTAAAATAAAAAATGGCTTAGCGTTAAACTAAAAACTTTTATAAATTTTCTAAAACCCTTCCAACAGCAAATGATTACTCTAACAGACTCACAAAATCAAATTTAATCAAGATTGGCAAAATAACATCAAACACCGCTGGTTCGATGGGAAAACTCCCCTCCTGAAAACAAGCTCACAACTTAACAGATCAGACTTCACCATGCTTTCCCGTCTTAGAACAGGCCATCTACGTCCAATGATTTTCACAAGTGGATCCAAAACCTTTCCGAGTTGCACCAAATGTCAGGATTCTCCAGCGAGCCCAGAACACATCATGCAATGCATCAGGCATTGCCGAACAGACATATAGACCGACACGAGCTGTGGTCATCGAGGCGATAAAGAAGCCTTCAGGATCTGGTCTAAACTTGAAGTCCAGACCTGGGACTAGAAAACAAATTTTTTTTTCAGAAATAACCTTGTGGAGATAAATCTCAAAATTGACCTAAAACATACAAAGGTTAACTATGATAATGAGTAAAATAAAATTATATAAATATTTTTATTATCTATCACCTTTTTCTCTATCTTTCTTGAAAAAAAAAGATAATTCTATATACAGTTAAGAGCGTCATTCCTCATCTCCTAATCAACAATCAGTCATCAGTTTTCATCTCTGTCACCGTTTGCTTTTTTTTTTTTGAATGGCGCCCTCCTATTGGTTGCTACGGTCACGCCACCTTTGCCCCCCCCCCCCCCCCCCCCCCATCATGCCCCCCCACTCGCCTTTTCGTTTATGTAATTATTGTGTTAGAGCGGGTCGCTCCTTAAATAAATGCATATATTAGTTAATAACCAAATAGAATCCTCTCTTTCTTTTTCCCTGTAAGAGACGCCTACGGAAGCCAACAGTACATAGACAGATAAAGCACATAGGCTATAGTTATTAACTAACATATGCATTTATTTAAGACGCCAATTTATAATTGTAACAAATAGTATTTGAATCAAAACATTCAATCGGGTAAAACACGGGCGTTGCCCGGGTCATTCGGCTAGTTATACATAACAATGAAGAACAACTCATCATAACTCCGCCTTTCCGATCCCAAGCCAGGATGAAAAAGGAGGGGAAGCAGTAACAAGCTCACTAAAAATCCTGGGCTCAGGCTGGCCCGGCTGATAGTACCCTGTAAGGGCTCTTAATCCAGGGATACAGGATGAGCAGCGTTTGTACTCCATGTTAGGATTGGCTGCACATGGCGTCTGTTCCTCATGTCAGAGGCGGCCATTTCTTTTGGAGCTAAGTCGGCCTGCCACTGAGTAGTGCTCCCAGTCTTAATAAAAAAAGCAAACGCATTCTACTTCCCCCAGTCATGATGGTTGTCAAAGGTCTCAAGCTTTACAAGCTTGATACCCTAATATGATTGAGTGAAGATAAGAAAGAAGACAACTCATCATCATTATATATAATCTCCTTATAAAAAATCAAAATTTCAGGTCAATTTACCTCTGTGAACTACTGAATCAATTATTACCAAATTTACATATGTGTAACCCTTTTTTTAACCTTTGTATGTTTTAGGTCAATTTTGATATTTATCTTCGCAATGGTATTTCTGAAAATTTAAATAAAAATTATAAAAGTTTTCAGTTTGACGCTAAGCTATTTTTAAATTTTAATCTTCATCTATACCTTTATTAATATAGCTACATTCCACACACACAACACATGTGACTCTTTCTCAAACCTGGGGGGTTAGTTTTAGGCATTTAGAATCCTTTTTATTACAATTTTTCCTCCTAAAAAAATCAAGTAAATTGGTTTAAAACTATCATTATTATTACCTAGCAGTGTTTTTTCTCTCTTTTTTTTTTAAATCTATAGCTAAATTATTAGAGAAAATTGTATAGAAATCTCAACATAGTGTCAAAAAACATAATATAAAGAGGAACCACTTTCTTGTGATGAGAACTTAGAAGTATTATTATTTATTTGGCTAACCCAGGCTCCTGTAGCCACGTACAGAAGTCGCCAACTACCCGGGCTTGTCCTTCACACCTAAATATTCTTTGTTTTATTTACAACTAACCGAATGACCCGGGCAACGCCCGGGTTTTACCCGAGTAAAGGTTTGTCTAACGAATCTCTCGAAAAAGTGAACATTTTTTCCCGGTCCCTTGAAAAATACTCGATAAGTTGAATAAAATCAATATTAATTGGTTCCTCGGTCATTGGAAGTTAAAGGAATAGTATCTTGCCTTGGAATTGTATCATTATTCTTGTCTCAAATAAATTGCCGTGTCATCCTGAATTTTGTTTTTCCAAATTTTCTACATTACAAAATCATCGTATCATCATGATAATATTTAGAGCAGATTGTTGAATTATAACAGATAAATTAGAATATTTAACTTGATTATTTTTAGGCGAAAAGTTATTTCAAAAATTATATTTCCTAGAAACCTTCCCAGTACTATACTAAATAACTTCCCAAAGTTTCATGGCGTTCCAATGAGTGGTTTGGTCAGGCATAAAGGACAGACAGACACAGTGCTGTAGTCGTAAAATTAGCATAGGGTATACGCTTGAGAATATAAATTTTTGGTAAAAATAAACAAGGTTATTTTTAATTATATTTTTATTTGAAAAAAGACGTAAAATATTACATACAACTTTTACATAAAAATGTCCCATAATGACTGCCGAGATGCATCTGTATTTTTTCTGGCACAAACTCTTGATCTAGTGTCAGTAGATGATCTATGATGTAAAAGCCATGATTGAACGTATTTTTTCGGCTGAAACATTTCGATTGATGGTCCATTTGAATTTATGAACATTAAGTTCGAAACATTTGATATTAGCAAAGAAGTCCGCAAGTTTGTTATTTTATCATTCATCAGGCTGAAACCTCGCTCACATTCAGCTGTTGAACAGGGCAATGTTGAAATTGCCCTGAAAAATGGTTGAAGTGTTTCGGGAACATTGTTTTTATCATCAACAAAATCTCTCAAGCCGTTAATGCATTTCATTTCATCTAAGTTAAACCTTCGACAAATACGTCTCATTTCGACCTCTCCATATCGAACATTTTCTGCGTCAAAATTGTTTGGTTCTAGAGCTGAAATATCTTTAATTAATTGCTCATTATCTTCATTTGATTCTGTACACAACCTTAATTTTAACTTTTCTATTATACTTAGAAGAAATTTTTTTCTATCAATCGGAATAATTTTGGCATTGGGAACTAATGTTACGCTCCTAAAAACTAAGTTTTCTGCCGCTTCAAGAGCTAGAAAGCTTTTTTCTCCTGGTGATGTTTTGAAGCTTTCTATGACTCTAATTGTTCTCTTTATTATATGTTCCGCCTTTTGTAAAGTAGTTTTTCTAGACTGCAGCTCTAAAGACAACATTGACATTTCCTGAAGCGTGTCGTACATTAAACCTAAATCTAATATAAATTCTGGACTCTCCAATCTTCTTAATAACCCTTGATATGTGGAATCGAGATATGTTGATGATTTGAAATGATGGTGCAATGACTCGTATGACTCCCAGACGGTTTTTATTGTTCTAAAACTACTTGAAATTCATCGTACTCCTAAAATTCGACCCACTTTAGCAAATCTTGTTCCTAATTCATGGCAAGCTTCCTCCAGAGCACGACAATTTTTGGGAGATTGGCTATATAATGAATACAGTTTGTCCATAAAAGCTTTAAAATGGTTGATTCCGCGGACTTCTTTGATAGTATCGCCAACAGAAAGCTCTAATCTATGGTTGAGGCAGTGCCATGCAAAAAGTTTTGGAAACTTTTGCTTAAGTCGAGTTACGACTCCCGAATGTCTTCCTACCATGACACTTGCCCCATCAGTCGCAATTGCTATCCAATTTTCTTTTAAATATTCTTCGTTCAACCCATGTTTATACAAAGTATTCAAAAGCTCTTTTTCAATATTTTCTGAGTCTTGGCATTCTAATTCACACAAATCAAAGAAAATATAATCAATACTTTCTCCTCCTAAATATGCTTTCAAGAAAATGACCAAAGTTGATTTATTACTTAAGGTTGTTGATTCATCAATTAGTATAGTAATTTTTGAATTTGTTGACAAAATCTTCGCAACAAGCATTTTCCGCATTTCGCAGGCTATATGGTTTATTATTTGTGTAGCAGAATATCTGGAGTGAAGAGTCGATCCTAATTTAATGCCATTTAATGTTTGTAACGTGATATGATTTTCATAATCAGAATATGGTCTATTTGTTTTAGCGATATTATAAGCAGTTCTAAAAAGCTTAATATTTTCATTTTCTACTTCAATGTTCATATTGTTTGCATATTCTTCTAATTTATTTTTTTTCTGTCTTTCTTAATATTCTCAGCTATTTTATGAGCTTCAGACTCACAATGCTTTTTAATTTTCATTCGAATGTTTGATAATTTGCTTGCCCGATCTTTTCCTGCTGCTTCTATTAGGTAGTTACTCCATTCTGGTGAAATATGAATTCTTTCACTTTTTGCAGCCCCTAAAGTTTTAACACTTGCGCAAATGTTACATCCGAGTCTACCTTTGGAAATTGAAAGCCATGGATACCTTTCCTTAAATTGAATATATTGGGAATCATTCCAAACTTCAAATTTGGAATCCTGGTCATTCATTTTCTCTGGTGAACTATTGATCAATATATCAGCTCTTTTTGAGATAGTACTTGCATTTGATGTACCAACAGTGTTTTTACAGTGTTTCCAACAGACTGGAAAGCGCCAACCCCATCAATTGATTGGCTCCAACCCTACAACCAAGAACCAGCCTTTACAGAGTCTGAAGTCCTTCGCGCGATCCGTCGATGCGGTCGGAGGAAATCCCCTGGTCCCGACAGGCTAGGTACCAGATGCCTTCTTCTTGGTGGGTCAACGCTGCATAAAACACTGTCACAAATTTTCACCAAATGCTTACGTCTCGGACACTTCCCAACACCCTGGAAATCCGGTCGGTTAGTTCTCATACCCAAACAAAACTCTTCTTCCTCCAACCAACTGGAGAAATACCGTCCGATCACGCTGCTCAATACCTTGGCCAAAGTCCTTGAACGGTGTATACTGGCGCGCCTGCAATGGATAGCGGACTACCAAGGCTGGTTCTCACCCCAGCAGTTTGGCTTCCTTCCAGGCCGCTCAGCTGAAATGGCGCTCGATTCCATTAACAACAACATCAGTGAAGGCATGCAGCACTGGAGGAAGACCTTGGCTATTGGTCTGGACATCAGCCATGCCTTCGACACCGTTCAAAGACACACCATCATTCAAAGCCTCCGCGACCTTAACTGCCCAGAAGAGTTGATTCAACTGTCCGCGAGCTTCCTCCGAGGAAGGCAGGTAATTTACAACGCTTGGAACGCCACCCTTACCTCTACTACTCTACTTGGGGTCCCCCAAGGTGCAGCACTGAGCCCCTTCTACTTCAACATAGTGGCTAGGAAAATCCATCTCCTTCCAAGGCCAAACAACAGTGAAATCATCAGTTTCGCAGACGATTTCACGGTACTGATTCACTTCCTCCGCAGATTCCCAACACGAGAGATCAATCAATTCCTAAAACAGCTCTTTCATTGGGGCAAGACTCAGGGGCTAACATTCAACCCAAGGAAAACCCAAGCCTGCCTCTTCCATTGGAAAGCCAAGCGTCCAGGCTATCACGGCATACATTTCCAAAACCAACCTATTCTAATTGATAACACTATAAAAATCCTCGGTGTTACCTTTGATTCCAAAAGAAACTTCGTAGGTCACCTGGACAACATCCTCAAGAGGTGCAGGTGGATTCTCCCTCGACTAACCTGCACGATCCAGGGGCAGTTCGGATTAACCTTCAGCGCGGGCCGAAAAATACATAACATGGTGATCCTCCCAGCCATCCTCTATGGCTCTGGGGTTTGGGGCAAGCGGGTGTTCGACACTAATGGCATCCGGAAGCTACGTGGCCTCCATTACAAATACGCTAAAGCTTTAATCAGAGGAGGCCCGTGTACTCCAACTATCCCAGCAATCTCCCTCACAGGTTGTCCTCCACTGGATATATCTATCAAATCCCATCTAGCATACTTGGAAGCGCTAAGAGAAGGCCCTTTTGAGTCACGTCCCAGTCCCTCCTCGGTACCCTACCCACCTCTTAGAAGACCTCTCCAATTCTCCAAGTCACTGCCAGAACGGGCCACTATTGTTTATACAGATGGCTCTCGGTCAACCAATGGGGTTGGCGCAGCAGTGGTGCTCCCACCTCCCTATTCACCACTGAAACTTAAACTCCACAACAGCTGTACCTCCTTCCAGGCGGAACTTTTGGCGATTCTTTATGCCACCAGATCTATTAGGATCATGCCGCGACAAGACTTTGTCATTGCTTCCGACTGCCAGGCAGCTCTACATGCCATCTGTCACCCCGATTCTTTATGCCACCAGATCTATTAGGATCATGCCGCGACAAGACTTTGTCATTGCTTCCGACTGCCAGGCAGCTCTACATGCCATCTGTCACCCCGATATCCCTAGAACCCCACTTACTGCAGAGATAATCAGAAACCTCAATACTCTGGACAATGTACAACTCTGCTGGGTCCGGAGTCATTGCGGCATCGTTGGAAATGAACAGGCTGATGAAGTCGCCAAAGCCGCAGCTCAATCCAAATTGCCTTTACACTTCGCAACCCTTCCAAGGAAATATGCCCGCTCTCAAAGCAAACAGTTCGCCCTCCAACTATGGACCGACCTCTACACCACAGACCATGCTACAAGAAACCTCAGAAGAGTAGCTGCATCTCCTAGTCTTCTAATCTCAATTCTCCCAAAACTAAAATATTGCAACGTCACCTCTACAATTCTGACAGGACATGGCTTCGTTCAAGCCGACATCGCCAGAACCTCCAAAAACAACGACCCCGTATGCCAACACTGTCACCAAGAAAATCAAACAGTCGACCACCTCCTATTCAGTTGCCCATCCTACCATCTTCAGAGATTTCAGACTGCAACTCTACTTAACACCAGCACATTCAACCAAGAAGCATTGAAGAGCCTCCCCAAAAATAAAACAGCCTGGCGACATCTAATCAGTTGGATGTCAACTGCAACAAATAGACAATAAGTCAGAAGACAAACCCGGACAGTTGGCGACTTTCGTACGCTCCAGGAGTCCGGGTCATGTACAGAATAATAATAATAATGCAAAATTAACGTCCTGTTAGAGTTTAATTTATTATAACTCTGTGTATATATGTTTTATTAGATTTGACCACGAGTGCCTGATCACGTGTGTATGAATTTATTGTATAAATAGTGTGTGTGAGAATAAAGTGTATGTTGACTTGGAACTGTGTGAGACTCGTGATTTCACCGTAGGTTAGCTTGGAGAGCCCGCGTTAGTTATAGGAAGATCTTGGCGCTGACTATACCTCTGGAAGAAAGGTAGAAAAAGAGAACCAGCCAAAGAAAGAAGATTGGCTAACATTTTGGTCCCTCTACATCCGGATATAGGATAGGCTAAAGTTTAAGGAACCTAAAGAGGTTAAAGAATTTTAGGAATCTTAAAGAAGTCAAGAAGACTAAAGAAGTTAAAGGAATAGAAGAAAGAATCAAGAAAAGTCTATGCAAATTTAGGCAAATCATAGAAAAAATAAGAATTTATGCAAATAAAGTTTTGCGAAGGTTATGCAAAAGGTTTTAAGAAAGTTTTGCAAATTGGATTAAAAGGATAAGGCCGAGGTATAGAGCGTCAAGCAATAATTCAAGTTAAGAACAAAGGCAAGTCTAAGCCATGAAGCGGGCATTAAGAAGTAGAGCCGTTCAAAGACGGGCTATCTCCAAGTTGATGGAAGAGGCAGAGGCGGAGTTAGATGAAGAGGCTCCCTCAGAGAATTTCGTGAGAACTACTTACAAAATGATAGAGGAGTACATGGTGAAGCTCCGAGAAGAGAATAGGATAATCTGGAACTTGATGATCGATGACGAGGACAACACTAGGCGGGAATTGGAGGACGAGCAGGATACTGTGATACAGTATAAACAAAAATGGTTCGACCTGGAAAGACAAATAGATGAGTTCCTCTATCCTCCGACGCAAGGTGCTGAAGTCTTTCGGGACAATGGATGCCAGAAAGGCTCGCTGCCTAGAAGAAGAAGCCGACTGCCCAACTTGGATTTGAAGATCCGCGATGGAGGCAGTTTAGAATGCAGGATGAGTGAACGGCCAAGTGTTGTCGGAGTTACCCTGATGCAAGGAGTTGATCCAGCTTCTATTAAGGAAGATGCTGGGATTGTGGTATCATCCGAGAAAATGGTAGAAGAGACATCCAAGCAGATTGCTGTTGAAGAAAGTAATAAGGCTCAAGTAGTAAGAGAGCGCTTTGCTGAAGACGGTGAAAAGGCTCAGGTCAAGAAGAAGCCTGTTGCAGAAATTGACGAAAATCATAGGGCTGAAGTCGAGAAAGAATCCGTTGAAGCAGATAAAGAGAAAGTGCTGGATGTGGAACAAGGAATTGATTCAAAGAACACCGAAGAAGTGAAGCTGCTCTATGTAAAACAAGGTACCAATTCAAAGGTAGCAGAAAGGCTAGATGCAGAACAAGGTACCGATTCAAAGGTAGCAGAAAGGCTAGATGCAGAACAAGGTATTGATTCAAAGATGGCAGAAAGGCCATATGCAGAACAAGGTACTGATTCAAAGATGGCAGAAAGGCCATATGCAGCACAAGGAGATGAGCCTAAGGGCGACGGAGTACAAGACTCTGCAGATGAGCCTAAGGGCGACGGAGTACAAGACTCTAAAGATGAGCCTAAGGGCGACGGAGTACAAGACTCTAAAGATGAGCCTAAGGGCGACGGAGTACAAGACTCTAAAGATGAGCCTAAGGGCGACGGAGTAAGGGATTCTGAGGCTGAAACCAAGGACAATGAAGTAGGGGATTCTGGAACTGCAATTGAGGCTTGTGAATCGGTGAGCAATTCTAAAGCGGTAGCTGAAGGCGCTGATCAAGTGGAGATTGCAGATGGTGAGGCTGAGTCCATTAATGATGTTGAGGAAAGAGTTGTCAGAGTTCCAGCATCGAGTAAATTGATGGAAGCAGGACAAACTGGAGTTGTCGAATTTAAAGTAAAGGGATGCTATTTGCCTGATCGCCCGGTATTTGGGTGTGAATCCAAGGCTGCGCCTGTGTGGCCAGTGCTTGACGACGCTTCCTGTCTAGGACGCAGCGGACTCTCGTTGAAACGATATTTGAGGAGGAGACCTAGTCTATTAAGAGGAATCCCTGAGATAAGGACAAAACTTCGGGAGAATAAGTTCGGAGTTTTGGTGGACGTGGAGAGATATTTCCGGATGATCGCCATTAAGAGCAATGATTGGGATTACCTTAGATTTATTTGGAAGAAAAGGATGGACAACTGATGGTGCGATGATGCAAAGGTTGGAGAAAGTGAGACGCTTTCTAAACAGGGTTGTACCATCCAGATCACCTATGTGAAGAGAGAACCAATAGAAAAGGGTTCAATTGGCGGGTATCTTCCAAACAATAAAATGTAACTTGTATCGAAGGAAACTGTTTCTGGAGCTGCAGTAACTCCAATGTTATACTCCGGCCATTTCTCCAAAGGGGCAAGTGCCTACGCAAGCGAAAATCTTAATTTAGGAGACAAGTCTCCAGAAAGGTCTAGTAAAGGTGCTAAACTGGAAAGGATTGCGAATCCGGTAGATTATAGGACTATTATATTGAGTGGTTTGAGATCTCTAAAGAAGATTTCAGTGTCCTATAATTGCTCTAAGCCTACAGACGATGCCTCGGCATAAGATCCTGATTCATCAGGAGATAAGGCTCAATGTTCTCAAGAGGTTCCAGAAATTGCAATGGAAGATTCTGACGAAAGGTCTGCAAATGAGGATTCTCAGCCTTCAGAGCCTCTTGATGTGGAGAGTTATGGAGTGGGGGCTTCAGGCGATGTAGAGGTAAGAGCTCAAACAAAGAGCCCTAAAACCATGTCTTCCAAAATACTTTGCATGAAGAAAGAAGAATCCAGCATAGACTTGGAAGAGGAAGACAATGGAAGAAGCGAACCCTCTCCGGCCTCAAACACCTTCAAAGCCTTAGAAACCACAGATTCTAAAGAAATTGATCTGACGATTTTGGGCAGCATAGCGAGAGAACATTGCGCAAAAGGGATTGCATTTGAACGGTCCAATGTTATAAGGACATTGGGTTTGGGATAGATCCAAGGTGAAGACTGTTTCTTATATGAAGTTCAGTCGTTGGAAAGGACATCGGCGACTACCACGAGCGAAATGCTTTCATTTGTCGCCAAGTTATGTGATTCCTTAAGATGGTTGGCACCTATCCTTGTAACAGGAAAAATAATGGTTCAAAGGTTGTGGATAACGGAATTACATTGGGACGGTCCGATGGATGAATCATTGAGTGAAACATGGACCATTAGAAAGGAATTGAATTTAATAGGAAGTTGGAGAATACCCCGATGGTTGGGTTTCGGAAGGAATACCAAGGGAGTAAAATTGCATGGATTCGGTGATGACTCCGAAGACGCCTATGCGGAAGCTGTTTAGATAAGAATTCCCACTGATGATGGAGTCAGTGTAGGACTGTTCGCATCAAGGACTGAGTTGGCTCCCATGCGGAAGATGTCAATGCCACGCTTGGAATTGTGCGCAGCTCTTCTGCTGACCAGACTAGTGAAATATAATGGAAGAGTTGGATATCAAACTGGAGAGTGATACCTGTTGGTCCGATTCTATCATGGTCTTGAGTTGGTTAAGAACTATGTCTGGAGATCTCCCCACTTTCATCGGCAATCGTGTCGTGGAGAATCAGAGTTGTCCATAGGTCAGGGAGTGGCGCTGTGTTCCTACAGGAGATAATCCAGCGGATATTGCCAGGCGAGGAATTCTGGGGTCCGAGCTGAAACAGTCTTCCATCTGGTGGACAGGACCTACCTGGTTGTCAGCGGAATCCACAGAATGGCCTAGAATGCCTCCTGTGTTTGAGAACTAAAGTCAAACTGAGCTCCAGAGTGTTCAAGCCATCAGTGAAACACCTTTCTTGGTGGCCATCGGAGAGATGAGCTCGACCTTTAATGGATATATACGAAAGGTGGCCTGATATTGCGCTTTTGCCATAACTGCCGCTACAGCGCGGAGCGATATCAGTCGCACTTAACAACAGCTGAACTGAGAAATGCTCGTCGGAGAAGACTTCGGGCAATTCAGTGCCAGCATTTCAGGGAAGATGTGAGAGGTTTGCCCACTTTAGGAGCAATGAAGCGCACGAGCAAGATTTATGGTTTGGCGCCGATCCTCGACGATCAAGGAATCCTTGGAGGCGGCGGTAGATTATAGTGGGCTCAAGCTATGAACGAAAACATCCTGCGCTATTACCTTCACCAGGAAAGGTGGCTCAGATGATTATTCAAGCGGTTCATATGCGGAATAAGCACGGAAGTGTGCACCTGATGCTGTCCACATTGGGACAGAAGTATTGGATGCTGAGAGCAAAAAGATCAGGTGAAGAGATGCATTCGAGAGTGCGTGACATATGTCGATACAATCGCGTCACTCCAGGCCAGCTAATGAGCGATTTACCCAAGGAGAGATCAACACCGGGTAAACCCTTCTCAATAAGTGGTGAAGATTGTGCTGGACCTGTGAACCTTCGAATGTCCAAGAGTAGAGGTCAAAAGACGGAAAAGGGGCTACATCTGTCTAGTTGTGTGCTATGTGACCCGAGCCGTACATCTTGAGTTGTTCCCAGATGCCTCTACACCCACCATCATGACGGCTTTTAAGCGAGTTGTAGCGCGAAGAGGGCACTGCACTCGGCTATATCGTGATGAAGGAACAAGTTTGTAGGAGCTGCACGACAGTTATGTTCAGGTTTCTATCTGTCTCAGGATCAATTAAGAGAACTGGCTGCCGTGTTAGCTAATGATGGAACTAAGTGGAAGACCATCTTTCCCAATGACGACATCAATACGTTAGTATTGATAAAAGAGGAAAGAATGCCCCCTGCAAGGTGGCTTATGGGCAGACCAGTGGAGACCCATCCTGGGAAGGACGGCCTGGTGCGGGTTGTATCGGTGCGAACATCGGTTGGAGTGCTCCGAAGACCCTTGGTGAAGCTGGTGCTGCTGCCGGTGCCCCTCCGGATCTTGATGGTGCCCATCAACGGGGGGAGGAATGTTAGAGTTTAATTTATTATAACTCTGTGTATATATGTTTTATTAGATTTGACCACGAGTGCCTGGTCACGTGTGTATGAATTTATTGTATAAATAGTGTGTGTGAGAATAAAGTGTATGTTGACTTGGAACTGTGTGAGACTCGTGATTTCACCGTAGGTTAGCTTGGAGAGCCCGCGTTAGTTATAGGAAGATCTTGGCGCTGACTATACCTCTGGAAGAAAGGTAGAAAAAGAGAACCAGCCAAAGAAAGAAGATTGGCTAACAGTCCACAATAACGTAGTTTAGCATGGTTACCATAGCAACTTTAGTTAAAGAAGAGTATTTGATAAAATTTAAATATATTTTCAATTGTATGGAATTAGAAGAAAGTCGTTTTAAATCGAAAACCAAATTGTTTATGTATTAGTTTACATCACTGCTGGATAAATACAGCATTGGTAATAAGAGAACATTTATCTTGAAGAAGTCGTTTTTACTTTTTTTTTTAAAATGATTTTAACATCAGAAAATATAACTTTATTTTTATTTAAACTTTAATTTTTTAACATATTTTCTATTAAGCACAAACATAATAACTTTTAAATATTAGGAAAGTTTTTAAAGTTTTCATTTCATTGTGGTTTTTTTAAACAAAATTACCATTTTCAAAAATTAAAGGTTCGGTTATATTCGTTTTCCGTTTTTCGTTAAAGGAGGCTTGTTTGATTATTAATTTGAATATAGTTGATATATTTTCCCAAGAAATTTTTACTAAATGAATGAAATATTTTGTGTGAATTGTTAATTTGAAAATTTTTTGCAATTTTTCAGTACAATTTTTATCATCATTTTTTTTTTTACTATTACAAAGAAAGAAAATAATAAATTTTTAATAAAAAAATTGAACAAAATCATAGGGTATACGCTATTTTTAAGTAAAACCACTAGGTATACGCTATCTAAATTTTAAAAGCATAGGGTATACGGCGTATACCCCCGTATACCCTCCACTACAGTACTGGACAGACACACATACATTCAAACTCGTAAATTTGAATCTCTCGATAAAGTGAACATTTTTTCCCGGTCCCTTGAAAAATACTCGGTAAGTTGAATAAAATCAATATTAATTGGTTCCCTCGGTAATTGGAAGTTAAAGGAATAGTATCATGCCTTGGAATTGTATCATTATTCTTGTCTCAAATAAATTGCCGTGTCATCCTGAATTTTGTCTTTCCTAATTTTCTAAATTATTCACCCTGCGTCAACAAATAATTACATTTTTTGAAGAACAAAAGAACTATTGCGATTTATCAGATAAAGAATTTTGTAGAAATGCTGCCTTTTTATGTGACATGACAATGAAGCAAAATGAATTGAATTTAAACTTGCAGGGAAATACTAAATATATATACGAAATGTGGCAAAAAATTCAAGCTTTTCGAAAAAACTTTTATTCTTTAAATCTTTACTAGGTCAATTAGAAATTTCTAAAGAACATTTCCCACAGTTATCGGAAATTATGATGGATCAAAATTATTCCCCATCAAAATTTGGATGGGTATGTTTCTGTTCTAGATATATTAATTGAAGAATATAATAAAAGGTTCTCAGATTTTGAAAAACATGTTCTCACACTTAAATTAACTTTTGAACCACACCTTGTTGATATCGACGTAGCGCCCAAAGAATATCAAATGGAATTATTTGAGATAGGAGAAGATAATATCTTTAAATCACAATTCGATTCAAAAAAAAGATCCTATTGAAATATGGAAGACTGCAGTTATTTATCCTCGTCTAAGACAACACGCACGAAGAATTCTTTCATGTTTTGGAAGTACATATTGCTGCGAGGCAACATTTTCATACATGACTCAAATTAAAACCCGCCTAAGAAGTCAAATAAGTGATGTTCATTTGGAAGATCAACTTAAATTACGTACCACGTCAATTGAACCAAATATTTCTTTTTTTGTCATCCAATAAACAACCACAGAAATCCCATTAAATTTTCTGGATTGTAAAATTAAATGTCAAATTTTTTGGAATTTATTAATTGTATATCATTTTGAGAAAATAAACTATTTAATTTCAAAGAAAATTATGTATTTTAATTTTGTATATAAATCCCTTTAATTAAATCCCGACTACATGAGGAGAGGCATCATTTTACTTTTACCGAAAAACGCGCGACCGACAACCATCCGAGACTTTCGCCCCATTACCTCGATGAACGCCGATTATAAAATTTTATCCAAAATACTCCTAAGCAAGATTAAGCCCTACGCCTCCAGCTTAGTACCGAGTGAACAAAAATATGCGGTCCCTGGGCGTTCCATTTTCGACATAATACCAGAGATTGAGAATAACATCTACAGAGCCAACTTGCTCGAAACGCCTCTCGCTCTCGTCGCCCTTGATCTCGAAAAGGCATTTGACTTAATCAATAGAAATTTTATCCTCGCGACGCTGCGGCGTATGAAGGTGCCAGAAATCTTTATACAATGGATTAACATAATATTTAACGAAAACGAAGCGAAAATAAATGTAAATAATGAAACCACGTCTGTTTTTAGCGTTGAAACTGGAGTGAGGCAAGGCTGTGGACTATCTGCGTTACTTTTTTCAATCGCAACTACCGGACTTATTTACAATTTGAAGGATTCACTCGACCCAACCACGTTATTTCGCGCATACGCAGACGATTTTATCTTTTTAATTAAAAACGATCGAGATTTTAATGTAATATACGACTGTTTCATGCGATTTCAAACTGTTTCTAGAATAAGGGTTAACTTTGCCAAGAGCACTGGCCTGTGGTGCGGAAGTTGGAGAGAAAGGACCGATGCGCCGTGTGGCTTTAAAATGAACAACAATCAAATTCGGATACTTGGCCTAATTTTCGAAAATAGTATTACGCCTTTCAAATCGCAATTAAATTCGTTTCAAACGAACGTCTTACAACATCTCTTAATTGCAAAAGACAAAATTTTATCTCTTTCTCTCCTTTCTAAAGCACAGTATTTAAACACGTATTTTATCCCTAAATTTACTTTTACAATCAACGCCGTTCTCCCGAACGATTCAATTTTAAACGACCTACAAAGAGAAATCGACTCTGCGCTCTACCTCTCGAAAACATGGACTGGTCTCCAAATAAACTGTCTGCCGATCGCGAATGGAGGACTTGGCCTTCTACACCTCTCCACGCAACGCGATCTTTTCGTCCTTAAGAGAATTCAGAAAAACGCCAACGGTTACCAAAATGAAAACGACTTTCTTTTTGAAAATAAAAATGCTACGAACTATTTGAATATTTTTAATTACGATCTCTACAATATCTCGTCGCCGCGGAATAAGCAAATTTTACAATGCGTAAAGAATATCGCGCCATCGTTCCACATTGATTTTACGAAAATGTCGCGTACGGACTACCTATACCTTACTATACACAAATGCCGCTTCCTAAACGATCTACGCCTCGAAAATCCAGCTCTTTTTAGCGTAAGAAAACTCAAAAGAATGAAGGATTTTATTGATAATAACGATAATATGCGTCCAATTAACGAACTCTTCTCCCACTCAACCAGAAAACTGATGAATGATTTCACGAATATATCGAACTTTTATGAAAAAATGAAAACGACGAAATTTCTTCCCCACAACAACCGTTCGTGTATATACCTACCTATCGTCTCTAATAACTTCAATAAGCCTTTCATTAGATTGAAGAGCATGGCGCTGCGAAACACAATCTTTGTGACGAATCTTGATCTGAACTACGCCAACAATAAAGTTGAAAGATGGCTAATCGACCGCGCGCCCTCTTGGCACAAGAAAAAGAACATATACGATGACATCGCCTGGCGACTTAAACTCCGAGCCCTCCCTTACCCACGGCGTTTTTCCAAGAATAGCTGCCCTGCGTGCAATGGATCGCCTGATTTACAACATCGATATCTTGACTGCACAATTATACAGCCGATTTTAAACGACGCTATTTTGAAATGCTGTGCTCTAAAGAGAAATTACGTCTTTGACCCTATGAATTTTATCATGAATGATGATGACGACGCCATCAATGACATCCTTAACGAAGCAAAGTTCTATATATACAAATTATGGCTCGATGTTGATTTTTAACAAGTGTTATCCCCTCCCCCCCTAACAACGTTTCCCTGTAAAATTTAGGAGTGTTTGAATAAAAAGACCGTTTTGCGTTTAAATATATATATATATATATATATATATATATATATATATATATCGCCTTCTTGTGTAGCAATTTTAATGGTCAGTATGTATATAGACGTGTAAAAATAAATATGTGTTTTTATATATATATATATATATATATATATATATATATATATGTATATATGATGCGATCCCGGTTTGGATAGTTGAAAAGGGAGGATACACGATGTGACTTATTAAAAGTTTCCTTACTTAAGTATATATATATATATAGCAAATTAGGCCAACAACCCCATGTATATAACCCGCAGGAAGACCTTAATGTTGTATAATAGCAGCACAGCTGTCAGTGATGCACTATCGGCATATGTCTTTACATCATCACATTCACAGGGGGAAAAAAAACTCTGTAATTGATTAAGGGTTGAGCTAAAACAAGGTTCGAGCATATAATTTTGTCAGAACAATGGTCTAAAGATGGAAACAGCCGCGACACTATTATACAATTTCATCAGACAACCCATGAAATCGTTATTAAATTGGGCAATCTATAAAACACTGAAACACAGACACTCGCGGCAATGTATGTGGCCGGTAATTTATGGGAGACTTGATTATTAGTAACATTCCCTTCAAATAGGTAAGAAACATACAACATTTCATTTAAACAGTGGGAATAGCACCATAAGGCATATTATGTATGGAATAGGTAACAGAGGAAACAAGAAAATTTCTCTAGATATTTATTTAAATATCTTAAAATTTGGGAACATGTCTATACTGACGAGATATGCTATTTACATAGTAAAATTTAGGTAGAGGTGACCTGAAGTTACTTTATAGCCCTTTAGGGCCCATGCGAAATCTAGGTTGGCTACTACACAAAAAGGGGGGGGAAGGCGCTAAGTCATAATGACAAATGGCTTACCTTTTCTCGAAAGTGCCGACAAAGGTCTGGTCTCCTGTCTGCAGACTGTCCTTTCACTGAGCGACTCCGATCGAATCCTGCCTTTTGGCAAAGAACCTTCTTTTATTCATCTCTCTCTCCATTTTCATTCGCCGAAAGAAACACCAATCAAAATGGCCAACGCTCCAGTATCAATTTCATAGACGCCCCAGGCCTCATCAAAATAGAACATATAGTATTACCAAAACAAAAAAATCTAAAGAGAGAAACAACCACGGCGGTAGTGTAAGATTTCAGACTCCAGCCCCCCCCCTCCTTTCCACATGGATTGAAATACAATCCTCCCTTTTTTCTCGGGACGATATATATATCGCCCCCCCGTCTTGGCTAAAATTGACCCAGGCCCTTTTTACCTGGACTGTAATGTGATGCTTTCCTTTCTCAGTCTTTAGAGATCTTCCTTCTCCATTTTTCTCCTTTTTTTTTTTTTTTCTGGTCACCTTTACCTAAATTTTTGGTGAGGGGAATATATGTACATATGAAACAACAGTTTCCAGCTCGGATGTCTCTGGATGTCTTCTTCTTTACCAGGCATCAGCTTTCGGCATGGAAGTCTGGTGTCACCAAGTGTCTAAGTTTCTGGGCAAAAAAAATGGTCTGTAAGTCTATGTGGGAGGGAAGCCATGTATCCATTTGATTTGATTATACATACGCCTTCTGTTGGGGTATGGTTACAAAAAACGTGCCCCAACAATCCTCCCCCTGCCAAGTAATGGACAAATGCGTTTGTGCTATTCATTATTCATCTGCCTTTCATCAGTTACTATGAAAGCAGGCCCATTTCCAGCAAAATGCATTTTCCATTACTAGGTGAAGCCAGATGTACCGAAACCTATAGGGAAGATAAGGCTAGTCAAAATGATGGTATGCCATTCTAGATGTTTATTATTCCGAACATTAGTGGGCATTGCGCATCCTGGCAAAGGGGTTTTTATGTGCTATTATTCTGTCAGAACACTGTTATCAAAATAGGTTATTGGGGACAGTCATATCATATGTATGGAAGTAAGCAAGGTCATCTGTCTTACCGTTCATGGGTATATATACCACCCTTCCACTTTCTTCTTTGGTCTTGAGGAGTAGGCCTTCCTAGTGGTAAGTCCTCTCAACCCCATCCTTGCCTCTTGGGGTACTGGATTCATCGCTACCTTCTTTCTGCTAACAATACAGTTAGGACATTTCCCTATTACATATTATATATAAAAAAAATTGGGCGCCAAGAAGTCGTTTAGAAATAACTGACTAGTCCAACTCCTAAAACATGCCAGCATCTTTATTTTCGTACCAATCAAGACATTCGTGTGGTATAGTTATATATATATACAATCAAAGGAAAGGATAATTATAGTTAGCTGAAAGAAATATCTTGGTATATAATGATTAGCCTATGACATGATGACTTTTGCTAAATAAAAATTACAGAAAACAAATTATGTAAGTAATCATTAAATAAGGCACGAAATATGTAATGATAAAATGAATCCTTCCATGTTATATGATGAGTATAACATATATATTGAAGTAAAAACATATCATGTAGATAGTGATTAAATATGTTAAGATATAAGTGATAAAAATCATCCCATGATAGATGACAAAAGAAAACTACTACAAGATTATATATGGTGACAAAATATATATAATTAAATATTTAATATAAATATTAATATCATGAATGTCAAAATAAAATTGTTGAAATGAATAGTATATGACTATAATATAATATATATGATATAAAAATAATAACATATTGAAAAAGAAAATGTAAACATAATATATATTTGTGCGCTGAAGGTTCAAGGTTTAGTATCTCAGTTAAGTTTTTCAATCTTATTCAGTCTGGAATCACGAGTTGGTCACTGGGTAATATTCGTCTATCCCGATCCTACTGGAGGGTGTGTTTTCTCTTATGTGTTAGATTCCTCTGTTACAATACTCTCAACTCAGATGGGTACGTCATTTAGAATCTTGGTCAAATGGAATATATCCCAGACCTCTATTAAACTACACAGTCCATTTAAATCTAGGGTGACAACCGTATGAAGAAAGCTCTCTGTTTGACAGAGAAACTAATCAACTTCTCCCATTTTGTTTGTGACTCCGTTTACCTTGTCTCTGGGGTGTGTACAGTTCAGCTACCTCCCCCTTCCAAGAAATTCATATTACTTTCATCTACTAATATACCCTCTATTCATTGACCTGAATCCTACAAATCTACATCTTATAAATTTGAATTTTATCAATCTGAAATTTTGGTTCTTTTACAAATTCCTTCAGAATTCTACTCCCTGTATAACTGCTCTTAATTCTACTGTCCTCAATACAACACTTCTAAAACTCTGACTCATTGGCTCGTTCTGGCGTCTCGTTCGCGGTCCTTATAGTTAATTAATACTTTAAAATCTTATCCTATCATGGAACGAGTTTAAACTCGTTGAAGGTCCTAATAATTACTTATTCTGCCTCTCGAATCTGTCTTATACTCGAATTCATTCTAACAAAACGTATGGCAGGGCGAATCCTTTATTAGAAGAAACTTCCGCCAGCTATGGGGGATCAAACTGGTACCGAAAAAAAAATTCAATAGACGGAAACACTTCGTCTAGAATAACTGGGCAATCTCTGCCTACTTGCCAATCTTACAGGACCTCCCGTCTGGAATACCCTCGCTCCAGCCACGCTAAAAGCGTCGAAACTACGGTGTCAGATCGGTTACCCAAGGTCGCGCCGTTATACCCCAGGCTATACGGCATGGCTAAAACAAATCCCCCATCCTGCATAAAATTCAATCTATACCTCTTCGTTTCCTCTAATGAGGAGAAGTTTTGTGGGTTTCCTGGTCTGATCATAACCTCCCACAACCTTCCAGCCTGAGAATCAAGATATCATCATTATCTACGACTCTTAAAATTCAAGTTGATATAATGAAATAGAGTAACTGATTACCCTAATAAAAGAAATCAATATTTGCACTCCTCTAAAAGGAGACCTAACAAAGTGGAGCGAATATTTTCCTAACAATAGATAGAGTTGTAGTTGTCCTGTTTGAGGCTTCTCGGTCCTAACAAAATTCGAAATAAAAAATAAAATAAAATAAAAATCGATCCTATAGAAGTCCTTAACCCTATTCTAATGTATTTTGGGCTCACAATATAATAGTTTTTAACCTTCTTACACATTCATTACACCAATTCATTCATACACCCTCCCCCCTATCATTCACGGTGTGCATATAAACTAAAGTTAAAAGCTGCTACAAAGGCCAAAATACTCATTTATCAATATCAATAGATCCTAACAAATAATAACATATTTCAGGACACAATGTGAAATCAAATAAAATAATAAAATTAAAACAAATTGGGAACTAAAGCCCTATGTTACTCAAAAGAAATGCCTCTGTACAAGCTCTATATATACTAATACTTTATACTCAATAAATGATTGTTAACAATAATTGTTAACAATTCTAAATAATCTGGAAGCTAACCTATCTTTAAAAAATGTAATTTCAAAACTGCCCTTGCCTTGACACTAAGCGACTATTCACGACAATTCTATGAAGACACACACAGAATATAAGGGCGATTAAAGAACCATTAAACGTGACACCTCATAAAAGCGGAATTGAGTCACTCCCCTAGCCACCGTGGGTGAAGTCACTTTCTTCCTACTTCACCTTGCGTCTGTCCCCTTTGCAGTAGTCCGACCTCAACACTCTATTGAAAGATGGATTTATAGGGTTTACGATTCACTACCCAACACTAACATTCTCAAGTGCTTTCCGAGGATCGACTACGATCTGGGCCTACTTAACTTCTACCCCTGGCTTAGGGTCCCTATACTTCACAACTTTACTCTGAAAGATTGACCTTTCATGTCCTCATTAGAAACCTATTTCAAAGCTACTACCTGAAGGCCAGGGATTATAGGGTTTCTGAATTATCCAACACAAGCCATAGGATGCCTATTAGGTTCGTTGTTTTAGACATAGCCCCCCCTCTAAGTTGTGATTTCCTACACCTTCCTTCACCTATTACTCCTGATAATAACTAAAATTTCAGATTTACACTAAATAGTTAATTCACAATGGTATACATTATTCTCATTGGTCTTTGAAACTCGGGTTTTAACAAGAAATAGTTTGTATAGAAAAAAAAAAAAGGGAATCCTAATGAAGTTCTACTTTAAAAAAAAAATTTTAATGAAAAAAAAAAAAAAAGGTTGAAATCTCTAAACTTCTCATTCCATCGAGCTGATTCTCCGTACACACTCCAAAATCCTAGTTAGTGACGACAGTCTAAACAGAATTTACACTGTGTGGGCCTTATACTATATCTAAAATCTCTCATATAACTTATTAAATAAAACGGTGTAAAAACGGTGTTCTATACAAGGATAAGGTTGTGACAATTTTCTCTAAATGACACACTAATATTAAAACAAATTGTGAATGATCTTTAAAGATGGCAACAAACACTACAGTAAGGTTGTGAGACGGTATTCTGCACAAAGACAAGGTTGAGACAAATAACACACAAACCCTGAAACATGGTGTTAAAGCTCCTTTCAACACTTAGCACTAGAACACATGTTAAAAAAAAAAACTGCAAACTGTTTAAAGTTCACCATAACACTAAGACATATTTGCTATTTAATATATAACCTAATATTGTAATTAATAAAGACCTATCTATATTAAATAGTGTATATTGTTGCCGAAACTTATGTAAATCAGCTTACACAAACCCCCAGTGCATAATATGTCTTATTTTAAAAGAAATAGTTCTATCGAGGCGATATTGCGGTCGACAGCTACGCTTTATACATTAAATGTACTTTCTTCCATCAATCTTTATCCACTATTTACAAAACCCTTTATCCAACTTTTTTCAATTCTTTCTCTTTCAACTTCTTTCTGCATCTTTCTATCTCTTCCTCATCAACATTCAACGCTTTCTCACTCTTTCATCATCCTTCATCATCCTCAACGCCTTTCAACTTACTTCCATTGCATCTCTCTTCAACGCCTTCAACACATTTCATCTCTTATTCATCACCTTATAACACAGTTCAACGCCTTTTTCATCATATTTCATCGCCCTTCCATCACTTTCAACACCTCTTTCATCCCTCTGAAGTCTCTTCGAAACCCGTCATCGGGATCTGGATCCCGATCTATTATCACTCTTAATTTTGAACTATTAATTATTACTAGTGTAATATTATTCCAACAGCCTATGACCTTTAAGCTTTATAACTCCATATACACTCGGCGGGGTAGTTACCTTGTTAAGAAAACCTATAATGTCATAGATCATTTAGAGAGAGAACATAACAAATTTGTGCGAATAGTTTGCTTCAACTATTGATTGTAAGCCTATTAAACTCGTTCTCTTTAGGTTGGCTCGCTCATTAGTCTTCGATTTTTTTCATTCAATGGTCATATTGAGTCCACATGGGTGCTAAACGTAAACTGTATTAAAATGGTGTAGTTTTCTAGTTTTCGAATTATATGACAGTTAGAAAAAAAAAATCCTGGAAATATCTCGCACTGGCTATTATTAAAAAAAAATTGAATGGGGTACATCTCTGATCTTACAGGATACCTCATGGCTCATAGAATTGAATCGCTCATTTCTCACTAAAATATTCACACAGGGTATGGAGGTCTCCAGCGGTTCTATAGCTATTGGTCAACTAAATTAATTAATGGCAGGAATTGAAGCTAGTTTAAATGCTCATGTGCTGTTTTGTCATGCGTCTTTATGTCATCTGCAAAGGAAAGTGTCGCCTCAAAGGACCTAATTCTGGGACTAACATCCGCTGCACATTTCAGGAAGGAGTGGTCGTCCATACAATAGCAAGATATCATTTTGCTGCCAATGTACAATGTTGAGCATTTTCCATGTCGTCATTTTGTCGATCCCCAATCTTCTAGGGTGTTTCTTTAAGCATTTCTCGATGTCATTTAATGCTTTATGCGATCCCGCCCGGCATTCAATAAGTATTATTTGATCGTACCAATCTCCAGGAGACCATCCCATTGCGGCCGAATCATTTCCACCCAACTTATAACGCCGTCCATATCGCGTAATTGAAATTAGTGTAAAACTCAAAGAATAAGACCTTAATCTCTTAATTCTTTACTAATTTCAGTTGGCTCAACATAAATCTTCTCAATTATTATCTTAGTACAGTGGCGTGACATGTCACACTTCTTCTAGTTCTTTCGCAGGCTCGATTAATCTCAGTGAAAACCCGTCCAGGCGTCAATCCCGTGCTAACCCGTCATGCATGACTTCAAATTTAGAAATTATTAGACCTGAATATTTGCAGTGGCATCTACTTCCACTGAAAGTATTTAAGGCATAAGGCTGCCTCTTTAAATCACTGTCTTTACTCCCACATGCCTGTGTAAACTTTAACCATGACCTTATCAATTCTTAAAATTCTGCCTATCGAGTATCCTGAGAATCAATGTTCTTCTTGTCTACGGCGGATTAACACAATAATTGTTCCCTAGAGTTATCTGCGTCGAGTGGTCAGTCTGTACTACTAATTCTCCACTCTAACTCCAGGATTCCTTTATCTACTCAGGCTGTTCAAAATTTTTCAAGACAGTTGTTCAAATCCCCAATGATAATCTGCTAAATTTCGATAATTATTGAAATTCTCATTAAACAGACTAACTACACCTTCCTGACACAGAAGTGTCCAGCATCAAGATATGGCGTACTGCCCATTTCTTCATTTGATGACTGTGTCAGATTACAGCTGAAGAAACATACTAAGCATATAACTGATTTAAATTTCATGTAATCTCATCATGCCTTCTGCTGGCAAATATTTACTGTAAAATTCAATACTATCAAGATGGTTTTATTTGTCTTCATCCAAAAAAAAATGTTTCAGAAATAGAATCTTGGAAATCTCTACTAAAGACAAAATTATACATTTGTCAATTCAGGATAACCTTCCCTTGTCAGAGTGTATACAGGATATTTAAGATCATATGCAGTTGGAGGCATCATAAAAATAAAAGTCGGTTGCCTGACGCGTCTTTTTATGGTGATCAAATTTCTCTCTTCACGGGTATGCTAACTGGATCTTCAATTCTATTTTCACCTTAAGGCTCATATATCTGGATGCACAGGCTAGTATGATTTGATAGAAAGCGCTATTAAAATGAAGTTAAGATATTTGTATCCAGCAATAATTATCAGAACTCACCTCTGCTGTGAGAAAATTATATCAGAGCTATGATGAAAAAAAAAATGCTAAGTCATTTCAGTAGACTACTGTAAAATACTGATCACCGTTCTAAATTTGAACCATGGGAAATCCAACCTCATTTCTCATACTGTATATAATAATTTGAGAAAGTAAAATAAAGAAATTGTAATCAATGGTGCTCGCAACAGAATTCAAAATGATTGAGACACAGAACATTATAAATAATGTCCAGCAATAATTTTCCAATACTGCAAAGGAACAGGTCACACTTTCGCATTAGGAGAACCTAGAATACATTACAATAACATAAACAGCAAATATCAAAGGCTTATAATTGATTTTCTATTATTCAGAAAACACAATAGCATTAATAGAAAATAGATTTGCCCGAAACATATAACACAATATATCCTAGTACCAGCTAATAATATCAACAATAATATAAGTAACTTATATGTAATAGCCAATAACTATTATAAAACTACTTAAATAATAGAATTTCTAACCTATAAGATAATTCATAGAATATAGCAAACAATAGTAGAATATGTGTAATACCTTAATCAAAAAAAATATGTCTTAAGAAAACAAATAATATGCAAAACTTCCTAATGTATATATATATATGTACATAGAATCATAATAGTTTTAGCATCAGGCGACGTTATATTTTCTTGATATATTGTATATGTTTCTCCTGTAGAAGGGCGGACAAGCTCGAAAGCTCGAGAAGACCAGAATAAAAGATACTCATCCCCATAGACGTTTTACTTTGATATCAGAAATCAATGATAATATTAAGGTTTTGCCACAAACAATGTGAATCGTAAAAGACAGCGGCGAGAGATGCGGTATACACCGCCTCAACATAACTTTCATTGCCTGATAAAATGCCAGTGAAACGGAAAGCGTAAATTAAAATTCACGATTTATAATAGACTGTTAATCTCAGGATGCGTGGACTACTTCACCAATACTTTAAAATAGTATGGCTTTTCATTAGGTATATATTTCTAAAGTATAGGGGAAGAAACATATACTAAATTCGAGCCCCACGTTGGGCGCCATTGATGCGATCCCGGTTTGGATAGTTGAAAAGGGAGGATACACGATGTGACTTATTAAAAGTTTCCTTACTTAAGTATATATATATATGTAGCAAATTAGGCCAACAACCCCATGTATATAACCCGCAGGAAGACCTTAATGTTGTATAATAGCAGCACAGCTGTCAGTGATGCACTATCGGCATATGTCTTTACATCATCACATTCACAGGGGGAAAAAAAAACTCTGTAATTGATTAAGGGTTGAGCTAAAACAAGGTTCGAGCATATAATTTTGTCAGAACAATGGTCTAAAGATGGAAACAGCCGCGACACTATTATACAATTTCATCAGACAACCCATGAAATCGTTATTAAATTGGGCAATCTATAAAACACTGAAACACAGACACTCGCGGCAATGTATGTGGCCGGTAATTTATGGGAGACTTGATTATTAGTAACATTCCCTTCAAATAGGTAAGAAACATACAACATTTCATTTAAACAGTGGGAATAGCACCATAAGGCATATTATGTATGGAATAGGTAACAGAGGAAACAAGAAAATTTCTCTAGATATTTATTTAAATATCTTAAAATTTGGGAACATGTCTATACTGACGAGATATGCTATTTACATAGTAAAATTTAGGTAGAGGTGACCTGAAGTTACTTTATAGCCCTTTAGGGCCCATGCGAAATCTAGGTTGGCTACTACACAAAAAGGGGGGGGAAGGCGCTAAGTCATAATGACAAATGGCTTACCTTTTCTCGAAAGTGCCGACAAAGGTCTGGTCTCCTGTCTGCAGACTGTCCTTTCACTGAGCGACTCCGATCGAATCCTGCCTTTTGGCAAAGAACCTTCTTTTATTCATCTCTCTCTCCATTTTCATTCGCCGAAAGAAACACCAATCAAAATGGCCAACGCTCCAGTATCAATTTCATAGACGCCCCAGGCCTCATCAAAATAGAACATATAGTATTACCAAAACAAAAAAATCTAAAGAGAGAAACAACCACGGCGGTAGTGTAAGATTTCAGACTCCAGCCCCCCCCTCCTTTCCACATGGATTGAAATACAATCCTCCCTTTTTTCTCGGGACGATATATATATCGCCCCCCCCCCGTCTTGGCTAAAATTGACCCAGGCCCTTTTTACCTGGACTGTAATGTGATGCTTTCCTTTCTCAGTCTTTAGAGATCTTCCTTCTCCATTTTTCTCCTTTTTTTTTTTTTCTGGTCACCTTTACCTAAATTTTTGGTGAGGGGAATATATGTACATATGAAACAACAGTTTCCAGCTCGGATGTCTCTGGATGTCTTCTTCTTTACCAGGCATCAGCTTTCGGCATGGAAGTCTGGTGTCACCAAGTGTCTAAGTTTCTGGGCAAAAAAAATGGTCTGTAAGTCTATGTGGGAGGGAAGCCATGTATCCATTTGATTTGATTATACATACGCCTTCTGTTGGGGTATGGTTACAAAAAACGTGCCCCAACATATATACTAGGCGAATGACCCGGCTTCGCCCGAGAAATCCCTTGGGTGCAATTTCCTTCATACTAAAAGTACATCAATAATAAATATTAGAAGTGCCATAGAATAGCAATACAGAAGTAACACATAAACTACAGGAAAAAAGTGTGTGTGATGGCAAAAATTGTATTATATTTGTGTTTAGGTATTTGATTTAATTAATATAGTTGATATAATAATATATATTTATATTATATACTAGCCGAATGACCCGGGCAACGCCCGTGTTTTACCCGATTGAATGTTTTTATTCAAATACTATTTGTTACAATTATAAATTGGCGCCTTAAATAAATGCATATCCTAATCCTAATCAATCAGTCATAGGCCGCCTCTGTCATGGATGGCTGGCGCCCTCCTATTGGACAGCTACGATCACGTGTCATCGTTGGCGCGTAGGTGACCTTGAGTGACGTAATGCCCCCCCCCCCCCCCCCCTGCCGGCGGCGCGCGCCCGTTGGCTGCCGGCGAGCACGTGACCTCCCTGTGCGCGCGCATCCGTGACAGAGGCGGCCGGCCAATGACTGACTGATCAGGAAAGACTCTCGTGACTATATATATATAATATATGTATGAGTACATTTTGTGTGTGTAGAAATAGGATTAGTTGACTTTATAAGGTAAACTTATTCATACAGTTTGTATCCCTCGATAGCTCAGTTGGCACAGCGGAGGACTGTAGATGTTACAACGGTGATCCTTAGGTCGCTGGTTCAAATCCGGCTCGAGGGAGTTTTTTTTTTTTTAATTTTATTGCCTGCCGGCGAGCACGTGACCTCCCTGTGCGCGCGCATCCGTGACAGAGGCCGATGAGGAAAGACGGTCGTGACTATTTATATTAATAATATAAATGAGTTTTAAAAATTGTAAAAAAAATGCATCGGCCGGGAATCGAACCCGGGCCGCCCGCGTGGCAGGCGAGCATTCTACCACTGAAACCCCGATGCTTAAAAAAAATGACCATATTTAGGTATTCATTCCATTCCGGATTAGTCCGCGTAAAAAAAAGTTCTTCAAATGAAAAAAAGAAATAGCCAAAAATACTAATCGAAATGCAGCCAAAAATTTTCCTCAGGTTTATAAAAAGCGACATGCAAAATTTGGTACCAATTGGTTCAGTAGTTTTTGAGTTTATCGCGAAACAGACAGACAGATATTGACTTATATATAGAGAGAGAGATATGGATGCGGCCTTCTCAAAAATGGTAAAATGAAAATTGGCCTTCTAATATAAAAAGGTTTGCCACCCCTGGTTCAGACATCCTTCCACCGACCCCCCGAGAACAAAAGAAAAAAGTAAGAATAACATGAAGTTAAAACGGACTAATTAAGATATATATTCAAGAGTTTTTTAACCCTAATATTTTTTTCAGCCGTTAAAAAGACCTGGGTTAAGCAGAGCAATAGAGAAATATATACATATACATATATTTTTTAAATAAAAAGGCATATATTGAATCAAAATATCATTTATTTTACTAATATTTCAGTTGGCTGAACGCCAACCTTTATCAAGGTATTATAACATTTTAAAGTGTGTCAACAACAAACTCAGCGCCACACTTTAAAATATTATAATACCTTGATAAAGGTTGGCGTTCAGCCAACTGAAATATTGGTAAAATAAATGATATTTTGATCCAATATATGCATTTTTAATTAAAGATTTATTAATGGATTGCTCTATTTTCCATAGGTATATATGTTAATTAAAATAACACAAAAGGTTTCTGGAGATGAGTTTATTTTTATTATTGCAATCTAAAGCTTTCAGGCATCTCTGCCCTTATACAGGAGTATATAAAACGAATGACATCGTTTATTTTCATTCGTTTTATGTACTACTGTAGAAAGTAAGAGATGCCTTAAAGCTTGAGATTGCATTAATAAAAATGAACTCATCTCCAGAAACCTGTTGTATTATTCTAATCTATGATGCATTAGCGCGCCATCTGTTATCCCGGCAGCGGTCGCGCCCTCTTTTATACCTTAAAAGGTCGCGGTGGGTAAAATTTACCCACTTTTAAAAACGTAAATAAATCAAATATTCTTTTCAATATTTTTATTGTTTTCTATGTTAGAATAATGATTTGTCTATTAAATAACTTTACATAAAATACTGAGATATAAAATCATATTTTATTTAATTTATTAATAACAAATCAAAATATCAAATATTTATGATATATTTGACTATTTTATGAAAATAAAAATATATATTGAAGATAGGTTATAAAATATAAATTTGTATGAAAGTTATATCACTTCCTTTCATAGAAATTAGGACTTGTTTCGTCCTTTATGACATTATTGACAAATTATTACAGAGTGTTCCTTACACAAAAAAGCAAAACAGTACTGGCAATGTTGAATAGTTTTTCTGTCCTTTTTTTCTTTCTGGCATTTCTTGCATCGATGTCTTTCTCCTATTTTTGGCTTTTTAGATGGACCAGGCTCTAACAAATTAAAAATATCGGATGCCTTTTCCTCTTTATTTCACATGGCATTCTTCCGCTTACTGTGCGAACTTTGACCATCTCTTCAATAAGATCTAAGGATAAGGTTTTCAAAAAATGACGTCTTGATTTAACCTTTGATGCGTTGCCATTTGCAAAATGAATTATCTGGGAATTTATTGCCCCAATATTTAAAAGTGAATAAAAAATAACCATGGGCCATCTTCTTGAATTTCTAGCACAGTTATATGTAGCTGTCATTTCGTCCATCATATCTACACCACCCTTTGTCATATTATAAAACATTATCATCTCTGGCTTTTTCAATTCTCCCGTTGAATCATCTATATTTGCATCGTGGTGCAGAGTTGAAAGCAAAAGTACAACTTTATTCTCTTTAGGCTTTTATGAAAGAAGTGTCATTTCACTTTGAAAGCCAAAAACACTAGTGTGTACATTTCTACCTCTGCTGATGACAAACTCTGAGGGGATTTCCTTTTTATTTATTTTTAAGGTATCAACAATTGTTAGTCTATATTGTTGTAAAAGTTTTAGAGCTAAAGAATAACTGATGAACCAGTTATCCATTGTTACATTGCGGCCAGTTCCCTTGATTGGCTCACACAATCGTTCCACAACGTCACTTGGACTGTTGCTGACATTGTAAGGACCTTCAGGGTTTTTTCCTGAATAAATCTCCAAGTTACAAGTATAAAACATTTTTGAATCCACGAGAGCAAATAATTTTATTCCATATTTATTGTGTTTACTCGGAATATACGAGGTGTGTTCAAAAGGTATCGCGAATTTTGAATTTTCGCGGGTTACGTATATTCGAATTTCGATCTTTTTGTGGCTTTATGTTGGTACTCATGTCTCTCACTTATGCCGACAAGCTCGGCCATTTTGAATGTTCACTAAATTGTTGACAGCTGCTTTGCTCGCAGGTGTTTTGGATCGTCTTCGATTTTTAACTATTAAAAAAAATGGATCAAAGAACCTGTATCAAATTTTGTGTGAAAAACGAAATTAAGTGCGCAGATGCATTCCGAATGCTGACTGTGGCATACGGAGAAGCTACCTTGGACCGAAGCAACGTTTATCGGTGGTACAAAATGTTCTCAGAAGGCCGAGAAGATGTGAACGACGAAGAGCGTGCCGGACGCCCGAGCACTTCAACAACAGACGAAAAAATTAATGAAGTGGAGAAAATGATATTGGCCAATTGTCGAATCACCTTTAGAGAAGTTGCTGAGGGCCTAAACATATCGATTGGCTCGTGCCATTCGATTTTTATCAATGATTTGGGCATGAGACGGGTCGCCGCGAAATTCGTACCAAAATTGCTCAATTGCGACCAAAAACAGCATCGCATGAACATTGCTAATGAGATGTTGGACTCTGTCCGCGACAACCCAAATTTGCTCCAGAGGGTCATAACTGGTGACGAAGCGTGGGTTTATGGTTATGACGTGGAAACCAAAGCTCATTCATCTCAATGGAAGCTGCCGCACGAACCAAGACCGAAAAAAGCGCACCAAGTTCGGTCAAATGTGAAAGTTTTGCTGACAGTTTTCTTCGATTGCAGGGGCGTGGTGCATCATGAGTTCTTGCCACAGGGTAGAACTGTCAATAAGGAATATTACCTGCAAGTTATGCGCAATTTGCGCGAAGCAATCCGCCAGAAACGCCCGGATTTGTGAAAGAACAAAAATTGGCTTTTGCACCACGATAACGCCCCTGCTCACACATCGTTGCTTGTGCGCGACATTTTGGCCAAAAACAACACACTAATGATGCCGCAGCCACCGTATTCCCCAGATCTGGCCCCCTGTGACTTTTTCTTGTTCCCTAAACTGAAGAAGCCCATGAAAGGACGACGTTACGCTACGCTTGACGAGATAAAGACGGCATCGAAGGAGGAGCTGAAAAAGATTTTAAAAAATGATTTTTTGAAGTGCTTCGAAGATTGGAAAACAGTTGGCACAAGTGTATTATAACTCATGGGGATTACTTTGAAGGGGACAAAATAGGTATTCATAAATAAATAAATAATTTTTGAAAAAACACAAAAGTCGCGATACTTTTTGAACACACCTCGTACTGCCTGAAATTGCATTTCCCTCTGAAAGCGTCAAGCTTTTCATCCACCGTTATATATTTGGCAATTTTTTACAAAAGTATCAAGAATCAATCTCACAGCTGCTAATTTATCTTGACGAAGTCTTTCATTTCTTGTAGCTTTGTCATCAAAACGAATTACTCTGAGAAGAAATCGGAATCTGTTTTCAGACATAGCTATTCTACACAATTCAAATCCAGTACTATCTCTTGCCCATGCATCATCTGTATTCAATTTATTCGCTTTCATGACCACAAGAAAGTAAATAATTCCCAATAAAGCTTTAATTTCATGTAGGTTTGTCAAATTAGCATCTCTTTCTCTGCTATAGTTCTGCTGAATATTCCTAATGTAAATGTTTGTATTTGTAACTATGCATTCAAGTATATTGTCATCTATGAAGAGATTCCAACAATCTAATATCGATTTAGCATTTTTTGCTTCACCCTTTACCCCTTGAGATGGGTGATAATATTTTCACTGCGAGTTCGAACATTTTTTTGCGGGAAGAGCTTTCTTCCATTTAGTCTTTTGGTCCTTTCCTATATAGTAATTGAAGCTTGGATCCTCATTGTTTTCTTCTTCTGATAATGTATACTGTTCAGTGTCTGTACTCCAATTCCTCTCTTCTATATGATCATCAGTTTCTGATTCCACATCATCGGGATTTGGAATATTATTATCATCACGGAGAAAATCAGCATTTGAAAGCATTTTATGTAAAATAATGTAAAAAGAGGAAATAAAATATAAATCCTACCTTATTGTTGGAAGAATAGATTGTATTATTGCACTTGGTGCAGCAAAACCAAACAACAAGAAGCCAGAAAGTAACTCGAATCTTAATTACGCAAACCAAACCCAAAAGCGTTAAAAGGTCGCGCTGGGTAAAAATTACCCAATGACGAGAACTCAAAAGGTCGCACTGGGTAAAATTGACCCAAACATGCTAATAAAATGAATATATGTCATAAAATTAAAATTATAGGTTTATTATAATAATCTTTAGATAGATTTAGAAAGGTACTGAGAATATATTTTAAATATATATTTTTTTTAATATAGAAATATTTTCGAAAAGTTCCTTCTGGGTAATTTTTATTAATTGCGACCGCTAAAGGGTTATCAAAATTCGAAACTATTATAGAAGCGTATTATTCTTTTTAAAATAAACAATTTCTACTGTCCTTACTGCAATGGAAGGACAATAGGAATTGTTTATTTTTAAAAAGAATCATACGCGTCTATAGTAGTTTCGAATTCTAATCTATATTTAGGAGATTTAAATAAAGTAAATTGATACATATATACTATTGAGGATATTTGGAATAATTTAATTCAATATGCAGAGGGTGTTCACACTTATAGGAAACAAGTTTTATTATAAAATATTAAAAATTAACACCATATTTGAAAATTTTCAAATGTTCTATTTGAAAGCCTTTTTGTTTATTTACAGAACGGCACCTGATTTTCCACGATAGCAGACACTTTCTGGTCATACTCAAAAGATCCCATTCTTCCTTTACCACTTTCCAGAGACCTTCAATTGTCCTAGGGTGTCTCTTTCCAAGTGCTCTTTTAAGGCATCCAAAAATGCAAAAAAAAACCATCGGGACTAAATCAGGAGATTTTACAGGGGTTCTGTTCTTTGGAATAGTGTCGATTCCTGTTCTTTGCCTTAGATCTTCCAAATAAGCTTGGGTTGAAGATGAGGTATGACTTGTGGCGTTATCATGGTGAAACCAGACTTTGTTGCTCTGTTTTCCATAGATAGGGGGAATATCATTTAAAAATATAGGTTCTAAAATGTTTTTTTTGATAGTACTCCGAGTTTATTTTGGCATTTCTTTCAACTTTTCTTATTTTTAATTTTCCTTCATATGATATATACCGCATGCCACCATAAATCCTTTGGGGTAACTTTCGGCACATTCCTTCAACCAAATTGGCCTAGATTTTTCCACCCTTTTTTATTAGTATATAGTTCTTTTTCTGTCGCAATCGGTTAAATATACCCATGCTTCGTCATATGTAACAATAAATTTCCATCTATCAGCAGCCAAGAAATTTTCATAAAAATATCTGCTGATAGTGTGTCGCTGACGAATATGGCTCTGGAACAATTTGTGGACCGCATGTTTTTTTGTAGCTTTTAGGCCTAAATCTTTATTTATTATTTTATTTATTGTTTACACTGATGTTCCTATTAATTTGGCTATATCTCTTTGTGGCATAGGATTTTCTTTTGTAATATATTTTTACACTTTTTTGACAGTTGCAGGAGTTCTCACAGATATAAGGTGATAATCTTTTGTCCATTTCTCCGTAGCTGCTTTGAATAAAAACTTGATATTTTTGTCGTGAATCTACTTATATATTTGCCTTATTCTGTCTGTTTGTTTGTCTGTCTGAAGCTCACGGATGGGATTTTTCATAACCATCGGTGGTTCAGTGGTAGAATGCTCGCCTGCCACGCGGGCGGCCCGGGTTCGATTCCCGGCCGATGCATTTTTTTTTTTACAATTTTTAAAACTCATTTATATATTATACAAGAATGACATCCACGGCTCCAATTTATAATTGTAACGAATAGTATTTGAATAAAAGCATTTAATCGGGTAAAACCCGGGCGTTGCCCGGGTCATTCGTATCTACTTATATATTTGCCTTATTCTGTCTGTTTGTTTGTCTGAAGCTCACGGATGGGAATTTTCATAACCATCGGTGGTTCAGTGGTAGAATGCTCGCCTGCCACGCGGGCGGCCCGGGTTCGATTCCCGGCCGATGCATTTTTTTTTTTTTTTACAATTTTTAAAACTCATTTATATATTACTAGACGAATGGCCCGGGCAACGCCCGGTTTTACCCGAGTGCGTATATATTTTAAAAACGTTTTAATTCAAATACTATTCGTTACAATTATAAATTGGCGCCATGGATGTCGCTCTTGTGAAACGTCCCGTTCCAAACTGTGTGTTTTTAAAATGTTTTAATTAAAATACTATTCGTTACAATTATAAATTGGCGCCGTGGATGTCTCTCTTGTGAAACGTCCCGCCCCAAACTGTGTGTGTCTTGAAAATATAAAAATAAAAATGTGAATTTTCATAAAGATTTCATCATGTCGATTTTTTTTTTTTGCATTTCACCTACTAAATCGATAGAGATAATTACATTTGCAACATGAACTTAGGTATATTGACTAAATAGAAAATTGCATAGTAATAAAGATCATTTTTTAAAGGCACCATATCGTTTTTATTTCAATAAAATCGAAACAAAAATTAACGATGAATAACGATAATTGCCTTAAAAAGAAATTGCCTTAAAAAAAAAAGAAACATTCGCGGTGATTTTGTCTTGCATTCGTTTATACAATTATTATATACGAATGACCCGGGCAACGCCCGGGTTTTACCCGATTAAATGCTTTTATTCAAATACTATTCGTTACAATTATAAATTGGCGCCGTGGATGTCATTCTTGTATAATATATAAATGAGTTTTAAAAATTGTAAAAAAAAAATGCATCGGCCGGGAATCGAACCCGGGCCGCCCGCGTGGCAGGCGAGCATTCTACCACTGAACCACCGATGGTTATGAAAAATCCCATCCGTGAGCTTCAGACAGACAAACAAACAGACAGAATAAGGCAAATATATAAGTAGATACAAGAATGACATCCACGGCGCCAATTTATAATTGTAACGAATAGTATTTGAATAAAAGCATTTAATCGGGTAAAACCCGGGCGTTGCCCGGGTCATTCGTATATAATAAATGTATAAACGAATGCAAGACAAAATCACCGCGAATGTTTCTTTTTTTAAGCCAATTTCCTTTTAAGGCAATTATCGTTATTTATCGTTAATTTTTGTTTCGATTTTATTGAAAAAAAAAACGATATGGTGCCTTTAAAAAATGATCTTTATTACTATGCAGTTTTCTATTTAGTCAATATACCTAAGTTCATGTTGCAAATGTAATTATCTCTATCGATTTAGTAGGTGAAATGCAAAAAAAAAATCGACATGATGAAATCTTTATGAAAATTCACATTTTTATTTTTATATTTTCAAGACACACACAGTTTGGGGCGGGACGTTTCACAAGAGAGACATCCACGGCGCCAATTTATAATTGTAACGAATAATATTTTAATTAAAACATTTTTAAAACACACAGTTTGGAACGGGACGTTTCACAAGAGTGACATCCATGGCGCCAATTTATAATTGTAACGAATAGTATTTGAATTAAAACGTTTTTAAAATATATACGCACTCGGGTAAAACCCGGGCGTTGCCCAGGCCATTCGTCTAGTAATATTATAAATACATTTTTTTAGAAATGTTGATATCATCTTGTTTGCATATTTTAATTATGTCCAAATAGGTACGATTATCTCAGGGAAGTCCTAAAATATAACCTCTTATGAAATTATTGTATTTGAAGGGCATTTTTTTCAAATAACAAAAAAAATGTATTGCGTGTTAGAATTAGCTTAAGCCTTTTCGAATTCCACGTTGTTGATTTTTTTAAAATAAAGTAATAGTTACTTTTTTACATCGGGCGCTCGTTTCCTATAAGTGTGAACACCCTCTGTATTTGTCTCAAAATGAATTATCAATATAATCCTTATTTTACCCTGAAGATAAAGGTTGCCTGGCCTGCATTTATATTTCTGTGAAAAATAGACACTTCGGCCAGTTAGAGAAGATTTTCGACAAAAATCTTTTGTCTTCGTCAGGAGAAATAAATAAAAAGAAAGCATTTGGCAAGGCGTTAAAATTTATTCTACCGATATGTATGGAGATATACAACGAATGTTTCACAAAAAGATATATACCTTTGATACCTATAAATGTTTTGTTACAAAAATTTACTTCAAAACACTGATGATTAACTATGATAATGAGTAAAATAAAATTAGATAATTACAGTTAAACCTGTCTAAAGCGCCCCCCTCTCTTTAGCACCCTATTTTGATGAGTCCCAAGAGGGGGCGCTATAGACAGGTTTAACTATATTTTTATTATCTCTCATCTTTTCTCTATATTTATTTTAAAAAAAAAAAGATAACTATACATAATAATAATGAACAACTCATCATCATTATATATCTAGTCTCTCTATAAAAATCAAAATTTCAGGACAATTTACTCTTGCGAACTACTGAATCAATTATAACCAAATTTCCATATGGGTAACCCTTTTTTAATCATCAGTGTTTTGAAGTATTTTTTTAACCAAACATTTATAGGTCTCAAAGGTTTACATCTTTTTGTGAAACATTATCATATCTCTATACATATCGGTAAAATAAATTTTAACGCCTTGCTAAATTGGTTATCATATATTCTATTAAAAGTCTTTGGTATTTACTATGGATATTGTCATAATACACTATGGGTTGAGATAAGTTAAATGTATGACCTGTTTCTTTTATGTGTATAAATGTGTGTAAAATAACTTATCTCAACCCATAGCGTATTATGACAATATCCATAGTAAATACCAAAGACTTTTAATAGAATCTATGATAACCAAATGGCAAAAAAGCATAAACAGACACATATAAATATCAGAAACATATGAAACAATATGGACAAATACTACCCCATAGAAGTAGGCAGTCTTCTATATATACCACATTATTATTTATTATTTAT
Organism: Cordylochernes scorpioides; assembly: GCA_030710605.1. Lineage (NCBI taxonomy): Eukaryota > Metazoa > Arthropoda > Arachnida > Pseudoscorpiones > Chernetidae > Cordylochernes > Cordylochernes scorpioides. Next base: position 44,043,776 of record CP092864.1, read on the forward strand.
TTAAGTAACCCAGGTTCCTGGAGCGTACAGAAGTCGCCAACTACCCGGGATGTCCTTCTGTCCTAAGTCTTCTTGGATTTATATACAATGCCAGTGGTGTAGTCCAATTAATGAGGTGTCGCCAGGCAGATTTCTTTCTTGGGAGATTTTCTAGGGATGCTGGACATATGTTGGTGATACCTAGGAGAGTGGCTGTCTGGAATCTTTGATATTGGAAGGTTGGGCAAGTGAAGAGGAGGTGGTCTACGGTTTGGTCTTCATCTTGGCAGTGGGGGCAAGTTGGGTCTTCTTTCGATACCGTTGCAAGGTCTGCCTGAATGTAACCATGACCGGTCAAGATTGTTGTGGAGGTAGATCCATGCTTGATGTTTCGAAGCATTTGGAGGAGTAGTTTCGGGGTAGCAGCAAATCTTCGTAGATTTCTGGTGGAGTAATCTTGGATGTAGAGGACTGTCCACATTTTGAGGGCTATCTGTTCTTTTTTACCGCGCGCGACGCTCTTTGGGAGGGTGGTAAAGGATAGTGGCAGATAAGAATGTCCTGCAGCCTTTGCCGCCAGTTCATTTCCTGGAATACCGCTGTGGCCTTTGATCCAGCAGAGTTGCACATTTGTTGAAAAATGCAGGTTGTAGATTATTTCCGCAATTAGTTGTGTTCTTGGGGGCCAAGACCTACATATGGCTGATAGAGCTGATTGGCAGTCTGAGGCAATGATAAAGTGTTCCTTCGGGAAATTCATGGTGATTTTTGTTGCGTAAAGAATGGCAAGCAGTTCAGCTTGGAACGCTGAGCACTCCTGGTGGAGTTTAAGTTGTATGGTTTCTAGAGGAGGTGGTAGGATGACTCCAGCCCCAACTCCTTCTGGTGATTGGGATCCGTCTGTGTAAATGGTGGTGACATTTAGTTGTAGTGATTTGGTAAAATAGATTATCTTCCGTAATGGAGGATAGGGTAAAAAGGAAGGACTTGGGCGTGATTCGTAGTGGCCCGTTTTCAAAGTTTTTAAATATTCTATGTGGGCCTTTATAGAGATATCGAGTGGGGGACAACCCGTCAATGAAATAGCTGGTATTGTCGGTGTGCATGGACCACCTCTTATTATTGCTTTCGCATATTTGTAGTGGAGACTACGTAGCTTGCGAGCCCCATTTGTGTCATATTCACGTTTTCCCCAGACACCAGAGCCATACAGTAGCGCTGGGAGAACGACTCTCTTGTAAATTTTGTGTCCGGAACTGAAGGTTGAACCAAATTGCCCTTGTATGGTGCTAGTGAGCCTTGGGAGTATCCATCGGTATTTGAGTAAACTGTTATTGAGATGTTTAATAAATTGTCTCTTTGAATCAAAGGTAATACCAAGGATTTTAATTGTTTTGTTGATTGCAATGGGCTGGTCAAGAAATCGGATGCTGTCCTTGTTTGGCCATCTTGGTTTGTTTCTGTAAAACATGCATGCTTGAGTCTTGTGGGGATTTACCAACATTCCATGCCTTCTGCACCATTGTGAGAAATTTTCAAGAAAGTTGTTTATTTGACATTTAGGAAGCTTTGGGGCCACCTGCACCATTAGTGTGAAATCATCTGCGAAGCCCACTAATTCGCTCTTTCTAGGTTTTTGCAAAGTAAATGCTTTTCTTGCAATCATATTGAAGAGGAAGGGACTTAAAGCCGCTCCTTGTGGGACTCCACGGAGTGACAGAATGTGAGCAGTGTGTCCCCATACGATATAGGCCATTTTTTTATTTATTAAATAGCTGGTAATTAGTTGTAGTAATTCCTCAGGGCAGCTAACCTCTCGTAGGGCTTCAATGATAGAATACCTATGTACGGTGTCGAAGGCTCTTCTAATGTCTAGGCTGATAACTAGTGTTTTCTCCCCCTCTTCCATGTCCCTGTCTATGAATTGGTTTATTGCAGCTAGGGCGTTTTCGGCCGAACGGCAAGGAACAAATCCAAATTGGAGGGGTGAAAACCAATTGTGCCGGTCTGGTAGCCATTGTAGTCGAGCCAAAATGCAACGCTCAAATACCTTGGCTAGGGTGTTGAGGAGAGCAATTGGGCGGAATCTTTCCAGTGGGTTTTCTGCTGTGCTGTCCGGTTTGGGTATGAGGACTAAAAGGCCGATTTTTCAGGGTGATGGAAAATGGCCGAATCTTAAACACTTGGTAAAAGGTCCTGCAAGTAGTTTATGTAGGGGAGGACCTCCTAATTGAAGGCACTTTGCTCCAAGTCGATCAGGGCCTGGAGATTTCTTGAGTCCACAGCATTTGATGGCCCGAAGTACTTCAGCGTCGGTGAAGTCTGGCTCAATGAGGCCAGAAAACTGTATTAAGGGCCGAGGCTGAGATATTGGTGTGTCAGGCAGACAAAAATGTTGCAAGATTTTTTCACAGGTTTCCTCTGGTGTATAGGGGGTTCCGTCAGATTTTTTGAGCAGTGGAGGTCCTCTTTGGGTGCTTCGTCCTTTGGAAATATATTTGTGGACAGAGCTCCAAGCGGCTGAGGATACTTCTTGACAGAGGTTTATCCATGATAGGTGTTTGGCTCGTCTTATCTCGGCTCTCAACCTGTTGTGACATGCTCTGTAGAGCCCTTTGAAGAAGTTTCTAATGGGCGTGGATGTGTACTGCGAAAGGCGCCTTAGAGAAACTACTACATTGCGGAGTTTTGCTAAGTCTTTATTCCACCAGGGTTTTGATGGTCTGTTGTCTTTCTTTTTCCTTTTCATGGATATGTTGCAGGCCTTTTGAAGGATTTTGGTAAGAATATGCACCACATCATCTATATCCTGGTGTGTTGATGCGGCATGGAGACGTGAGACTGCATGTTGCAGAGAGGAGCCAAGGAATGCAGTGAAGGCGCTTTCCACACACGTCGATTCAGCCCAGGAAGTATTTTGCGCTAGGGATATTGTATCTTGGATTGTGGTGAGGATCGGTAGATGGTCTGTGAATGCCATTTCAGGGAGGCATGTTCTAGTTGCTCGGGCGGCTAGGGAACTGGAAGCCAAAGTTACATCGATGGAGGAAGACTGGTGTCCGTTGCTCCAAGTGTATTGCACAGGAGCTCCCAGAAAGTGTAAGTTTGTGAGCATAGAAGATGCTTCCAGACTAGCGCCTCGAGCATCACGGACTGCACCGAGACCCCAGGTAGGGGAGTGGGCGTTGGCGTCCATGCCTAAAACACTTGGTATGGCACATGTGGTAATGATGGATTCGAGAATCGGAAGAAAGTCATATTCTGTTGTATCATGGTGCCAGTAGGCTGAACAAACTAAGAGGGCTTGTTTGCCTAGCCAGACCTTCGCAGCAGTGATTTTTGGGTCGGAGGAATCAACCTGTACAGGATGAAGGTTGGCGCGAATTTCTTGTCTTCTCTCTTAATGTAACTCGGATACTTTGAGCGAATATAATTCATATAGGGTATCAAGTTGTGACCCTTGAAGGTGTCTGTTTGACAACCATCATGACTGGGTGAAGTAGATATAGATAAAAGACATATAGATAAAAATATACAAGTGTTTTTAAAATCCTTAGCAGGATGTAGTTACCAGGTGGAGCAAACGTTAAAAATGTGCTATTGGGCCATCTGAAGTTTCGGGGGAGTTCCTGGAACAGGATTACGTCTGCTTGTTCTTTGATTGCCATTTGGGAAAGTTCCAGAACAGCATCTGGTGACTTTCTGAGGTTGGCCTGTAGAACTTTGAGGGGTTTATTCATATTTTCTAATCTTGGATATTTGTGCTTTAACCAAGGGACATGCGCGGGATGTGGCTTGGTGGGTTAGTGCTTCAGATGAGGTTCCTACCTTTTTGGAGCAGTTATGACATTTTTATACCACATTAGTTCACGAATTTATTGGGTTTAACTTGAGATCTCGAGATATCATTCGACCAGCGCGTATCATCCACCATGCACGTATATTTTCAAAATTGTTTATAACACACACACAGAATGTAATATATATTTTCTCCCCTTTCAATATCATTAATATTTAAATATGTAAAAATTAATTTGTATATAAAAAAGTATATAACATCTATTTTTAACGTGATAATCCTGTTGAAGGACTGACAAGTCTGAAAGCTTGAAAATAAAAATTTGAACAAGAAACTTAACCCTAGAAGCTTTATTTATTTTATAATATAACCCTATAACTTTCCCCTAAGGTTGTAAAAAATCGCTTTCTTGTCTTCTCTCTTAATGTAACTCGGATACTTTGAGCGAATATAATTCATATAGGGTATCAAGTTGTGACCCTTGAAGGTGTCTGTTTGACAACCATCATGACTGGGTGAAGTAGATATAGATAAAAGACATATAGATAAAAATATACAAGTGTTTTTTTTTTTTAAATCCTTAGTTTAAAATACTATTTTTTTTATTTTATTAATCAACCAGGCGCGATATTAAAATATTTGCGCCTATTACAGAAGAAACAAACAAAATAACAAACAAATTAGAACTTAGAATTAAATATTTACATATTTACATGTATATTATTCGACATAGTTCATTAAATTATTTAGATCAGGGAACAAACGATGTCTCACTTCTGTAAAGTTCGGACAGTCATAGATAAGGTGAAGAGCAGTTTGTTCAGTTTCTCCGCAGGAACAATTTGGTGTTTCTGATAGACTTCTTTTATGTAAGTATTTCTGATATTTTCCGTGTGATGTGACAAAGTATTTGAAAAATAAATTCAATTTCTTAAGAAATTATATATTTGCTTGAACGGTTCAACGAACAGTTCTAGAAAACGACAGTCTCAAAAAAAACCTAAGCTGTATTAAAATGTTAACTTAATATCTTAAGTGATAAAGGGTATATGTAAAATTCGCCATCTGTTATCAAATTACAAAACTATTTTAGAGGCGTAATATTCTTTTTAAAATAAAACAATTACTGTCCTTACTGCAATGGAAAAATTAAATTAATTTTTCCATTGCAGTAAGGACAGTAGAAATTGTTTTATTTTAAAAAGAATATTACGCCTCTAAAATAGTTTTGTAATTTAAATTAAAATTATGTTTGCTCATTCCCCATAACTCCATTTAATGTGAATTGACGGAAGAAATGATTTGCAAATGTTATTAAGAGAGAGAGGGCTTCATTAAATTCTTCAACAATTTTTATCACAATTTATATGATAAGAGCCACTGATCCTAAATTACCATTTTTATTTCTAGGCAAATAAAATCTCTCTCTCTTTCACCGAAGAAGAGACTGCTGATGCCCGATCAGCTGCTGAAGCCGCTGGAATCTTTCATCTAGCCCATGTTTGGCGTTTGTTCAGGTAGGAGACGTTTCTCAATTCCTGTTTCTCTCTCTCTCGATGCAACCTGGATTCCTGGAGCCACCACGTACTAAAGGCACCAACTATCCGGGTTGGACTTTAGACTCCACATCTAATGGTGGACATCCATCCAGTTTATCAGATGTCGCTGATTTGTACTTAGGAATGTTCTGAAGATCTTCAGGGGTAAATATACTTATTCCTTTTCTCGCCATTGAATATAACAAATATTTTTAAAACTTAATTCTGTTGACGTTATGTAGCGCTGAGTTTGTTGTTGACACACATTAAATATGTTATAATACCTTAATAAATGTTGGCGTTCAGCCACTGAAATATTGGTAAAATAAATGATATTTTGATCCAATATATGCCTTTTTAATTAAATACTTATTCCTAGGAGGGTGGCTGTTTGGAAACTTTGAAGGTGGTAGACGGGATAAATATAACCGTTTTTTTTTTTTTAAGTCTATTTTTTATCATTTAAGTTTTTTTTTCACTTACTCGCTCAGGATGACATTATTATTCAGAACGCATTTTTAAACCGTGGCGATTTGAAATAATTTAAACAATAGCCATCGTATGAATGAAAATATCAAAATACTTGATGTGGAGACGAGCATATTTCAAAACGACAAATGTTGGATTTTAAAATAACTTTTGATCTAGATGGTAATTTTGCCGGGGGGAAGAAAAATTAATTTGTTAATATGCTGTTGAAGGACTGACAAGTCCGAAAGCTTGAATATAAAAGGTTTGTACACAAGAAACTAGAGGAGAAACTAAACAAACTGTTCTTCACCTTATCTATGACTGTCCGAACTTTGCAAAAGTGAGACATCGATTGTTCCCCCTCTGAACTAAAGTATTTAACTCTCTTACATATATAATCTCAGCCACTTTGTTTATATATATATTATTAACCCTTTCGATTATTACATGTAAATGTGAAAATATTTAATTCTATTTGTTGTTTGTTTCCTCTATAATAGGCACAAATACTTTAATATCGCACCTGGTTGATTAATAAAAAAGCTATGTATCGACCTCTGTGATTAATCCTGGTTCAAACAAAATATTATTTCGTTGTGAATGTGCAGTTTTTTTTTTTTGTCTCCGTCGCAAAAAGCTGATTTCATATTTATCCTCACAAAAAAAAAAGTTTAAAACTAGTTATTAATTTTAAAATAATCTCTCTCGATCTTTATGAATATTTAAAAATGGAAATATTTATTTATGAGAGGGAAGTAAATATACCATTATTATATATATAAACCTCTCTCAAAATAAAAATAAGCATGTTTATTTTTTATCTTTAAAAATATAGATTATTCACGAAAAAACTCCAAACAGATTTGAACTTTTTTTTTCGTGAATAATCAATATTTTTGTTCTCAAAAAATCTATAAATATATATATATTTAAAAAGTGAATATATATATGGCACAAATATTTTAAATGTAATTAATTTAAACGAGAATTTATTGTTTTTATTTTACACAATAAGTATAATTTTACAAAACAATATTTACATATATAAAATAGGTTAAAAGTTTCAATATTTCCCCGTACGCATTTTAAAATAAAAATTATTAATGATCACCTCTTTATATTCTAAAATTGTGTGTGTCAAATTCTGGTTTAAAGTTCATTCTCTTTGGTCGGGGTGTGTACCATTTTGTGGATCACGTATCCTTTCTTCTTGGTTTCGATTGGTGCGAATTTCTGGCTCACGATTCAAATTTCTGTTTCTTCGGTAGGGATGTGTATGAATTTCTGGCTCACGATTCGAAATTAAGTTTCTTTGCATGACGAGTGTACCATTTTCTGGCCCACGATTCAAAATTCCGTCTCTTCGGTGAGGGCGTGTACCAACTTCTGGCCCACGATTCAAATTTTCGTCTCTTCGGTGAGGGCGTGTACCAACTTCTGACCCACGATTCAAATTTTCGTCTCTTCGGTGAGGGTTTGTACCATTTTCTGGCTCGCGATCCAAAATGATGTCTCTTCCGTTAGGGTTTGTACCATTTTCTGGCTGACGATTCAAAATTATGTCTATTCGGTGAGTGTGTGTACCATTTTCTGGCGGACCATTCAAAATTATGTCTATTCGGTGAGGGTGTGTACCATTTTCTGGCTCACGATCCAAAATGAAGTCTCTTCCGTTAGGGTTTGTACCATTTTCTGGCTCATGATCCAAAATGATGTCTCTTCCGTTAGGGTTTGTACCATTTTCTGGCTCTCGATCCAAAATTATGACTCTTCCGTTAGGGTTTATATCAATTTCTGGCCCATGATTCAAAAGAATGCGTAACTCTCCATTATTAGGAATTGGAACACCTGAACTAGATAAAAAATCTAAAACTCTTATTAAATGTGGGAAAATGTCGAGGGTATCTTCTATCGGATCTGTTAATTCGACACGGACCGTGTCGAAATCCTCGGCTCCACGAACATTATAAACGATTCTCTCAAACACTCCGCGACAAATCGGGCAACGATGTCGTCGTTTGGCGGCTTCTTTCAAACATTCCAAACAGAACTGATGTTGGCAACATTCAGGGAATGCTCTTTCTTTGATATCGTCCAAACAGATGGAGCATTCTTCTAAAAGAGTGGCTCCAAAGTAATCAACTTTCAATCTATTTGTATTTGAACTTTCCATGCTTAAAACCTACTATAAAAGTATTTTAAAATACTAGCAAAAAAACACAAACTCACGGAGCGTAGTAAAAAAAAAAAACAAAGTAAGCTGGGTATTAAAATTACAATATGATGATCTTTCATTTATAGGTGTTAAAATAATCTGTTTTTTAAAGATTATAATATTTAATTTTTTGAAATATTTTAATCACAGAAAAAGCCTTTATTAAGACGTATGGTCGCATACACGTAGACTCAAAAGGGAAAATGTTGAAAGTAAAATTTCTCTCTCTATTTTTTCATAGGGTAAAACAAAATTAAGACAATTAGTGTCAGACAAAAATTTGTATTGCATATTTAAAGATTTGATAACAAAAAGATAAATTAAACAGGTTATTAAAAGATATATTTATAACCCATTTAGGAATTTAAATATGTTGCAACGTTATATATTTGTCAGATATAAATATAAGCTTATTAAAATTTTATTTTAAAAATATTTGTAAAGAAAAATGCAATGTCTGAACTTTGTACAATTTCCCGGGTAGTTGGCGATCTATGGATACGCTCCAGGAACCTGGGTTACATTACACAAAGATAATACAATACAATGCGGCTTATGATTGTAGAACGACCTTTGAAAATTATCCCGTATGTGTTTCTTTTGAACGAAAAATCGAAATTTATTTTAAGGAGAAATAACGATTATTTCTAACCTTAGGGATGAAGTATGAAAGTAAGAAGTATTTTCCGTTTATCATTCCTCTTCACAATTCCCTAAGGTTAGAAATAATCGTTATTTCTCCTCAAAATAAATTTCGATTTTTCGTTCAAAAGGAACAAATGCGGGATAATTTTCAAATTCCGTTTTACTACACAAAGATATTGAAAAAAGATCCAATCTGCCTCTATTGTCAAAGACCAAACTGTGGATCATTTCTTTTTTTTTTTCACCTGTCCAGACTTAGAATACTAAAGATTCCAGGCAGCCATCCTCCTAGGAAATACGAAACTAAGGCCATAAACCTTAAGAAATCTTCCAAAAATAAACCTATTTGGCACCATCTCATGCATTGGACCTCCACTTGCACCCCTATATATACAAGGTGCGTTCATTAATTTCCAGGACTGGTTAAAAAATAAAATAAATAAAAAAGCTAGAGAAAATATTTTTTTACAGAGTTGAATATTGGACCTTCGACCACACCTGACTGAAAGCACGAGTCTCGTGGCGCACGCGCCGATCTAAAAATAGAATAAAACAACTTCCTTGTAAGGTTCGCATTTCTAATTTTAAAATGGCCATTTTCGAAGAGCAGAGAATCTGCATTAAGTTTTGTTTTAAATTGAAAAAAAGTGCTACTGAGACGTATGAATTGATTAAAGAAGCTTTTGGCGATGCAGCTTTATCCCGTTCAAGAACTTTTGAATGATTTTCAAGCTTCCAAAAAGGTCGGGAAAAGGTAAACGATGATCAGCATACTGGGCGTCCAAGATCATTTCGTTGCGAGGAAAACAAGCTCAAAATAAAGGAGTTAATTAAATCTAACAGAAGAATTATCTTCAGTGACTGGACTATCTGTTTATTTGGGGATAATGAGGTGCTTAAGGGAGGCAGTGCGCCTTAAAAGACCTGAAAGATGGCAAAACAATGACTGGATACTTCACGTCGGTAATACGCGGCCGCACACAGTCCATGTTGTTTTGCAGTTTTTGGACAAGCATTCAACCATACAGATCCCTCATCCACCCTATTCCTCCGACTTAGCCCCCAATGACTTTTTCCTCTATCCTAAATTGAAAATTAACTTGAAAGGACGGAAATTTGACAACGTTGATATGATACAAGCTGAATCGAAGGCAACCTTGAGGAGCCTCTCAAAAAGTGATTTTATCTCCTGCTTCGACAATTGGAAAAAAAGATGGAACGGGTGTATTGAGGCAGGAGGGGTATATTTTGAAAAATATTAAATTAGTTTTTTTATTTGTTTTATTTTTCAAAGATACAGAGCAGTCCTGGAAATTAATGAACGCACCTTGTATAAAAGTCAGTGTATATATGTATGTTTGTCGGCTATACACGTTCACAATACGTAACTAATCTGACTGAAATTTTAACAGTATATAGAGTAGAACATGGAAAGACTTATAGTGAAAATGTCAGGTCTCTTTCCCGAATATTTTTCGAGTTATTTGCAAATTTGCGTTGCTAATTTACCCTTTCGCTCGCGAGCAGCGCTTCTTGCGGTGAAGATGGGAGGTAATATCAGCTGACCTAATGCACATATAAAGTTTGGAGCGAGACGTTTGACAAGAGTGACATCCACGGCGCTAATTTATAATTGTAACGAATAGTATTTGAAAATCAAAATAATAGAAAATTATCAAAAATTGTTGTGAAAATTTATAAATTTTTATATTTTAAAAACACAAAGTTTGGAGTGAGACGTTTCACAAGAGTGACATCCACGGCGCCAATTTATAATTGTAACGAATAGTATTTGAATGAAAACATTTAATCGGGTAAAACCTGAGCGTTGCCCGGGTCATACGGCTAGTTGTAAATAAAACAAAGAATATTTAGGTCTGAAGGACAAGCCCGGGTAGTTGACGACTTCTGTACGTGGCTACAGGAGCCTGGGTTAGCCAAATAAAAAATAATACTTCTAAGTTCTCATCACAAGAAAGTGGTTCCTCTTTATATCATGTTTTTTGACACTATGTTGAGATTTCTATACATTTTTCTCTATTAATTTAGCTATTTCAATTATTTTATTTCCAAAGCGCTATATCCCGCAAGGGATACTTGCGCCAAACAAGGAGAAAAGTTTATTTACATAAGTTATTTACACTATTCAACGCATGAAAACATTAGAGATCCAGATTTTGTAGAAAGTTTAGAATATATTTACAAAATGAATTGAACTTTAAATATGATTTTTTTATCGCGCGAAAATCAAATCGTTAAGTTCACAAACAACTAGTTCATTCTTCATTCTATAATCTTGAAATGCTGGGCAATAGATCAGTAGATGTCTTGAGGTTTGTTCCTCAATACCACAAAAGCAACTTGAATCCTCCACTGCCATTATTCTATTTAAAAAACTTTTGATATCGATTTAAAGAGAGAGAGAGAGAAAACACGGCTATGTTATAACTAGACGAATGGCCCGGGCAACGCCCGGGTTTTACCCGAGTGCGTATATATTTTAAAAATGTTTTAATTAAAATACTATTCGTTACAATTATAAATTGGCGCCGTGGATGTCTCTCTTGTGAAACGTCCTGCCCCAAACTGTGTGTGTCTTGAAAATATAAAAATAAAAATGTGAACGGAAAAATATGTCCAGGGTAGCCTAGTGGTCATGGCATCTGCCCATTAAGCGGAAGGTCGTGGGCTCTATTCCCATCCCTTGACACTTTTTTTATTTTATCCATTCTGACCAAAATCTATCCGTGAACTTCACACAGTGAACTTCACACAGAGAGAATAAGGCAATTATATAAGTAGATAATCCAAATTGTGCCTTATCACACACTATTTTTTTATTTGGCCTTATTACCTTGTGTTTATAATCTATGACGTAATGCCGGCGGCGCGCGCCCGTTGGCTGCCGGCGAGCACGTGACCTCCCTGTGCGCGCGCATCCGTGACAGAACCGGCCCATGATATTATTATTATCATTAGATAATGATAATGATCATAATGATGATGCGCGCGCATCCGTGACAGAACCCATGACGGTCGTGACTATATATGTTGATAATAATGATAGTTTCAAACCAATTTACTTGATTTTTTTTTGGCAGGAAAAATTGTAATAAAAAAGGATTCTAAATGCCTAAAACTAACCCCCCAGGTTTGAGAAAGAGTCGCATGTGTGTGTGTGTGTGGAAAGTAGCTATATTAATAAAGTTATAGATGACGATTAAAATAAAAAAATGGCTTAGCGTTAAACTAAAAACTTTTATAAATTTTCTAAAACCCTTCCAACAGCAAATGATTACTCTAACAGACTCACAAAATCAAATTTAATCAAGATTGGCAAAATAACATCAAACACCGCTGGTTCGATGGGAAAACTCCCCTCCTGAAAACAAGCTCACAACTTAACAGATCAGACTTCACCATGCTTTCCCGTCTTAGAACAGGCCATCTACGTCCAATCATTTTCACAAGTGGATCCAAAACCTTTCCGAGTTGCACCAAATGTCAGGATTCTCCAGCGAGCCCAGAACACATCATGCAATGCATCAGGCATTGCCGAACAGACATATAGACCGACACGAGCTGTGGTCATCGAGGCGATAAAGAAGCCTTCAGGATCTGGTCTAAACTTGAAGTCCAGACCTGGGACTAGAAAACAAATTTTTTTTTCAGAAATAACCTTGTGGAGATAAATCTCAAAATTGACCTAAAACATACAAAGGTTAACTATGATAATGAGTAAAATAAAATTATATAAATATGTTTATTATCTATCACCTTTTTCTCTATCTTTCTTGAAAAAAAACGATAATTCTATATACAGTTAAGAGCGTCATTCCTCATCTCCTAATCAACAATCAGTCATCAGTTTTCATCTCTGTCACCGTTTGCTTATTTTTTTGGAATGGCGCCCTCCTATTGGTTGCTACGGTCACGCCACCTTTGCCCCCCCCCCATCATGCCCCCCCCCCCACTCGCCTTTTCGTTTATGTAATTATTGTGTTGGAGCGGGTCGCTCCTTAAATAAATGCATATATTAGTTAATAACCAAATGGAATCCTCTCTTTCTTTTTCCCTGTAAGAGACGCCTATGGAAGCCAACAGTACATAGACAGATAAAGCACATAGGCTATAGTTATTAACTAACATATGCATTTATTTAAGGCGCCAATTTATAATTGTAACAAATAGTATTTGAATCAAAACATTCAATCGGGTAAAACACGGGCGTTGCCCGGGTCATTCGGCTAGTTATACATAACAATGAAGAACAACTCATCATAACTCCGCCTTTCCGATCCCAAGCCAGGATGAAAAAGGAGGGGAAGCAGTAACAAGCTCACTAAAAATCCTGGGCTCAGGCTGGCCCGGCTGATAGTACCCTGTAAGGGCTCTTAATCCAGGGATACAGGATGAGCAGCGTTTGTACTCCATGTTAGGATTGGCTGCACATGGCGTCTGTTCCTCATGTCAGAGGCGGCCATTTCTTTTGGAGCTAAGTCGGCCTGCCACTGAGTAGTGCTCCCAGTCTTAATGAAAAAAGCAGACGCATTCTACTTCCCCCAGTCATGATGGTTGTCAAAAGTCTCAAGCTTTACAAGCTTGATACCCTAATATGATTGAGTGAAGATAAGAAAGAAGACAACTCATCATCATTATATATAATCTCCTTATAAAAAATCAAAATTTCAGGTCAATTTACCTCTGTGAACTACTGAATCAATTATTACCAAATTTACATACGTGTAACCCTTTTTTTAACCTTTGTATGTTTTAGGTCAATTTTGATATTTATCTTCGCAATGGTATTTCTGAAATTTTAAATAAAAATTATAAAAGTTTTCAGTTTGACGCTAAGCCATTTTTAAATTTTAATCTTCATCTATACCTTTATTAATATAGCTACATTCCACACACACAACACATGTGACTCTTTCTCAAACCTGGGGGGTTAGTTTTAGGCATTTAGAATCCTTTTTATTACAATTTTTCCTCCTAAAAAAATCAAGTAAATTGGTTTAAAACTATCATTATTATTACCTAGCAGTGTTTTTTCTCTCTTTTTTAAAAAATCTATAGCTAAATTATTAGAGAAAATTGTATAGAAATCTCAACATAGTGTCAAAAAAAAATAATAAAGAGGAACCACTTTCTTGTGATGAGAACTTAGAAGTATTATTATTTATTTGGCTAACCCAGGCTCCTGTAGCCACGTACAGAAGTCGCCAACTACCCGGGCTTGTCCTTCACACCTAAATATTCTTTGTTTTATTTACAACTAGTGAATGACCCGGGCAACGCCCGGGTTTTACCCGAGTAAAGGTTTGTCTAACGAATCCCTCGAAAAAGTGAACATTTTTTCCCGGTCCCTCGAAAAATACTCGATAAGTTGAATAAAACCAATATTAATTGGTTCCCTCGGCAATTGGAAGTTAAAGGAATAGTATCTTGACTTGGAATTGTATCATTATTCTTGTCTCAAATAAATTGCCGTGTCATCCTGAATTTTGTCTTTCCTAATTTTCTACATTACAAAATCATCGTATCATCATGATAATATTTAGAGCAGATTGTTGAATTATAACAGATAAATTAGAATATTTATCTTGATTATTTTTAGGCGAAAAGTTATTTCAAAAATTTTATTTGCTAGAAACCTTCCAAGTACTATACTAAATAACTTCCCAAAGTTTCATGGCGTTCCAATGAGTGGTTTGGTCAGGCATAAAGGACAGACAGACACACATACATTCATTTTTATATATAAACTAGCGGATGTACCCGGCTTCGCCCAGGTTTTACCTGAGTAAAGGTTTGTCTAACGAATCTCTCGATAAAGTGAACATTTTTTCCCGGTCCCTTGAAAAATACTCGATAAGTTGAATAAAAAAAATCAATATTAATTGGTTCCCTCGGTCATTGGAAGTTAAAGGAATAGTATCTTGCCTTGGAATTGTATCATTATTCTTGTCTCAAATAAATTGCCGTGTCATCCTGAATTTTGTTTTTCCAAATTTTCTACATTACAAAATCATCGTATCATCATGATAATATTGTCGCGGAGATAAATAAAGCAAGGGCAAGTTTGGGGATAATTAATTTATTATAAGGGGTTTTTATAGGGAGATGGATAAAGTAGAACTTACCCCAAGTTAAGGTTAATCCTAATGAGGGACCTCAGCTCCCCCCGCCGGCCAGATTCCACAGAACCCCTCACACCCGGTGTCCAGCGATGATTGACAAACGTCCCATGGGGCCTCTCGTGATTGGAGCCGCTGGGCTTCTTGACATTATTCCCTCCTTAGAAAAAAAAACAGCGACCAGCTGATTAGCTTGTCTCAGCCCTTGTTCTGGAAGGAAATCTATCACGGCTGGTGTTCCCTAGCAGAATAGAATGTTGTTCTTCAGGGTCCAGGTAGGGCTTCATCCGAATGACATGGACGATATCCTTGGCTTTCCGTGATCGGGGAGAGGGGTCCACGGGCTCTATTTCATACGTAACTTCTGAAAGCTTCTTGGTCACCTTATAGGGACCGAAGTATCTCTTCAGTAGCTTTTCTGATAGTCCTACTTTTCGGATGGGAGTAAAAACCCACACAAGATCATCCTTCTGGTAATAGACTGGAGTATGTTTCTGGTCGTATAGTCTACGGTCTTTCGCCTGTGATTGTAGAAGGCGTGATCGGGAGAGTTGACGCGCTTCCTCAGCTCTGGTCACAAGTTCTCCAACGTAGTCGTTAGAGATCTCATCTGGTAGGTAGGGTAGTACGGCATCGATGTAGGTCTCGGCCTCGCGGGCGTGGACAAGAAAGAACGGGGTGTAGCCGGTCGCCTCCTGTTTAGCAGTGTTGTAAGCAAAAGTTACATAGGGCAAAACTTGGTCCCAGTCCTTCTGCTCAACACCTGTGTACATGGACAGCATGTCTCCCAGAGTTTTGTTGAACCTTTCAGTCAGGCCGTTGGTCTGGGGATGGTAGGCCGTTGTAAATCTGTGCACAATTCCGCACAGAGCATTGATCTCTTTTATTACTTGAGAAATGAAATTTCTGCCGCGATCTGTTATCATTTCTCTAGGAGCTCCATGCTTCAAGATGACGTCTTCAACCAGGAACTTAGCTGTTTCGATTGCTCCTCCGTCTGGGATCGCTTTCGTTATGGCATACCTTGTCATATAATCGGTGCACACAATGATCCAACGGTTTCCATCTTTAGAAACTGGAAATCTTCCAAGGAGATCAACCCCGACTTTATAGAATGGCTTTTCTACGGGCGGTATGGATACAAGTTTTCCAGCCGGACGTCGAGGTAATTTCTTCCTTCGTTGACACTCCCGACAATGGCTTACATATTGGCGAACAGTTCTATAAAGGCCAGGCCAATAGAATCGTTTTTTGACTTTGTCATACGTCCGGGCGAAACCCAAATGCCCAGCTGTAGGAGCATCATGTAAATCTGCCATAACTTCCGATCTTAAGTGCTTAGGGATCATCATAAGCCAGGGTCTTCCAGTTGTGCTATAGTTTTTCTTGTATAAGATGCCGTCGATAATGCTGAATTCCTTTCTGGTGTAGCCCGAGTTTAAATTATCGATTATTTTAGCTAAATCCGGGTCTTTAGTCTGTTCTATATCGACGCTGGTTAGTGACATCACAGCACTTGGTTGATCGTTCTCAAGCGGGCTCCTTGACAGACAATCGGCATCCTTATGTTTGCGTCCGCTCTTGTAGATAACGGTCACGTCAAATTCTTGCAACTTCAGCGCCCATCTTGCCAAACGGCCAGAAGGATCTTTCTGCCCTACCAACCAACATAGAGAATGATGGTCAGTGACAACCGTGAATGGTCGACCAAACAAATATGGGCGGAATTTGCTAATAGACCAGACTACAGCAAGGCATTCTTTTTCCGTTGTAGAATAGTTATTTTCAGCCTTTGTCAAGCTTCTAGATGCATAAGCTATAGGCCGCTCCTTTCCACCTTGTATTTGTAGAAGAACAGCTCCAATACCATGTCCGCTTGCATCCGTGTGTAGATGGGTATCAGCGGATTCATCAAAGTGTCCTAAGACAGGCTCTGAAATTAGAGCTGTTTTAAGGACTTCAAACGCTTTCTCTTGAGCTGCATCCCAATAAAATTGTTTTTCAGTCTTCAGTAGGTCATGCAAAGATCTAGCTTTGCCGGCAAAGTTCTCAATAAATCTTCGGTAATAGGAACATAATCCAAGAAAGCTCTTCAGTTCAGAGATATTCCTTGGCCTCGGAAATTTAGAGACGGCTTCAACTTTATCTGGATCTGGATGAATTCCATTGGCGTCAACAAGGTGTCCCAAAATCTTTATCCTCCTTGATCCAAAAAGACACTTTTTGTGGTTCAAGCTTAGTCCAGCTTTCTGGATGCAGCTTAATACAAGTTGTAGACGACGTAGATGTTCCTCAAAGGTAGGTGCGTAAACTACGATGTCGTCCAGGTAGCAAAGGCACATGTTCCATTTAAGACTGCCCAGAACACTATCTATCATCCTTTCAAACGTTGCTGGAGCGTTGCAGAGACCGAAGGGCATTACTTGGAATTCATACAGCCCATCTGGAGTGATGAAAGCAGTTTTCTCCCTGTCTTTTTCGTCCACTTCAATCTGCCAATACCCGGACCGAAGATCCATCGTGGAGAAGTAACTAGAGCCGGCTAAACTGTCCAAGGCATCGTCAATGCGTGGCAGCGGGTAAACATCTTTTTTTGTTATCTTATTTAATCGACGGTAATCTACGCAGAATCTCCAGGTCCCGTCTTTCTTTCGAACTAGAATAACAGGAGATGACCAAGGACTTTCAGAGGGCTTCACGATGTGATTTTCAATCATCTTGTTCACTTCATCTTGAATTAGTCGTCGTTCACTTGGTGCTACTCTATAGGGCCGCTGTTTGATAGGAGACTGGTCGCCTGTGTTTATCTTGTGCTTCACAGTACTGGTGGGCTTAATAGGAGTACTCCCAAAGTCAAATATGCCAATAAACTCGTCAAGGCATGAAACAAGCTGTAACCTTTGAATTTCAGACAGCCCTGGATCTAGAGTAAGGTTTATCTTCTGTGACCATTCACTTGACTTTAGCTGCGTTTCTTGTAACTTATCGCTGGATTCAATAAGATTGCAGATATTCCCATTCTCATAACTTTCCATGGTGCACATATTCATTCCTGATGGAATCAGTTGCGGCCAAGACGCTCCATTCGCCACCCAAATGCTACCTCGGCCGTGTCGAAATGTAACCAATGAGTTTGGTATAAGAACTTCCTTTCTTAATAATAAGTCCTTAGAAGTTGAGACTAAAACATCTCTAACACCACATATTTCTTCGTTTATCACACTGATCTTCTTTATTGATTTAGGCGGGATGACAAAGTCGTCGGAAGCAAACAATCTCTGGTTTTCCTCCTCTCGAGATTCCAGGACGGAGGTTTCCCCGAGATGGAGTTCATTTCTGCCACAATCAATGACGGCTTCGGTGGCCTTGAAGAAGTCCCATCCAAATATGATGTCATGGCTGCATTCCACCATAACAACGAATTCAAATGAGATATTCAGACCATTAACTTCTATGTTCAGGACACATTTTCCTAGGGTCTCTATTAAATTTTTGTTTGCAGCTTTAAGAATGGGACCTGGTTCTTTGAAGAGAGGTGTCTTTAGTTCGCGTCGAAATTTGTCTGAAATAACAGAAAAGTCGGCTCCTGAATCCACCAATGCTTTAATTTTGCGTCCATTTATTTCGACCATAACAAAATTTTCTTTTAATTTAGCGGCGATATACCCTGGAGGATTTTCCTCAATGGCGACCTTACCCCCGTTAGAAGCCGCTCCACTTAGTTTTTCACATTCTGAGGCATGGGAGAACGGCTGAAACGACGGGCTGGCGACTGGGATTGTCTTCGGGCTGGCGACCTTGCGCGGCTTGGATGTGGGGAAGAGCTCCGGTAGAAGTACGTCGAGGTTTGGGGCGTTACATAGTCGTCGTCGGCGTCATATCTCGGGGGTCGACTCGAAAATCCAACATTTCTTCCTTCTCCGCCATTCCTTGACCTGGCTTCAGCGAAGACCTGCCGTCGTTCCCTACAATAACGGACGACATGTCCGGGTCGTCCGCAGTGGAAGCAGATAGGTTTGTCGTCGTGGGTTCTCCAATGTTCCGTTTTCCTGGGTTGGGTTGGTCGGTCGATATTATAATAGGGCGTTCGTGGTTGTTGTTGTACCACGTTGACTTGTGGTCTGGTAGGTTGTAGAGCACGGCTGACCTCTTCCCTCACAGTCTGTTCCAGGGCGTTCACCTCTCGGAGAGGATTGATCACTTCAGGTGCTGAGAAAACCTTTTGTATCTCTTCTCTAACGATGCGGCGAATTAACGCGGCCAAGTCGTCTGAGTCGTCAACACACGAAATGGGCATTACGTTTGACAACCTGGCGAATTTCGTACGGCCGATCCTGCGCTGCTTGACGGTTGTCAGATGACGGCAAAACTTCAGGATCTCATCTACTCTCTGTATGTCTTTCGCCACCAATACCTGGTATGTGTCCTCCGAAATTCCCTTTATAATGTGAGCAACTCTCTCACCTTCTTCCATGCGAGGGTTCACCTGGTGGCAGAGACTAAGAATCTCCTGGATGTATGACTCGCTGGATTCCTCGGCCTTCTGTGCTCTTGACTTCAGAACTTCCTCGGCGCGTCGAGCAGAATCCTCTTGCAGTCCGAACACACCGCGGAATGCGTCTTCAAAGCTTCTCCACGAGTTGAGTGATTCTTCGTTATTATCAAACCACCTTCCAGCAGTTCCGTTCAAGTAAAATACGACGTTGGCAAGCTTCATGGTCTCGTCCCATCTGTTGTACTTCGACACTCTCTCGTACTCTTTCAACCACTGTCCAGGGTTTATATTTCCATCTCCAGAAAAGGTAGAAGGATCTCTTTGGCGCTGACAAGGGAGGTAGGATCCGCTAACAGTAGGTCTGTGGTCGTCTTCCATTTCTATTAGTTGTGGCAAAGGTTGAAGAATTGGTTCACGTCCCTGTAGACGTCGACTTCTTCGAAGTTCCGTCACGCTACCCAGCGTCTCCGCCAAAATATGTCGCGGAGATAAATAAAGCAAGGGCAAGTTTGGGGATAATTAATTTATTATAAGGGGTTTTTATAGGGAGATGGATAAAGTAGAACTTACCCCAAGTTAAGGTTAATCCTAATGAGGGACCTCAGCTCCCCCCGCCGGCCAGATTCCACAGAACCCCTCACACCCGGTGTCCAGCGATGATTGACAAACGTCCCATGGGGCCTCTCGTGATTGGAGCCGCTGGGCTCTTGACAATATTTAGAGCAGATTGTTGAATTATAACAGATAAATTAGAATATTTATCTTAATTATTTTTAGGCGAAAAGTTATTTCAAAAATTATATTTGCTAGAAACCTTCCCAGTACTATACTAAATAACTTCCCAAAGTTTCATGGCGTTCCAATGAGTGGTTTGGTCAGGCATAAAGGACAGACAGACACACATACATTCAAACTCGTAAATTTGAATCTCTCGATAAAGTGAACATTTTTTCCCGGTCCCTTGAAAAATACTCGGTAAGTTGAATAAAATCAATATTAATTGGTTCCCTCGGTAATTGGAAGTTAGAGGAATAGTATCATGCCTTGGAATTGTATCATTATTCTTGTCTCAAATAAATTGCCGTGTCATCCTGAATTTTGTCTTTCCTAATTTTCTAAATTATTCACCCTGCGTCAACAAATAATTACATTTTTTTAAGAACAAAAGAACTATTGCGATTTATCAGATAAAGAATTTTGTAGAAATGCTGCCTTTTTATGTGACATGACAATGAAGCAAAATGAATTGAATTTAAACTTGCAGGGAAATACTAAATATATATACGAAATGTGGCAAAAAATTCAAGCTTTTCGAAAAAAACTTTTATTCTTTAAATCTTTACTAGGTCAATTAGAAATTTCTAAAGAACATTCCCCACAGTTATCGGAAATTATGATGGATCAAAATTATTCCCCATCAAAATTTGGATGGGTATGTTTCTGTTCTGGATATATTAATTGAAGAATATAATACAAGGTTCTCAGATTTTGAAAAACATGTTCTCACACTTAAATTAACTTTCGAACCACACCTTGTTGATATCGACGTAGCGCCCAAAGAATATCAAATGGAATTATTTGAGATAGGAGAAGATAATATCTTTAAATCACAATTCGATTCAAAAAAGATCCTATTGAAATATGGAAGACTGCAGTTATTTATCCTCGTCTAAGACAACACGCACGAAGAATTCTTTCATGTTTTGGAAGTACATATTGCTGCGAGGCAACATTTTCATACATGACTCAAATTAAAACCCGCCTAAGAAGTCAAATAAGTGATGTTCATTTGGAAGATCAACTTAAATTACGTACCACGTCAATTGAACCAAATATTTCTTTTTTTTTTGTCATCCAATAAACAACCACAGAAATCCCATTAAATTTTCTGGATTGTAAAATTAAATGTCAATTTTTTTGGAATTTATTAATTGTATATCATTTTGAGAAAATAAACTATTTAATTGCAAAGAAAATTATGTATTTTAATTTTGTATATAAATCCCTTTAATTAAATCATACACCGTGGTTACTTTTCTTGATTAATCAAGAATGGGTATTTGGCCAATTCTGGAATAATTAAAAATCAACGAGAATAGTTGATATTCATTCCGATAGATGGCGCCAGCCATCAGCAACTTTCAGTTGCACGATAAGGAGATGCCTTTTTCGTAATTTATGCACCTTATCCCAGTACAATGATACATTTGTGCTATTTTTTCACATATATATATATGTCGTATAGTAAATTTTTCCAAAGTTTCAATATCTGGAAATGACAATTAAGCAGTCGTTAGGCCTTTTTCCTACTTCTTTATTATAAGCAATCAGCGCGAGGCCACACACACTGTGACTTGAGAAGCGACTGACGTGAGGGGCGTAGAAGCAAATATTCTTGGTTAAATTTACATATTTGCAAAATGTTCCGTGCCGGCCAGAAGAAAAACAACAATGAATTTACATGTTTAAAAATGTATTTGGCAATTTGTGAAACAATTCGGACAAAAATAAAAGATTACTATATACAAAATATATCACTACCCCCACGAAGAGAAAAAAAAAAAAACAATACAAAAAAAAACTTCCCTTCTTTTTTTTTTTTTTTTTTACAATGGTGGCTGGGAGGGGAAGGATGGTAAAGGACAAGATATATTTTGAACAACAAATAAAAAAGAGAGAAAAAGAGAGAAAAAAACTATACATACAATAATTTTATATACAAGAAAAGATGTTAGATGTGTTAGGATGACCAAAGTTCTGTTAGTTGGGAGCACAGAAAAGGTGCCCAAAAACTTAACTAACATAATGCAGATAACTGGGGAAAAATTTCTGAATATCAAGCACTACATGTTTACATACCCTCATACACATAGGTATAATCCCATTCAATAGCAACTTTTATTGCTGAATGGAAGTATGCAAAATTTAGGGTTAGTAGTGGAAAAACTTGCTTGTTAAGCTAAGTGCCCAAGCATTGTTCCAGGTCCTCTTCTTGAAATGGAAAAATTGTTTTTAGGTTTTCCTCGGTATCTTCAAATACTGGTTCCCAGAGTCTTATTTTAGAAATATTAACTATTGTTGTACGTTTATTTTCGGGTTGACATGGCTTATCTATTTCTATTGTTTGGGGGGAAGGTATGGCAATTATCGTATAAGGTTCTGGGTAAAAAGCTGGCATAAGTTTACCTTGGCCTGATTGGTAAGGGATCTTATACAGTACCTTATCTCCTATTTTTAAATTGGGCGCTTTATGGGATTCATTATATCTTTTGACTAATTTAAGATGCAGTTTTTTTGTGTTATCATTGGCGGTTTTCCTAGCTTCTTCTATGGGGGGATAGGCTATTGTTAGGTCACTGGTATAAAATGGATCAATGCCGAAAAGTAAATAAACGGGAGGAATTGTAGTTATTGAATGGGGAGTATTCCTATATTCTTCTAATGCTTTTTGTAATAGTTTGTGCCATGGAATTCTGGGATTTTGTTGATGGTGGAGTCTTAACTTCGAAATGATAGTGGCATTAGCCCTTTCTACCAGCCCATTACATTGTGGATGAGAAGGGGACGTCATAACGTGTTTTATGCCTTTTTCCTGTATGAATTTATTGAATCTTTTGGAGACAAATGAGGGATGTCTGTCGGTAACAATAATCTTTGGCTTACCTATACTTAATAATTGATTTATAATATTCATATACGTTGCTATCGAGGTACTTTTAGAAGGAAAAGCCCAAATGTATCTAGAGTGATGATCCACTACTACATGAAGGCAATTTTTTGTACTATTATATTCTCCTAAGCCTAAAATACTGTCAAGAGCAACTACATCAAATGGTTTCTCAGCCAGCGGTAAAGTACCCATGAGTCCATATGAAGGTGTAGTCGGCTTCTTTACAGATTGACAGGTCTTGCATTTCAAAATATAATTTTTTATTTTACCTATCATACCTTTAAAATAATATTGTGTTGATATTACCCTAGCCATTGCACTGATACCTGGGTGTCCTAAACTTTCATGGGCCTTAATTATCAATTCTTGTTGTAAGGATGGTGGTACTACTACTCTATCTTTATTTTTTAATCGAATATAAGTGATATTGTCTTTATTGAAATATAATTTAGATGAAGGCTTAGCTAAGGATTCTTGTCCTTCTTTTAAGTCTTGTATGGATAGGAAGCAAGAATATGGTAAGCGGGACAACATGTCAGCTTCATAATTCTCACATCCTTTATTATATTTGAATTCTAAATCATATTCTGATAATCTTAATGACCATCGAAATAGTCTACCATTTGTATGTTTGAAATTATTTAACCAAATTAATGCTTTATGGTCAGTGTGAACTATTACCCGCTGACCTGAAATGTAGGGATGGTATCTCTTGCACGTTTCTATTATTGCTAATAATTCCAGCTCTGTGATGGTATATTTGGATTCTGCCCCCCTTAAGGCCCTACTATAAAACGCTATGGGTTTCATTGTGCCATCAGGATACTCCTGTTTGAGCACGCCTCCTAAACCTGCAGTACATCACAAAAGATATGCGTAGTTAATAACGGATTATAAATTTGGAGGATTGGTTTTGAAACTAATGCTTCTTTAAGAGCCTCAAAACTTTTTTGGCATTCGTCAGTTCATGTAAATTTTATATATTTTTTCAAAAGATTATTTAAGGGAGCTCTTAATTTATTAAAATGATTTATAAACTTAGCATAATGTGTGTAACGCTTCCTAAAAATGATCTTAAGCACCTAACATTACGAGGAGGTGGCAATGATTTAATTATATCAACATTAATGCCTGAGGGAGACATTTGGTCTCCAAAAATTTCATAACCTAAATGATTTATCTTTTTCATAAAAAATAAACACTTTTCCTTCCTAAGTTGGATACCCTCTTCTTGTAGAATTTCAAATATTTCCTTAAGATGTTCCAAATGGGATTGCGTATCGTTTGAAAAAACCAATATATCATCAAAATAAGAAATTACATTTTTAAGGTCATATTTTTGTAATATTGAACTAAGTATCCTATTAAAGATGGCGGGAGCTGTACGTAGACCAAATGGTAGTCTACACCATTGATAGGAACCTTCTGTGGTGGTAAAACATGTCATGTATTGATCCTTTTCATGCAAGGAAACAGTCCAGTAGGCACTTAAAATGTCAAGACATGAGAATACTTTCGACCCTTGAACCTTCTGGATGATATTTTCAATTAACGGAATTGGAAAACTGTCACCTATTAATTTTGAATTTAATTTTCTAAAGTCAATACATAGTCTAGTCTTATCACTTTCTCCTTTTTTACGGGCTAGGGTTACTGGCGAACTGTATGGTGATGAAGCAGGCTTAATTATGCCATATTTCAACAACTGACTAATTTGTTCTTTAATTGTTTCGTTATCCTTTAGATTATGTCTATAAGGTCTGAGACAAACAGGAGTCTTATCTCTGAGTGTTAATCTCGGGGGATCTACCTTTAAAGGTCTAACATTATACTTATTTTCACCAAAAATATCATCATAGTCATTCATCAAAACATGGAAATTATTTCCAAGTCTGACGTCATTATGTATATAACTATCTTCTGAGTTTGGTAAAGGCAAAGGTCGGAAGTTTGGTTGATAAATAGGTCTCGATTTAAAACAAGAAGGAAAATATATGTTAGATTGATTTATAGTTTTACCTATGGCATGTACATTTTTTATACGATTACATTTCCCTGATAGTCTTAAACAATAATTATGTTTGTTGCAATATTTAGCAGATCTAACAAGACTTAAATAATTTTTAGAATTATCATATTGTAAGGCATCAAGTTCTTCTTTAGAAAAAGTATAATCAAAATTAGATAAAACACCATCATTTTGTATAATAACATTTTTATCAAAATCAATCTTTAGTTTAAAATATTTTAGGTACTTTGTGGACATTATCAAACAGTTCAAATTAGGATTATCAATAATATAAAACAAAATATTTTTAGTTATAATTCCAATTTTTATATTCAAACAAATCTGGCCTTTTATGTTAACATTATTAGATACAGTACTTATTTTGTCGTAACTAGAAATATTTATGTTATTTGAAAAATTCTTGGGCAAAAATTGAGTAGGTAAAATATTAATCTCACTACCTGAATCAAAAAGAATCATAAACATACCCAGGAACCATGAGTCTGCTGCCCCCACATCCGCTCTGATCCCCGGGCACCGTCAATATCCCACTTGGCCTTGATTACCGGGGTTCGACGCACTTTGTAGGCCGATGGATGAAGTCCCAGGATGGCCAGGTTCGTGGAGTTGGCCGGCGTTAACATCTCCATGCTGCGGCGTGATAGATCGCCACCGCGAGGCCATGTTGGGGCGATTTCCTCCAGCAAAGTTGTTCCTCCGTCCGTTATTCCATCTTCCGTCTCTTTGTTGAGTTGTGTGCTCCAAAGATTCGGCAATACGAAGCCAGTCCTCTAAGGAATGTGGCGAGGAAGCAATCAGAAACTTCTCGAGTGGGCCGGCACCAGATGTAAGAGATTCCAAGACTAAATCCTTTGGCATGTGTAGTTGTGTGCCAATTTTTACCTTTTCAAAATAATAACCACGAACTGATTGCGTCTCTTGCTTAGTTAGTTGCCAGAACTTTTTGTGTAGCCCGCGTTCCAACTCTGGGAAGAAGGTCATCATCCTAGAATGTAAATCTTCCAAGGTGTCAATTTCGTCACAAATTGTGGCATAAATCTCAAGAGCATTGCCCTTAAAAAGAGTGGGTATCATGAAAAGAGCATCTTCTTGTTTGATATTCCGGAGCTTGATTTGTTGGTTGAAAACCTTCAGCCATTGTGAGTATTTAAGCCCTTCTTCAGGGTTAAAGCTTGGTATCAAATCTTTAGGGCAATATTCCATATTCGAATTTTCTTTGAGATCAGTTTTATTAATAAATGAAGTATTTTTTGGGCTTGCCTTCCTCTTTCCCATGCCTTGAGAATAAGTAAAATTTCCGCGAACAAGTTTGAATCCTGTCGACTAATTGTCGTATAGTAAATTTTTCCAAAGTTTCAATATCTGGAAATGACAATTAAGCAGTCGTTAGGCCTTTTTCCTACTTCTTTATTATAAGCAATCAGCGCGAGGCCACACACACTGTGACTTGAGAAGCGACTGACGTGAGGGGCGTAGAAGCAAATATTCTTGGTTAAATTTACATATTTGCAAAATGTTCCGTGCCGGCCAGAAGAAAAACAACAATGAATTTACATGTTTAA
This sequence comes from Cordylochernes scorpioides, assembly GCA_030710605.1. NCBI lineage: Eukaryota > Metazoa > Arthropoda > Arachnida > Pseudoscorpiones > Chernetidae > Cordylochernes > Cordylochernes scorpioides. The sequence continues at coordinate 44,070,319 of CP092864.1, forward strand.
AAATGTATTTGGCAATTTGTGAAACAATTCGGACAAAAATAAAAGATTACTATATACAAAATATATCATATATGTATATAAACTAGGCGAATGACCCGGCTTCGCCCGAGAAATCCCTTGGGTGCAATTTCCTTCATACTAAAAGTACATCAATAATAAATATTAGAAGTGCCATAGAATAGCAATACAGAAGTAACACATAAACTACAGGAAAAAAGTGTGTGTGATGGCAAAAATTGTATTATATTAGTGTTTAGGTATTTGATTTAATTAATATAGTTGATATAATAATATATATTTATATTATATACTAGCCGAATGACCCGGGCAACGCCCGTGTTTTACCCGATTGAATGTTTTTATTTAAATACTATTTGTTACAATTATAAATTGGCGCCTTAAATAAATGCATATCCTAATCCTAATCAATCAGTCATAGGCCGCCTCTGTCATGGATGGCCGGCGCCCTCCTATTGGACAGCTACGATCACGTGTCATCGTTGGCGCGTAGGTGACCTTGAGTGACGTAATGCCCCCCCCCCTGCCGGCGGCGCGCGCCCGTTGGCTGCCGGCGAGCACGTGACCTCCCTGTGCGCGCGCATCCGTGACAGAGGCGGCCGGCCAATGACTGACTGATCAGGAAAGACTCTCGTGACTATATATATATAATATAATATAATATATGTATGAGTACATTTTGTGTGTAGAAATAGGATTAGTTGACTTTATAAGGCAAACTTATTCATACAGTTTGTATCCCTCGATAGCTCAGTTGGCACAGCGGAGGACTGTAGATGTTACAACGGTGATCCTTAGGTCGCTGGTTCAAATCCGGCTCGAGGGAGTTTTTTTTAATTTTTATTGGCTGCCGGCGAGCACGTGACCTCCTTGTGCGCGCGCATCCGTGACAGAGGCCGATGAGGAAAGACGGTCGTGACTATTTATATTAATAACTAGCGGACGTACCCGGCTTCGCCCGGGTTTTACCCGAGTAAAAGTTTGTCTAACGAATCTCTCGATAAAGTGAACATTTTTTTCCCGGTCCCTTGAAAAATACTCGATAAGTTGAATAAAATCAATATTAATTGGTTCCCTCGGTAATTGGAAGTTAAAGCAATAGTATCTTGCCTTTGAATTGTATCTTTATTCTTGTCTCAAATAAATTGCCGTGTCATCCTGAATTTTGTCTTTCCTAATTTTCTACATTACAAAATCATCGTATCATCATGATAATATTTAGAGCAGATTGTTGAATTATAACAGATAAATTATAATATTTATCTTGATTATTTCTAGGCGAAAAGTTATTTCAAAAATTTTATTTGCTAGAAACCTTCCCAGTACTATACTAAATAACTTCCCAAAGTTTCATGGCGATCCAATGAGTGGTTTGGTCAGGCATAAAGGACAAACAAACAAACAGACACACACACACACATACATTCATTTTTATATATATAGATATAAATGAGTTTTAAAAATTGTAAAAAAAATGCATCGGCCGGGAATCGAACCCGGGCCGCCCGCGTGGCAGGCGAGCATTCTACCACTGAACCCCCGATGCTTAAAAAAATGACCATATTTAGGTATTCATTCCATTCCGGATTAGTCCGCGTAAAAAAAAGTTCTTCAAATGAAAAAAAAAAATAGCCAAAAATACTAATCGAAATGCAGCCAAAAATTTTTCTCAGGTTTATAAAAAGCGACATGCAAAATTTGGTACCAATTGGTTCAGTAGTTTTTGAGTTTATCGCGAAACAGACAGACAGATATTGACTTATATATAGAGAGAGAGATATGGATGCGGCCTTCTCAAAAATGGTAAAATGAAAATTGGCCTTCTAATATAAAAAGGTTTGTCACCCCTGGTTCAGACCATCCTTCCACCGACCCCCCGAGAACAAAAGAAAAAAGTAGGAATAACATGAAGTTAAAACGGACTAATTAAGATATATATTCAAGAGTTTTTTAACCCTAATATTTTTTTCAGCTGTTAAAAAGACCTGGGTTAAGCAGAGCAATAGAGAAATATATACATATACATGTATTTTTTAAATAAAAAGGCATATATTGAATCAAAATATCATTTATTTTACTAATATTTCAGTTGGCTGAACGCCAACCTTTATCAAGGTATTATAACATTTTAAAGTGTGTCAACAACAAACTCAGCGCCACACTTTAAAATATTATAATACCTTGATAAAGGTTGGCGTTCAGCCAACTGAAATATTGGTAAAATAAATGATATTTTGATCCAATATATGCATTTTTAATTAAAGATTTATTAATGGATTGCTCTATTTTCCATAGGTATATATGTTAATTAAAATAACACAAAAGGTTTCTGGAGATGAGTTTATTTTTATTATTGCAATCTAAAGCTTTCAGGCATCTCTGCCCTTATACAGGAGTATATAAAACGAATGACATCGTTTATTTTTATTCATTTTATGTACTACTGTAGAAAGTAAGAGATGCCTTAAAGCTTGAGATTGCATTAATAAAAATAAACTCATCTCCAGAAACCTGTTGTATTATTCTAATCTATGATGCATTAGCGCGCCATCTGTTATCAAAATTCGAAACTATTATAGAAGCGTATTATTCTTTTTATAAAATAAACAATTTCTACTGTCCTTACTGCAATGGAAGGACAATAGGAATTGTTTATTTTTAAAAAGAATCATACGCGTCTATAGTAGTTTCGAATTCTAATCTATATTTAGGAGATTTAAATAAAGTAAATTGATACATATATACTATTGAGGATATTTGGAATAATTTAATTCAATATGCAGAGGGTGTTCACACTTATAGGAAACAAGTTTTATTATAAAATATTAAAAATTAACACCATATTTGAAAATTTTCAAATGTTCTATTTGAAAGCCTTTTTGTTTATTTACAGAACGGCACCTGATTTTCCACGATAGCAGACACTTTCTGGTCATACTCAAAAGATCCCATTCTTCCTTTACCACTTTCCAGAGACCTTCAATTATCCTAGGGTGTCTCTTTCCAAGTGCTCTTTTAAGGCATCCAAAAATGCAAAAAAAAAACCATCGGGACTAAATCAGGAGATTTTACAGGGGTTCTGTTCTTTGGAATAGTGTCGATTCCTGTTCTTTGCCTTAGATCTTCCAAATAAGCTTGGGTTGAAGATGAGGTATGACTTGTGGCGTTATCATGGTGAAACCAGACTTTGTTGCTCTGTTTTCCATAGATAGGGGGAATATCATTTAAAAATATAGGTTCTAAAATGTTTTTTTGATAGTACTCCGAGTTTATTTTGGCATTTCTTTCAACTTTTCTTATTTTTAATTTTCCTTCATATGATATATACCGCATGCCACCATAAATCCTTTGGGGTAACTTTCGGCACATTCCTTCAACCAAATTGGCCTAGATTTTTCCACCCTTTTTTATTAGTATATAGCTCTTTTTCTGTCGCAATCGGTTAAATATACCCATGCTTCGTCATATGTAACAATAAATTTCCATCTATCAGCAGCCAAGAAATTTTCATAAAAATATCTGCTGATAGTGTGTCGCTGACGAATATGGCTCTGGAACAATTTGTGGACCGCATGTTTTTTTGTAGCTTTTAGGCCTAAATCTTTATTTATTATTTTATTTATTGTTTACACTGATGTTCCTATTAATTTGGCTATATCTCTTTGTGGCATAGGATTTTCTTTTGTAATATATTTTTACACTTTTTTGACAGTTGCAGGAGTTCTCACAGATATAAGGTGATAATCTTTTGTCCATTTCTCCGTAGCTGCTTTGAATAAAAACTTGATATTTTTGTCGTGAATCTACTTATATATTTGCCTTATTCTGTCTGTTTGTTTGTCTGTCTGAAGCTCACGGATGGGATTTTTCATAACCATCGGTGGTTCAGTGGTAGAATGCTCGCCTGCCACGCGGGCGGCCCGGGTTCGATTCCCGGCCGATGCATTTTTTTTTTTACAATTTTTAAAACTCATTTATATATTATACAAGAATGACATCCACGGCTCCAATTTATAATTGTAACGAATAGTATTTGAATAAAAGCATTTAATCGGGTAAAACCCGGGCGTTGCCCGGGTCATTCGTATCTACTTATATATTTGCCTTATTCTGTCTGTTTGTTTGTCTGAAGCTCACGGATGGGAATTTTCATAACCATCGGTGGTTCAGTGGTAGAATGCTCGCCTGCCACGCGGGCGGCCCGGGTTCGATTCCCGGCCGATGCATTTTTTTTTTTTTTACAATTTTTAAAACTCATTTATATATTACTAGACGAATGGCCCGGGCAACGCCCGGGTTTTACCCGAGTGCGTATATATTTTAAAAACGTTTTAATTCAAATACTATTCGTTACAATTATAAATTGGCGCCATGGATGTCGCTCTTGTGAAACGTCCCGTTCCAAACTGTGTGTTTTTAAAATGTTTTAATTAAAATACTATTCGTTACAATTATAAATTGGCGCCGTGGATGTCTCTCTTGTGAAACGTCCCGCCCCAAACTGTGTGTGTCTTGAAAATATAAAAATAAAAATGTGAATTTTCATAAAGATTTCATCATGTCGATTTTTTTTTTTGCATTTCACCTACTAAATCGATAGAGATAATTACATTTGCAACATGAACTTAGGTATATTGACTAAATAGAAAATTGCATAGTAATAAAGATCATTTTTTAAAGGCACCATATCGTTTTTTTTTCAATAAAATCGAAACAAAAATTAACGATAAATAACGATAATTGCCTTAAAAATAAATTGCCTTAAAAAAAAGAAACATTCGCGGTGATTTTGTCTTGCATTCGTTTATACAATTATTATATACGAATGACCCGGGCAACGCCCGGGTTTTACCCGATTAAATGCTTTTATTCAAATACTATTCGTTACAATTATAAATTGGCGCCGTGGATGTCATTCTTGTATAATATATAAATGAGTTTTAAAAATTGTAAAAAAAAAAAATGCATCGGCCGGGAATCGAACCCGGGCCGCCCGCGTGGCAGGCGAGCATTCTACCACTGAACCACCGATGGTTATGAAAAATCCCATCCGTGAGCTTCAGACAGACAAACAAACAGACAGAATAAGGCAAATATATAAGTAGATACAAGAATGACATCCACGGCGCCAATTTATAATTGTAACGAATAGTATTTGAATAAAAGCATTTAATCGGGTAAAACCCGGGCGTTGCCCGGGTCATTCGTATATAATAAATGTATAAACGAATGCAAGACAAAATCACCGCGAATGTTTCTTTTTTTAAGGCAATTTCTTTTTAAGGCAATTATCGTTATTTATCGTTAATTTTTGTTTCGATTTTATTGAAAAAAAAACGATATTGTGCCTTTAAAAAATGATCTTTATTACTATGCAGTTTTCTATTTAGTCAATATACCTAAGTTCATGTTGCAAATGTAATTATCTCTATCGATTTAGTAGGTGAAATGCAAAAAAAAAATCGACATGATGAAATCTTTATAAAATTCACATTTTTATTTTATATTTTCAAGACACACACAGTTTGGGGCGGGACGTTTCACAAGAGAGACATCCACGGCGCCAATTTATAATTGTAACGAATAATATTTTAATTAAAACATTTTAAAAACACACAGTTTGGAACGGGACGTTTCACAAGAGTGACATCCATGGCGCCAATTTATAATTGTAACGAATAGTATTTGAATTAAAACGTTTTTAAAATATATACGCACTCGGGTAAAACCCGGGCGTTGCCCAGGCCATTCGTCTAGTAATATTATAAATACATTTTTTTAGAAATGTTGATATCATCTTGTTTGCATATTTTAATTATGTCCAAATAGGTAAGATTATCTCAGGGAAGTCCTAAAATATAACCTCTTATGAAATTATTGTATTTGAAGGGCATTTTTTTCAAATAACAAAAAAAAATGTATTGCGTGTTAGAATTAGCTTAAGCCTTTTCGAATTCCACGTTGTTGATTTTTTTTAAATAAAGTAATAGTTACTTTTTTACATCGGGCGCTCGTTTCCTATAAGTGTGAACACCCTCTGTATTTGTCTCAAAATGAATTATCAATATAATCCTTATTTTACCCTGAAGATAAAGGTTGCCTGGCCTGCATTTATATTTCTGTGAAAAATAGACACTTCGGCCAGTTAGAGAAGATTTTCGACAAAAATCTTTTGTCTTCGTCAGGAGAAATAAATAAAAATAAAGCATTTGGCAAGGCGTTAAAATTTATTTTACCGATATTTATGGAGATATACAACGAATGTTTCACAAAAAGATATATACCTTTGATACCTATAAATGTTTTGTTACAAAAATTTACTTCAAAACTGATATATAGCTAGCAATAAATATGTATATATATATGTTTCTATGAAAATGTTAATCTGCAAGACGCAGGTTATCATCATCCCTTTTTGATTTGTTTTTGTCACTTTTTGGCGTTTCGAAAATAAACAATAAAAGGCTGTATCAGACTTTGCTAAGACAATAAAGATTTGCTAAAAATAAATGTGTACGAAGATGTTGCATTTGGCGACGAGGATATAAGAGTAAGTACCCTCGAATTTTGAAGTAAATATTTTTAGAAAATATCTTTGATTTTGCATATAATTGAAAGTAAATTTTAAAAGACACAAATTGCAAAGTTTTAGGATGCAAATTTAAGAAAGAGTGAAAAAAATGGCTAGTTACCAATTTAAGGAATATAATGAGGAAACTGAAACTTTTGAAACGTTTTATGAACGATTGGAACAGTTTCTCATATTGGAGGAGGCAGGGGATGAGAAGAAAAAGGCTTATCTCCTAACCCTCATGGGAAGTAAAACATATGGTGTTTTGAAGAATTTGTGCAGTCCTATTCTACCTAAAGATAAAACTTTTGATAACCTAATAGATATCTTGAAAAGGCACTTCTCTCCAAAGCGCTCAATTGTAGTAGAGAGGTTCATTTTTTTTAAAAGAATGCAATTAAAGGAAGAAAGCATCTCGGATTACTTGGTGGAAATTAAGCGTTTGGCTTCCTCATGCAACTTTGGAAATTTTCTGGAGGATTCTTTACGTGATAAAATGGTTTGTGGTTTATATAATGCCAAAATACAAAATAGAATTTTGTCGGAGGGCGACATTTCTTTAGCTAAAGTAATTGAGATAGCATTATCTATGGAAGCAGCCGAGAAAAATACAAAATTATTTCACTTGGAGCAGGGTGAAGATTGTGTAGATAAGTTGAGGATGGAACGCAAGGTTGAATCAAATTTCCAAAATGGCAAATGTAAACATTGTGGTAAACAGCATAAAGAACTATGTAGATTTAAGGAGGCGATATGCTTTAAGTGTAATAAAAAAGGACACATTGCCTCAATATGTTGGAGCAGTAGAAGAAATCTAAGGCAACATCAGAATCAGCCGGGAAATATACATCAGATAGGAGACCAAGAAGAGGAGGACGAGTATGTCCAGAAAATTATAAGCGTGACGATACCTGAGTATAAAATTAATTTTGCCTCAAGTGACCCTCCCTATCTGATGGAGTTAAAAGTAGAAGGAAACTTTATTAAATTTGAAATGGATACGGGTAGTGGTCTAACACTGATATCAGAAAAGGATTTTAAAAATAGTCTTCAACACTTGAAATTGGAAAAAGCGAGTATTATTGTAAGAACTTATGATGGTACCGTGGTACCCATTCTGGGTAAAATCAATGTCAAAGTGGAGTGTCAAGATATTACTTACAAACTTAGAGCGTTGGTGGTGAAAGGAGAAAAGAGGGCTTTGATGGGAAGAGAATGGATAAATAGATTGAAATTGGGCTGTTTCGCGGTAAAACATATGCCTGTGGAAATTACCATTGAGGAAATTTTGAAGGAAAATCAAGCCCTATTTGTGGAGACAACTGAACCAATAAAAGGTTTCACATTTTCAGTAAACATGTGTGATGTGAATCCAATTTTCCATAAGGCTCGTCCGGTGCCTTTCGCCATTAGGCCAGCAGTTACTGAAGCATTAGACAAAATGGTGGCTAAGGGTTATCTATGTGAGGTGGCGAGCAGTAAATGGGCCACTCCAGTGGTTGTAGTGCCGAAGAAAAATAAAGAGATAAGAATTTGCTGCGACTTCAAGGTAACTCTAAATAAATATTTGGACACTGCGGCCTATCCCCTTCCCACACAGCAAGATTTATTCTCCACATTGGCCAAGGGAAAATACTTTTCTAAATTGGACTTGAGGAATGCTTATCTGCAATTAGAGGTGGACCCAGGCACCCGACCGTTACTAACGATAAATACTCATAAAGGGCTTTTCAGGTTTAAGAGAATGCCATTTGGGTTGGCAAATGCGCCCAGTTATTTTCAATCTGTAATGGATAGGGTTTTGTCGGGTATAGGAGGCGTAATTTGTTATATTGATGATGTCCTTATAGCCACAGCATCAATTGAAGAACATCTGGCGTTGTTGAAGACTATATTTGCTCGCTTGGCGAAGTATAATATCAAACTAAAGAAAGAAAAATGCCTATTTTTGCAAAAAGAAATTGAATATTTAGGACATCTTGTCACGGGAGAGGGCATCAGACCTTTAGATCATAAGGTACAAGCAATACAGAAGGCCAAAACGCCTACGAATATCTCTGAATTAAGGTCATTTCTTGGTTTGGTAAACTTTTATGGGAAGTTCATACCCAATTTGCCAGAGCTTTTGAAGCCTCTTCATGAGCTTCTTCACAAAAAACGTCCTTGGGTTTGGACAATGGAATGTGGAGAGGCCATTGACAAGTGCAAGAACAGCATTACCTCTGAGAGGGTGCTAGTCCCATATGATACGACTTTGCCATTGTGTTTGGCCACTGATGCATCGCAGATTGGAGTGGGCGCTGTGTTGTCACATATTATAGAAGGCCAGGAGAGACCGATTATGTTTGCCTCTCGGACTTTATCGGGAGCAGAACAAAATTATTCTCAGATTGAGAAGGAGGCTCTAGCCATTATATATGGATTACCAAGTTTCATCAATTTATTTATGGAAGAAAATTTATTCTTATTACAAACCATAAGCCATTGGTGACCATTTTGGGCCCAAAATCAGGAATCCCCACCTTATCTACTTCAAGATTGCAGCGTTGGGCGCTTATTTTGTCAGCTTATACTTACGATATTAAATTTCGAAGAACTCAAGACCATGGGAATGCAGATCTTCTGTCACGTTTTCCTGTGGGCTGTGAAGAAATTCCAAGATTAAATAATGTCTATGCTTTATCCTTTGTGGAAGAATTGCCGATCACAGCAGAGGAAATTGCCACGGAAACTGAAAAAGACGAAGTGCTCTCATTGGCCAAATTTTATACTCAGCAAGGCTGGCCTGAAAAGGTGGCTGATCACCTCAGACCTTATTTTCAAAGGAAACTTGAGCTAACTGTAGATGGGGAGTGTTTGGTTTGGGGAATGAGAGTTGTCATTCCACCATCTCTCAGAATAAAAATGTTGAACTGTCTTCATGAGACTCATTCCAGTATGAACAGAATGAAGGCTGTAGCAAGATCACATTTTTGGTGGCCAAATTTAGATACCCAAATCGAGTTTTTGGTGAATAAGTGCAGAAGCTGTCAGCAATCCCAGGATGGGCCAAATAAAGGAAAATGGCAACCCTGGAAATGGTCAACCAGACCTTGGCAAAGAATTCACATTGATTTTGCAAATAAGGAAAACATTAATTTATTAATAGTAGTAGATAGTCATTCAAAGTGGATCGAAGCCATCCCAATGAGAGAGACCACCACACGCAAAACCATTGAGCAACTACGGCGACTTTTTTCTTCCTATGGGTTACCGGAGGAACTTGTATCTGATAATGGACCTCAGTTTACTGGTAGTGAAATGAAAGGTTTTCTGGAAGGAAATGGAATTAAACAAACATTGATCCCGGCGTACCACCCGCAAAGTAATAGCTTGGCTGAAAGAGCGGTTAGAACTATTAAGACTGCCCTGGATAAAAATAAAAGGAAAATTGGGGATACCATTCAAGACACCTTATCAAAAGTTCTTCTGGCATATCGAAGCACCCCGCATGTGACAACGGGAAAGACTCCATCAGAGCTCTTTATTGGGCGTGCGCTTCGAACCAGAGTATCGTTGATACATCCCAGCTTGGCATCTAGAGTTAGGGACCAGCAAGCCAGGCAAATGAAGTATGATCGGCGAACCCATTTGGAAGAATTCCAGATAGATGATTTAGTGTGGTGTAAAAACTTTAGAGGTGGTGATAAATGGATCCCAGGAAAAATTGTGGGCAAGAAGGGAACTAGAGTCTACACCATTTTGATCCACGGACAGGTAAAGGCCTATCACAGGGATCAAATTAGAAAAAGGTGGAGGAATGGTGAGGAAGATGAGAGTGGAGATGGAGAGCGTCAACCCGAGCACTCAAGAGGAGCAGGTCCCAGTGCCATAATCTCGGAGGTTGTACGAGACAGAGGTTATATGGAGTCGCTGTCGCCAGGACTAACTAACCAGCGGTCGGATCAAGATTCAGAGGTTCAGAGTGATACAGACGATGGAAAGTCATTGGAGCCTCTTCGCTCGCTGGACCCCGAGGCCTTGAAAGAGGAGGGTCCTGTCCTAAGGCGGAACCCACCTCGAGCGAGGAGACCGCCTGTGAGATTTCGTGTTTGAAGAGAGAAGATGGTGATATATAGCTAGCAATAAATATGTATATATATATGTTTCTATGAAAATGTTAATCTGCAAGACGCAGGTTATCATCATCCCTTTTTGATTTGTTTTTGTCACTTTTTGGCGTTTCGAAAATAAACAATAAAAGGCTGTATCAGACTTTACTAAGACAATAAAGATTTGCTAAAAATAAATGTGTACGAAGATGTTGCAAAAACACTGATGATTAACTATGATAATGAGTAAAATAAAATTAGATAATTACAGTTAAACCTGTCTAAAGCGCCCCCTCTCTTTAGCACCCTATTTTGATGAGTCCCAAGAGGGGGCGCTATAGACAGGTTTAACTATATTTTTATTATCTCTCATCTTTTCTCTATATTTATTTTTAAAAAAAATATAACTATACATAATAATAATGAACAACTCATCATCATTATATATCTAGTCTCTCTATAAAAATCAAAATTTCAGGACAATTTACTCTTGCAAACTACTGAATCAATTATAACCAAATTTCCATATGGGTAACCCTTTTTTAATCATCAGTGTTTTGAAGTATTTTTTTAACCAAACATTTATAGGTCTCGAAGGTTTACATCTTTTTGTGAAACATTATCATATCTCTATACATATCGGTAAAATAAATTTTAACGCCTTGCCAAATTGGTTATCATATATTCTATTAAAAGTCTTTGGTATTTACTATGGATAGTGTCATAATACACTATGGGTTGAGATAAGTTAAATGTATGACCTGTTTCTTTTATGTGTATAAATGTGTGTAAAATAACTTATCTCAACCCATAGCGTATTATGACAATATCCATAGTAAATACCAAAGACTTTTAATAGAATCTATGATAACCAAATGGCAAAAAAGCATAAACAGACACATATAAATATCAGAAACATATGAAACAATATGGACAAATACTACCCCATAGAAGTAGGCAGTCTTCTATAAAAACCACATTATTATTTATTATTTATTTAAGTAACCCAGGTTCCTGGAGCGTACAGAAGTCGCCAACTACCCGGGATGTCCTTCTGACCTAAGTCTTCTTGGATTTATATACAATGCCAGTGGAAGTCCAATTAATGAGGTGTCGCCAGGCAGATTTCTTTCTTGGGAGATTTTCTAGGGATGCTGGACATATGTTGGTGATACCTAGGAGAGTGGCTGTCTGGAATCTTTGGTATTGGAAGGTTGGGCAAGTGAAGAGGAGGTGGTCTACGGTTTGGTCTTCATCTTGGCAGTGGGGGCAAGTTGGGTCTTCTTTCGATACCGTTGCAAGGTCTGCCTGAATGTAACCATGACCGGTCAAGATTGTTGTGGAGGTAGATCCATGCTTGATGTTTCGAAGCATTTGGAGGAGTAGTTTCGGGGTAGCAGCAAATCTTCGTAGATTTCTGGTGGAGTAATCTTGGATGTAGAGGACTGTCCACATTTTGAGGGCTATCTGTTCTTTTTTACCGCGCGCGACGCTCTTTGGGTGGGTGGTAAAGGATAGTGGCAGATTAGAATGTGCTGCAGCCTTTGCCGCCAGTTCATTTCCTGGAATACCGCTGTGGCCTTTGATCCAGCAGAGTTGCACATTTGTTGAAAAATGCAGGTTGTAGATTATTTCCGCAATTAGTTGTGTTCTTGGGGGCCAAGACCTACATATGGCTGATAGAGCTGATTGGCAGTCTGAGGCAATGATAAAGTGTTCCTTCGGGAAATTCATGGTGATTTTTGTTGCGTAAAGAATGGCAAGCAGTTCAGCTTGGAACGCTGAGCACTCCTGGTGGAGTTTAAGTTGTATGGTTTCTAGAGGAGGTGGTAGGATGACTCCAGCCCCAACTCCTTCTGATGATTGGGATCCGTCTGTGTAAATGGTGGTGACATTTAGTTGTAGTGATTTGGTAAAATAGATTATCTTCCGTAATGGAGGATAGGGTAAAAAGGAAGGACTTGGGCGTGATTCGTAGTGGCCCGTTTTCAAAGTTTTTAAATATTCTATGTGGGCCTTTATAGAGATATCGAGTGGGGGACAACCCGTCAATGAAATAGCTGGTATTGTCGGTGTGCATGGACCACCTCTTATTATTGCTTTCGCATATTTGTAGTGGAGACTACGTAGCTTGCGAGCCCCATTTGTGTCATATTCACGTTTTCCCCAGACACCAGAGCCATACAGTAGCGCTGGGAGAACGACTCTCTTGTAAATTTTGTGTCCGGAACTGAAGGTTGAACCAAATTGCCCTTGTATGGTGCTAGTGAGCCTTGGGAGTATCCATCGGTATTTGAGTAAACTGCTATTGAGATGTTTAATAAATTGTCTCTTTGAATCAAAGGTAATACCAAGGATTTTAATTGTTTTGTTGATTGCAATGGGCTGGTCAAGAAATCGGATGCTGTCCTTGTTTGGCCATCTTGGTTTGTTTCTGTAAAACATGCATGCTTGAGTCTTGTGGGGATTTACCAACATTCCATGCCTTCTGCACCATTGTGAGAAATTTTCAAGAAAGTTGTTTATTTGACATTTAGGAAGCTTTGGGGCCACCTGCACCATTAGTGTGAAATCATCTGCGAAGCCCACTAATTCGCTCTTTCTAGGTTTTTGCAAAGTAAATGCTTTTCTTGCAATCATATTGAAGAGGAAGGGACTTAAAGCCGCTCCTTGTGGGACTCCACGGAGTGACAGAATGTGAGCAGTGTGTCCCCATACGATATAGGCCATTTTTTTATTTATTAAATAGCTGGTAATTAGTTGTAGTAATTCCTCAGGGCAGCTAACCTCTCGTAGGGCTTCAATGATAGAATACCTATGTACGGTGTCGAAGGCTCTTCTAATGTCTAGGCTGATAACTAGTGTTTTCTCCCCCTCTTCCATGTCCCTGTCTATGAATTGGTTTATTGCAGCTAGGGCGTTTTCGGCCGAACGGCAAGGAACAAATCCAAATTGGAGGGGTGAAAACCAATTGTGCCGGTCTGGTAGCCATTGTAGTCGAGCCAAAATGCAACGCTCAAATACCTTGGCTAGGGTGTTGAGGAGAGCAATTGGGCGGAATCTTTCCAGTGGGTTTTCTGCTGTGCTGTCCGGTTTGGGTATGAGGACTAAAAGGCCGATTTTCCAGGGTGATGGAAAATGGCCGAATCTTAAACACTTGGTAAAAAGTCCTGCAAGTAGTTTATGTAGGGGAGGACCTCCTAATTGAAGGCACTTTGCTCCAAGTCGATCAGGGCCTGGAGATTTCTTGAGTCCACAGCATTTGATGGCCCGAAGTACTTCAGCGTCGGTGAAGTCTGGCTCAATGAGGCCAGAAAACTGTATTAAGGGCCGAGGCTGAGATATTGGTGTGTCAGGCAGACAAAAGTGTTGCAAGATTTTTTCACATGTTTCCTCTGGTGTATAGGGGGTTCCGTCAGATTTTTTGAGCAGTGGAGGTCCTCTTTGGGTGCTTCGTCCTTTGGAAATATATTTGTGGACAGAGCTCCAAGCGGCTGAGGATACTTCTTGACAGAGGTTTATCCATGATAGGTGTTTGGCTCGTCTTATCTCGGCTCTCAACCTGTTGTGACATGCTCTGTAGAGCCCTTTGAAGAAGTTTCTAATGGATGTGGATGTGTACTGCGAAAGGCGCCTTAGAGAAACTACTACATTGCGGAGTTTTGCTAAGTCTTTATTCCACCAGGGTTTTGATGGTCTGTTGTCTTTCTTTTTCCTTTTCATGGATATGTTGCAGGCCTTTTGAAGGATTTTGGTAAGAATATGCACCACATCATCTATATCCTGGTGTGTTGATGCGGCATGGAGACGTGAGACTGCATGTTGCAGAGAGGAGCCAAGGAATGCAGTGAAGGCGCTTTCCACACACGTCGATTCAGCCCAGGAAGTATTTTGCGCTAGGGATATTGTATCTTGGATTGTGGTGAGGATCGGTAGATGGTCTGTGAATGCCATTTCAGGGAGGCATGTTCTAGTTGCTCGGGCGGCTAGGGAACTGGAAGCCAAAGTTACATCGATGGAGGAAGACTGGTGTCCGTTGCTCCAAGTGTATTGCACAGGAGCTCCCAGAAAGTGTAAGTTTGTGAGCATAGAAGATGCTTCCAGACTAGCGCCTCGAGCATCACGGACTGCACCGAGACCCCAGGTAGGGGAGTGGGCGTTGGCGTCCATGCCTAAAACACTTGGTATGGCACATGTGGTAATGATGGATTCGAGGATCGGAAGAAAGTCATATTCTGTTGTATCATGGTGCCAGTAGGCTGAACAAACTAAGAGGGCTTGTTTGCCTAGCCAGACCTTCGCAGCAGTGATTTTTGGGTTGGAGGAATCAACCTGTACAGGATGAAGGTTGGCGCGAATTTCTTGTCTTCTCTCTTAATGTAACTCGGATACTTTGAGCGAATATAATTCATATAGGGTATCAAGTTGTGACCCTTGAAGGTGTCTGTTTGACAACCATCATGACTGGGTGAAGTAGATATAGATAAAAGACATATAGATAAAAATATACAAGTGTTTTTAAAATCCTTAGCAGGATGTAGTTACCAGGTGGAGCAAACGTTAAAAATGTGCTATTGGGCCATCTGAAGTTTCGGGGGAGTTCCTGGAACAGGATTACGTCTGCTTGTTCTTTGATTGCCATTTGGGAAAGTTCCAGAACAGCATCTGGTGACTTTCTGAGGTTGGCCTGTAGAACTTTGAGGGGTTTATTCATATTTTCTAATCTTGGATATTTGTGCTTTAACCAAGGGACATGCGCGGGATGTGGCTTGGTGGGTTAGTGCTTCAGATGAGGTTCCTACCTTTTTGGAGCAGTTATGACATTTTTATACCACATTAGTTCACGAATTTATTGGGTTTAACTTGAGATCTCGAGATATCATTCGACCAGCGCGTATCATCCACCATGCACGTATATTTTCAAAATTGTTTATAACACACACACAGAATGTAATATATATTTTCTCCCCTTTCAATATCATTAATATTTAAATATGTAAAAATTAATTTGTATATAAAAAAGTATATAACATCTATTTTTAACGTGATAATCCTGTTGAAGGACTGACAAGTCTGAAAGCTTGAAAATAAAAATTTGAACAAGAAACTTAATCCTAGAAGCTTTATTTATTTTATAATATAACCCTATAACTTTCCCCTAAGGTTTTAAAAAATCGCTTTCTTGTCTTCTCTCTTAATGTAACTCGGATACTTTGAGCGAATATAATTCATATAGGGTATCAAGTTGTGACCCTTGAAGGTGTCTGTTTGACAACCATCATGACTGGGTGAAGTAGATATAGATAAAAGACATATAGATAAAAATATACAAGTGTTTTTTTTTTTTAAATCCTTAGTTTAAAATACTATATTTTATTTTATTTTATTAATCAACCAGGCGCGATATTAAAATATTTGCGCCTATTACAGAAGAAACAAACAAAATAACAAACAAATTAGAACTTAGAATTAAATATTTACATATTTACATGTATATTATTCGACATAGTTCATTAAATTATTTAGATCAGGGAACAAACGATGTCTCACTTCTGTAAAGTTCGGACAGTCATAGATAAGGTGAAGAGCAGTTTGTTCAGTTTCTCCGCAGGAACAATTTGGTGTTTCTGATAGACTTCTTTTATGTAAGTATTTCTGATATTTTCCGTGTGATGTGACAAAGTATTTGAAAAATAAATTCAATTTCTTAAGAAATTATATATTTGCTTGAACGGTTCAACGAACAGTTCTAGAAAACGACAGTCTCAAAAAAAACCTAAGCTGTATTAAAATGTTAACTTAATATCTTAAGTGATAAAGGGTATATGTAAAATTCGCCATCTGTTATCAAATTACAAAACTATTTTAGAGGCGTAATATTCTTTTTAAAATAAAACAATTACTACTGTCCTTACTGCAATGGAAAAATTAAATTAATTTTTCCATTGCAGTAAGGACAGTAGAAATTGTTTTATTTTAAAAAGAATATTACGCCTCTAAAATAGTTTTGTAATTTAAATTAAAATTATGTTTGCTCATTCCCCATAACTCCATTTAATGTGAATTGACGGAAGAAATGATTTGCAAATGTTATTAAGAGAGAGAGAGCTTCATTAAATGCTTCAACAATTTTTATCACAATTTATATGATAAGAGCCACTGATCCTAAATTACCATTTTTATTTCTAGGCAAATAAAATCTCTCTCTCTTTCACCGAAGAAGAGACTGCTGATGCCCGATCAGCTGCTGAAGCCGCTGGAATCTTTCATCTAGCCCATGTTTGGCGTTTGTTCAGGTAGGAGACGTTTCTCACTTCCTGTTTCTCTCTTTCTCGATGCAACCTGGATTCCTGGAGCCACCACGTACTAAAGTCACCAACTATCCGGATTGGACTTTAGACTCCACATCTAATGGTGGACATCCATCCAGTTTATCAGATGTCGCTGATTTGTACTTAGGAATGTTCTGAAGATCTTCAGGGGTAAATATATTTATTCCTTTTCTCGCCATTGAATATAACAAATATTTTTAAAACTTAATTCTGTTGACGTTATGTAGCGCTGAGTTTGTTGTTGACACACATTAAATATGTTATAATACCTTAATAAATGTTGGCGTTCAGCCACTGAAATATTGGTAAAATAAATGATATTTTGATCCAATATATGCCTTTTTAATTAAATACTTATTCCTAGGAGGGTGGCTGTTTGGAAACTTTGAAGGTGGTAGACGGGATAAATATAACCGTTTTTTTTTTTTAAGTCTATTTTTTATCATTTAAGTTTTTTTTTTCACTTACTCGCTCAGGATGACATTATTATTCAGAACGCATTTTTAAACCGTGGCAATTTGAAATAATTTAAACAATAGCCATCGTATGAATGAAAATATCAAAATACTTGATGTGGAGACGAGCATATTTCAAAACGACAAATGTTGGATTTTAAAATAACTTTTGATCTAGATGGTAATTTTGCCGGGGGGAAGAAAAATTAATTTGTTAATATGCTGTTGAAGGACTGACAAGTCCGAAAGCTTGAATATAAAAGGTTTGTACACAAGAAACTAGAGGAGAAACTAAACAAACTGTTCTTCACCTTATCTATGACTGTCCGAACTTTGCAAAAGTGAGACATCGATTGTTCCCCCTCTGAACTAAAGTATTTAACTCTCTTACATATATAATCTCAGCCACTTTGTTTATATATATATATTATTAACCCTTTCGATTAATACATGTAAATGTGAAAATATTTAATTCTATTTGTTGTTTGTTTCCTCTATAATAGGCACAAATACTTTAATATCGCACCTGGTTGATTAATAAAAAAGCAATGTATCGACCTCTGTGATTAATCCTGGTTCAAACAAAATATTATTTCGTTGTGAATGTGCAGTTTTTTTTTTTGTCTCCGTCGCAAAAAGCTGATTTCATATTTATCCTCACAAAAAAAAAAGTTTAAAACTATTTATTAATTTTAAAATAATCTCTCTCGATCTTTATGAATATTTAAAAATGGAAATATTTATTTATGAGAGGGAAGTAAATATACCATTATTATATATATAAACTCCTCTCTCAAAATAAAAATAAGCATGTTTATTTTTTATCTTTAAAAATATAGATTATTCACGAAAAAACTCCAAACAGATTTGAACTTTTTTTTTCGTGAATAATCAATATTTTTGTTCTCAAAAAATCTATAAATATATATATATTTAAAAAGTGAATATATATATGGCACAAATATTTTAAATGTAATTCATTTAAACGAGAATTTATTGTTTTTATTTTACACAATAAGTATAATTTTACAAAACAATATTTACATATATAAAATAGGTTAAAAGTTTCAATATTTCCCCGTACGCATTTTAAAATAAAAATTATTAATGATCACCTCTTTATATTCTAAAATTGTGTGTGTCAAATTCTGGTTTAAAGTTCATTCTCTTTGGTCGGGGTGTGTACCATTTTGTGGATTACGTATCCTTTCTTCTTGGTTTCGATTGGTGCGAATTTCTGGCTCACGATTCAAATTTCTGTTTCTTCGGTAGGGATGTGTACGAATTTCTGGCTCACGATTCGAAATTAAGTTTCTTTGCATGACGAGTGTACCATTTTCTGGCCCACGATTCAAAATTCCGTCTCTTCGGTGAGGGCGTGTACCAACTTCTGGCCCACGATTCAAATTTTCGTCTCTTCGGTGAGGGCGTGTACCAACTTCTGACCCACGATTCAAATTTTCGTCTCTTCGGTGAGGGTTTGTACCATTTTCTGGCTCGCGATCCAAAATGATGTCTCTTCCGTTAGGGTTTGTACCATTTTCTGGCTGACGATTCAAAATTATGTCTATTCGGTGAGTGTGTGTACCATTTTCTGGCGGACCATTCAAAATTATGTCTATTCGGTGAGGGTGTGTACCATTTTCTGGCTCACGATCCAAAATGAAGTCTCTTCCGTTAGGGTTTGTACCATTTTCTGGCTCATGATCCAAAATGATGTCTCTTCCGTTAGGGTTTATATCAATTTCTGGCCCATGATTCAAAAGAATGCGTAACTCTCCATTATTAGGAATTGGAACACCTGAACTAGATAAAAAATCTAAAACTCTTATTAAATGTGGAAAAATGTCGAGGGTATCTTCTATCGGATCTGTTAATTCGACACGGACCGTGTCGAAATCCTCGGCTCCACGAACATTATAAACGATTCTCTCAAACACTCCGCGACAAATCGGGCAACGATGTCGTCGTTTGGCGGCTTCTTTCAAACATTCCAAACAGAACTGATGTTGGCAACATTCAGGGAATGCTCTTTCTTTGATATCGTCCAAACAGATTGAGCATTCTTCTAAAAGAGTGGCTCCAAAGTAATCAACTTTCAATCTATTTGTATTTGAACTTTCCATGCTTATAACCTACTATAAAAGTATTTTAAAATACTAGCAAAAAACCAAAACTCACGGAGCGTAGTAAAAAAAAAACAAAGGAAGCTGGGTATTAAAATTACAATATGATGATCTTTCATTAATAAGGTGTGAAAATAATCTGTTTTTTAAAGATATTATTTAATTTTTTTAAAAATTTTAATCACAGAAAAAGCCTTTATTAAGACGTATGGTCGCATACACGTAGACTCAAAAAGGAAAATGTTAAAAGTAAAATCTCTCTCTCTATTTTCATAGGGTAAAACAAAATTAAGACAATTAGTGTCAGACAAAAATTTGTATTGCATATTTGAAGATTTGATAACAAAAAGATAAATTAAACAGGTTATTAAAAGATATATTTATAACCCATTTAGGAATTTAAATATGTTGCAACGTTATATATTTGTCAGATATAAATATAAGCTTATTAAAATTTTATTTTAAAAATATTTGTAAAGAAAAATGCAATGTCTGAACTTTGTACAATTTCCCGGGTAGTTGGCGATCTATGGATACGCTCCAGGAGCCTGGGTTACATTACACAAAGATAATACAATACAATGCGGCTTATGATTGTAGAACGACCTTTGAAAATTATCCCGTATGTGTTTCTTTTGAACGAAAACTCGAAATTTATTTTAAGGAGTAATAACGATTATTTCTAACCTTAGGGATGAAGTATGAAAATATGAAGTATTTTCCGTTTATCATTACTCTTCACAATTCCCTAAGGTTAGAAATAATCGCTATTTCTCCTTAAAATAAATTTCGATTTTTCGTTCAAAAGGAACACATGCGGGATAATTTTCAAATTCCGTTCTAATACACAAAGATATTTGATAAAGAGAGAAAAATCAAAGATAAGGAGGATAAGTTTCTCTTATGAACAAACAATCAAGCTTTCGGGCACAAAGCCGCCCTTCTACAGGAATAAAAATATACAAAATCAAGATCCGTCTATATATATACAAATAATTAGCATAAGTAATAAATAAATATTAGAAATTAGAGAGATAACATTTAAGTTTTATGTATGTAATATTTATTTATTACTTATGCTAATTATTTGTATATATATAGACGGATCTTGATTTTGTATATTTTTATTCCTGTAGAAGGGCGACTTTGTGCCCGAAAGCTTGATTGTTTGTTCATAAAAGAAACTTATCCTCCTTATCTTTGATTTTTCTCTCTTTATCAAGTTACTCCAGAGGATTTTAATTTATTTAATTACACAAAGATATTGAAAAAAAGATCCAATCTGCCTCTATTGTCAAAGACCAAACTGTGGATCATTTCTTTTTTTTTTTTTTTTTCACCTGTCCAGACTTAGAATACTAAAGATTCCAGGCAGCCATCCTCCTAGGAAATACGAAACTAAGTCCAGAAACCTTAAGAAATCTTCCAAAAATAAACCTATTTGGCACCATCTCATGCATTGGAACTCCACTTGCACCCCCATATATATAAAAGTCAGTGTATATATATGTATGTTTGTCGGCTATACACGTTCACAATACGTAACTAATCTGACTGAAATTTTAACAGTATATAGAGTAGAACATGGAAAGACTTATAGTGAAAATGGCAGGTCTCTTTCCCGAATATTTTTCGAGTTATTTGCAAATTTGCGTTGCTAATTTACCCTTTCGCTCGCGAGCAGCGCTTCTTGCGGTGAAGATGGGAGGTAATATCAGCTGACCTAATGTACATATAAAGTTTGGAGCGAGACGTTTCACAAGAGTGACATCCACGGCGCCAATTTATAATTGTAACGAATAGTATTTGAAAATTAAAATAATAGAAAATTATCAAATATATCGTTGTGAAAATTTATAAATTTTATTTTTATATTTTAAAAACACAAAGTTTGGAGTGAGACGTTTCACATGAGTGACATCCACGGCGCCAATTTATAATTGTAACGAATAGTATTTGAATAAAAACATTTAACGGGTAAAACCTGGGCGTTGCCCGGGTCATTCGGCTAGTTGTAAATAAAACAAAAATATTTAGGTCTGAAGGACAAGCCCGGGTAGTTGGCGACTTCTGTACGTGGCTACAGAAGCCTGGGTTAGCCAAATAAATAATAATACTTCTAAGTTCTCATCACAAGAAAGTGGTTCCTCTTTATATTATGTTTTTTGACACTATGTTGAGATTTCTATACATTTTTCTCTAATAATTTTGCTATTTCAATTATTTTATTTCCAAAGCGCTATATCCCGCAAGGGATACTTGCGCCAAACAAGGAGAAAAGTTTATTTACATAAGTTATTTACATTATTCAACGCATGAAAACATTAGAGATCCAGATTTTATAGAAAGTTTAGAATGTATTTACAAAATGAATTGAACTTTAAATATGATTTTTTATCGCGCGGAAATCAAATCGTTAAGTTCACAAACAACTAGTTCATTCTTCATTCTATAATCTTGAAATGCTGGGCAATCGATCAGTAGATGTCTTGAGGTTTGTTCCTCAATACCACAAAAGCAACTTGAATCCTCCACTGCCTTTATTCTATTTAAAAAACTTTTGATATAGATTTAAAAAAGAGAGAGAGAGAGAGAGAGACGGTTAAACAAACTTTATTGACAACTAGTCAATTATGGATGCAAAATAATGATATAATACAGTGAAATTATGATTGAGGAAGGCTCCACCATCTTGCCAGAGTCCTCCTCCAGACGATGAGAGGGTCTTCTTGGACGCCCCGTATCTCCAGGCCCAGGAAGTGCCTGTAGATACGGGTCTTGGCAGACGCCAGGATGGCCAGGGCGTCGTCCTCCAGGTCAAGCCCGAAGATCCATCCCTGCAGGTCAGGGGGCCGCTGGATGATGGTGAAGGCCTCCAGGATGACAGGCCTGATCCGCCTACAGGACCAGTAGCGGTGGGCCAGTGATAGGTCTTCGGACCCACAGGCGATGCAGGACTCCCGGGCTGAGGCCGGATGCGCTGGGTGGGGAAGGGCGTGAAGGGCCAGCCGCACGGCAACGTCGGCATTGTGCCCCGAGAAGGCACCTCGCCGGAGAGAAGGCCAGCTGATGGAGATGGGGATGCTGACGTGGGGAAGCCACCGGGCTAGCAGCTGGGTGATGGGCAGTGCAGCCAGGCGTGGACGTTCTAGCATGCGGCGGGCAGTGCGAGAGAGAGAGAGAGAGACAATTTTTTTTTTTTGACAATTGACATATTTTTATTGACATCTTGTCAATACATGTAAAGTGCACAGTCCGCACTAATTATGAGAAAATGAGAAATTTAAAATGAGGATGATGGTTATAATAAAAAATGATTTTAAAAATGATTAAAAAATACAACTATGTACATGGCGCTTCTGCCACCGCTGCAGAGCCTGATGGAAGATCGCCAATGGGTCCCCAGCGATACCACGCATCTCGCGATCTACGAAGAAAACGTAGATGGCATGCTTTGCCGCTGAGAAGATGGTGATGGCGTGGTTCTCGAGGTTCACCGCGAAGATCCAGGATTGCAGGTCCGGCGGCCGCCCGATGATGGAGAACACCTCTCGGATGAGAGGGCGGACGGCGCTGCAGGACCAGTAGCGATGAGCCAGCGACAGGTCGCTGGAGCCGCAGGCGATGCAGACGGGCTGGCTCGACGCCGGGTGCCCCGGATGAGGCAGGGCGTGCAGGGCCAGCCGCAGAGCGATGTCCGCTGCATGGCCCCCGAAGGAGCAGCGACGGAGAGATGAGAACGCCAGGCTGGTGGAGGGCACGTCGACGACAGGCGCCCAGCGCCGGAGATACCGCGAGATGGGAACGGCGGCCAGGCGGGGACGCTCCAACATGCGACGCGCAGTGCGTGTGCTGATGCGCAAGAACGGCGTGGCCGTCCCGCGCAGCACCACGGCTTCCTCCAAGGTCCGCTCCCTATAGACGCTCGTCGCGTTGTCCGCCACCAGGCGTTGGCAAAATGCCCCAAGAGCAGCTGCATCTTCGCAGGCGCTTCTTGTAAGGCTGGCGATGGGCGGCGGAGCAGGGCCTGCCAGGTCGCGGACGCGAACTCCTCTCCATCTAGAGGGAGCCCGAAGCGATGGCGTCGCCAGGAACCTGCAGGCACCGACGAGGGGCAGGTTCAGTAGAGTGGGGGTAGGCAACACCCGATGGTTCAGGCCCAGGATGGAGGAGGTCTGCCCCCATAGATCCAGCAGCCGGCGGCGGCGAGGCAGCAACCAGGAACCCGAGGACAAGGGGGTCATCCAGGCTCCAGACTCCACCAGCCAAGAGTAGGCGTTCTTGCCTCCATTTCTGGATGCAGCCTGGACCCCCTTGAAGCAGGCGAGGTGGAGTTGGGTCCTGATGTCGAGCAGTCCTACGCCACCGACGGACACAGTACGTGCCAGTAGACCTCCCGGGAGCCAGGCGGCGCGATGGCAAACTCCCCAGACGAACCGCGTCAGCCTGGCCTGCAGTTTGGCGATGTGGCATCACCGGGCAGGTAGCCGTGCAGATGGTGGAGCACCGCCGCCAGTACTAGCGAGTTGGCCGCCCTCGCCCGCCCCACCAGGGAGAAGCCGCGGACAAATGGGGACCATCTGGAGATCGCCCTCTCCAAGATGCCCAGCAGGTGATTTTCCTGGACCGAGGTTCCATGGCCTGATGTTATTTCGCAGCCCAGCATCGTGATGGAGGATGCGGACCACGAGATGCCCAGCGGAGAGTCGGCACGGTCCCTCCAGGCGCCGCACCACAGTCCTTTACTTTTCGGGAAGTTGACGCTGACTCCCGACGCACGCCGGAATTCGTCAAAGATGGTCTTGACTCTCTCAAACTGCCAATCCTCGCGGATCAGCAGGAGAATGTCATCGGCGTACGCCAGGACGTTCCCTCTTCCGAGAATTCTCTCCAAGTGGCGCAGGAGGGGACCCGTAAAGATGGAGAAAAGGGCTGCGCTGCAGGCACAACCCTGCCGAAGCCCTCTGCGCATTTTGAATGGGCGGGTGAAGTTTCCATTCACCTTGATGGTAGCGTCGGCCTCCGCGTAGAGCAGGTGGAGCCATTCCATGAAGGGTGGAGGCAGGCCGATGGTGCGTAGCTGGGAGGCCAGGAACTCTCGGTCCACGTTGTCAAAGGCGGACTGCAGGTCGGTGGAGATGACTGCCAGCGGCGTCTTGTTCTTGAAGGCCAGGGCCACCTCGTCAGACACGCACGCGATGTTCCAGGAGGGACATCTTCCCGGAACGGCGTAAGTCTGGCAATCCGGCACGATAGCTGGAAGGTGGCGACGTAGACGACCCAGAAGAACGCCGCTGACGATTCTGTAGTCCGCCGTCGGAAGTGAAATGGGCCGGTAACCGCTTAGGCCCGGACCACCGTGCGCTTTGGGGACGAGGCAGATGATATTCCTCCTCGATGATTCTGGAAGAGTCCCGCGAAGCTTGGATTCGGCGAGGACTTGATGTATGACTCCACCGAAGAAGTCCTCGAAGCCCTTGACAAGCTCGCAGGGTATGCCATCCCAACCAGCCGCTTTCCCTTGAGGCAGACGGCTGATGGCAACTTCCACCTCATTCAAGGATATATCTGCTCGATGAAGCGGGTCACTGTCCTCCAGAGTGATGCATTCAGTAGCTCCCTCCAAGAACCCAGCGATGTCCTCCGGGCTGCAGGTAGAGCCGTTGAAGCGCTCTCTGAAGGAGTTGAAGACGTAGCACCTCAGGCTCTTTCCCTCGAAGAGGTTCCCCTGGGCGTCGAAGACGGTCGTCAGTTCCGCGCGATGTTGTCGGACACGCAGGGCACGCCCAAGTTCAGGCAGTGAAGGGTAGTCCGCCTCCACGGTCTCAGCCTCGAGCCTGGAGCGAAGAAACCGACTTGCCCTGGTGACGTAGTCCTCATCTTCAACGCGGGGAACGTAGAGGCACTTGATGTCTTCAACGAGTTCCCGCTTCAATTTTCCCCATTTTCCCCATAGATCTCCAGTAGGGTTGCCTTCGATTTCCTGCGAAGCTTCACTAAGAAGCGCCTCAATCCTCTCGATGACTGGCGCTGATCGCAGTAGCGCGGAGATGGATGGCGCAGACGGTGAAGGGGGATCCCCCACTTGGAGAAGGATGGCACGGTGGTCCGAGTTGCGGTAATTGAGGGTCCAGTAACGGGTGACGCGCCCAGAGAGTCTCGATGGTATAAGGACTCGATCCAGACGGGCGGCGTCAACCCGGCTTCCGTAACTGGCGACCCTGGTAGGCAGGTGCGCGGCATCGAAGATGGCGGCGATGTCGACGAGGGCGGTCCGGTCCAGGAGTTCCGCGAAAGCTTCCACGGCTCCAGACCCGATGTCGCTCGAAGACTCCTCGGAGATGTTGATGTCGCCGAGGGCCCACGCATCTTCTCTGATGGCTTCCTCTGCGATGATCTGCAGTTGGAGATGCCGTTCTTCGGGAGTGTGGGAGAGGTGGCAGTTGATGACGCGGGTCTCGAGACCCCGGATCTTGACGCTGGCGATGGCAATCTTGCCTGGCCACAGAACGCGATGCCAGAGGACGGTGACTCCCGGCGCTGCGACGACGGCGAGGCCGGAGCCCCTGGGTGTCGATGATGGCGCTGTAGCCAAGGCATAGGTCCCGGATGTTGTTTAGAGCCAGCACGTTCGTTTCTTGGACAAACGCGACATCAACTGCATGCTGCCTAAAGAAGCAGCACATCTCCACACTCCTGGCGCGAACGGCAATGCCGCGCACATTAAGGGACGCAATGCGGAAGCTCATTGCGTGGTCCTACCTTTGGTGGCAACTGACCGGAGATGGGTGAGTCGCTTGTAGAGGTGGCAGGCTTTTTCATCTACACGGTCGACGAATGTCCCGATGAGGTTGATCAGGCTGTCCAGCTGTTCAGGTTTCTGGTCAGGCAAAAACTTTTTCAAATTGCGTTCGGAAATGATTGCCTGCACGATCTTTTCCTTCTCCATACCCGCTGCTTCGGTATTCTCGAACACGGTGTCTGGGAGCTGTTTAAGTACCTCTTCTAGTTGTCGGAGGGCTTTAGATCTTTTGTCAGTTGATGATTCATCCTCCTTACTAAGGGGATTGGTTTTCAACGGAATCCGGGATCCAGGGGCAATGGTCAAGATAGGAGCGGCAATGTTGGGCGGTCTCTCTTTGCCTGATGTGGCCATTTCTGCCGCCGCTGGTAGAGCTTTGGTACCGCTGGTTTTGTTGGCCGGAGGAGGTTTCATGGGAATATGAACGTTTTTGGCCGGGGCCTTCTCAGGACCATTGTGGCCAATTGCAGCCGGTGTAGTTGCAGCAGGTTGGGACGAGGGCGAGGTCTAGGTGGAAGGAGGAAGAGATCCATGCTGGGAGGTAGGTTGTCGAGTAGAGCGCTCTTCCAAGTCTCTCTTGGGACAGCTGGCACGCCGATGTCCTTGGCGATGACACTTGCTACATTTGACGCCGTAGGAGATGTAGGCTGGCGTCGTTTCACCCCTTGACTTGATCTCCAGTTTCACCGGGAGCTGGTGGATCTTAAGGCCTTCGTTCATGAAGATGAAGGCCTCCCTACTGCCCGTGGTCCAGGAGTAACCTTCGCAGGTTACTATTTCGTAGGCCATCGAGGCCACTTTGCAGTAAGGCCTTAGCGTCGCAACGATGTCGTCATCCTTTAAGGCGATAGGAAGGTTTCCTATGATGATCTTTTCGGCCCTTTTCCTGTAGGGGAAGGCTCTCAGGAGTGTACTGCCGGTGGTGAGGCCCTCCTCGATTAGGCGTTCGGCCTTCTCAGCGCTGGGAAGTGTCACCAGGACATGGCCGGACATCTTCATGAGCTGGTGAACTGAAGATTTCCCCAGCATCTGCTCCAGCGCTTTCATGTACTGGACTTGGTGGAAGTCCGGGCTCCATTCAATGAAGCAACAATGATCAAATGTAGCCGCTGCCGACCTCGCTTTGGCTAGATCTTGCTGCTGTCTGCTAGCTCTTATATGCGTGACAGCATCCCTTACTTCCCGCCTCGGTTGTAGTGATGGCCTGGCTACGGTGGCTTCAGCCTTTGCCACTTTTGCTTGCTGGGTCGGAGATTCCCGGCCTTTTCTTTTGTTGGATTTAGGAATCTTCCAATCCGATTCCAAAGCAGATTGCTTCTCCGAAGCTTCCACTCTTTCCGCCCAATTTGCATCGGCTTGCTTTTTCCCAGCGGCCTGATTTACATAGTCGCCGGTTGTTTGCTTGATTGAAAATGTATTTTTCGAATCAGGCTTAAAAACTTCTTCCGCCGATTTCTCGGCATTGGTAGGTCTTTTCTGGGTGGGAGTACCACCATCAATCTTGTCATCATCCTGGCTCTCCGCCAGTATCGAAAATACATTGGAGATCTCCATCGCCTCCATCTCAATCTCTAGAAAACACGGAGCTCGCGCGCCGCGTGGCCGCACGGCCGAGAGAGAGAGAGAGAGAAAACACGACTATGTTATAAAAATGATAGTTTCAAACCAATTTACTTGATTTTTTTTTGGCAGGAAAAATTGTAATAAAAAAAGGATTCTAAATGCCTAAAACTAACCCCCAGGTTTGAAAAAGAGTCGCATGGAAAGTAGCTATATTAATAAAGTTATAGATGACGATTAAAATAAAAAATGGCTTAGCGTTAAACTAAAATTTTTTATAAATTTTCTAAAACTCTTCCAACAGCAAATGATTACTCTAACAGACTCAAAATCAAATTTAATCAAGATTGGCAAAATAACATCAAACACCGCTGGTTCGATGGGAAAACTCCCCTCCTGAAAACAAGCTCACAACTTAACAGATCAGACTTCACCATGCTTTCCTGTCTTAGAACAGGCCATCTACGTCCAATGATTTTCACAAGTGGATCCAAAACCTTTCCGAATTGCTCCAAATGTCAGGATTCTCCAGCGAGCCCAGAACACATCATGCAATGCATCGGGCATTGTCGAACAGACATCTACACCGACACAAGCTGTGGTCATCGAGGCGATAAAGAAGCCTTCAGGATCTGGTCTAGACTTGAAGTACAGACCTGGGACAAGAAAAAATAAATAAACTTTCTAGAAATAACCTTGTGAAGATAAATCTCAAAATTGAACTAAAACATACAAAGGTTAACTATGATAATGAGTAAAATAAAATTATATAAATATTTTTATACATAACAATAATGAACAACTCATCATAACTCCGCCTTTGCCGATCCCAAGCCAGGAATAAAAAGGAGGGGAAGCAGGAACAAGCTCACTAAAAATCCTGGGCTCAGGCTGGCCCGGCTGATAGTACCCTTTAAGGGCTTCTAATCCAGGGATACAGGATGAGCAGCGTTTGTACTCCATGTTAGGAGCGGCTGCACATGGCGTCTGTTCCTCATGTCAGAGGCGGCCATTTCTTTTGGAGCTAAGTCGGCCTGCCACTGAGTAGTGCTCCCAGTCTTAATGAAAAAGGCAAACGCATTCTACTTCCCCAGTCATGATGGTTGTCAAAAGTCTCAAGCTTTACAAGCTTGATACCCTAATATGATTGAGTGAAGATAAGAAAGAAGACAACTCATCATCATTATATATATAATCTCCTTAAAAAAAATCAAAATTTCAGGACAATTTACCTCTGTGAACTACTGAATCAATTATTACCAAATTTACATATGTGTAACCCTTTTTTTTAACCATTGTATGTTTTAGGTCAATTTTTATATTTATCTTCGCAATGGTATTTCTGAAAATTTAAATAAAAATTATAAAAGTTTTCAGTTTGACGCTAAGCCATTTTTAAATTTTAATCTCCATCTTTACCTTTATTAATATAGCTACTTTCCATGCGACTCTTTCTCAAACCTGGGGGGTTAGTTTTAGGCATTTAGAATCCTTTTTTTTATTTCAATTTTTCCTGCCAAAAAAATCAAGTAAATTGGCTCAAACCTATCATTATTATTACATAGCAGTGTTTTTTCTCTCTCTCTCTCTCTCTCTTTTAATCTATAGCTAAATTATTAGAGAAAATGTATAGAAATCTCAACCTAATGTCAAAAAAATAATATAAAGATGAACCACTTTCTTGTGATGAGAACTTAGAAGTATTATTATTTATTTGGCTAACCCAGGCACCTGTAGCCACGTACAGAAGTCGCCAACTACCCGGGCTTGTCCTTCAGACCTAAATATTCTTTGTTTTATATACAACTAGCCGAATGACCCGGGCAACGCCCGGGTTTGACCAGATTAAATGTTTTTATTCAAATACTATTCGTTACAATTATAAATTGGCGCCGTGGATGTCACTCTTGTGAAACGTCCCGCTCCAAACCGTATATGTGCATTAGGTCAGCTGATATTACCTCCCAATCTTCACCGCTAGAGGCGCTGCTCGCGAGCGAAAGGGTAAATTAGCAACGCAAATTTGCAAATAACTCGACAAATATTCGGGAAAGAGACCTGAAATTTTCACTATAAGTTTTTCCAGGTTCTACTCTATATACTCTTCAAATTTCAATCAGATTATTTACGTATTAGGAACGTGCATAGCCGACAAACATACATATATACACTGACTTTTATATATATAGGGATGCAATTGGAGGTCAAATGCATGAGGTGGTGCCAAGCAGGTTTATTTCTTAGAAGATTTCCTAGGGTTTCTGGACTTAGTTTCATGTTTCCTAGGAGAATGGTTGCCTGGAATATTTAGTATTCAAAGTCTGGACAGGTGAAAAAAAAAAGAGATGATCCACAGTTTGGAGTTCACTTTGGCAATAGAAGCAGATTGGTTCTTTTTTCATTATCTTTGTGTAGTCTGCCTGGACGTAACCATGACCTGTCAGGATTGTTGTTGAAGTAAATCCAAGTTTGTTAACATGGAGATCAATATTCTTAGATTTCTGATGGAATGATCTCCAATGTAAAGATCCGTCCATATTTCCTGTGCGAGCTTAGAAGGTAGGCTACATAAAGAAAAATGAACATATTTTAAAAAATGAATAAATTCTCTCTATCGAGGTAACCCGAATTCCTGGAGCCACCACGTACTAAAGTCGCCAACTATCCGGGTTGGTCTTTAGACTCCACATCTAATGGTTGACATCCATCCAGTTTATCAGATGTATTGTACTTGGGAATGTTCTGTAGGTCTTCAGAGGTAATTAAATAAACAGGATTGGCAATATAATGTCGAAAAAAAGAGAGACAGAAAATAGAGAGTTTTGCTACAATAAAATAACATTCTTCAAGCACATCTCACAGAAAAAAATAATATTTTAAAAAATTTACTTTTTTTAGTTCTAAAGAGTGTCAATATATTACCCACAATTTACAAGCATGTATGTGAATGGTGCTATTTGAACTTCACAAAACAAAACAAAATGTATACGTTTTAGAGAGAGAGAGAGAGAGAGAGAGTATTATAAAAGATTTGTTAATCTTGACTCAAAAGAATTACTATTTTATTATTATAACTAGCCGAATGACCCGGGCAACGCCCGGGGTTTACCCGATTAAATGCTTTTATTCAAATACTATTCGTTACAATTATAAATTGGCGCCGTGGATGTCATTCTTTTATAATATACTAGCGGACGTACCCGGCTTCGCCTGGGTTTTACCCGAGTAAAGGTTTGTCTAACGAATCTCTCGATAAAGTGAACATTTTTTCCCGGTCCCTTTAAAAATGCTCGATTGCCTCTCAGACTTTAATGACCGATATGTCCTCACTTCTTTTTTCTAGATTTGGTTCATTTTGTCTCCTCTCTAATTGTAAAGATGTTGCTGTATCACCTCATAAGCATAAATAAATAAATATTAATTGGTTCCCTCGGTAATTGGAAGTTAAAGGAATAGTATCTTGCCTTGGAATTGTATCATTATTCTTGTCTCAAATAAATTGCCGTGTCATCCTGAATTTTGTCTTTCCTAATTTTCTACATTACAAAATCATCGTATCATCATGATAATATTTAGAGCAGATTGTTGAATTATAACAGACTAGACGAATGGCCCGGGCAACGCCCGGGTTTTACCCGAGTGCGTATATATTTTTAAAACGTTTTAATTCAAATACTATTCGTTACAATTATAAATTGGCGCCATGGATGTCACTCTTGTGAAACGTCCCGTTCCAAACTGTGTGTTTTTAAAATGTTTTAATTAAAATACTATTCGTTACAATTATAAATTGGCGCCGTGGATGTCTCTCTTGTGAAACGTCCCGCCCCTAACTGTGTGTGTCTTGAAAATATAAAAATAAAAATGTGAATTTTCATAAAGATTTCATCATGTCGATTTTTTTTTTTTTTTGCATTTCACCTACTAAATCGATAGAGATAATTACATTTGCAACATGAACTTAGGTATATTGACTAAATAGAAAACTGCATAGTAATAAAGATCATTTTTTAAAGGCACCATATCGTTTTTTTTTTCAATAAAATCGAAACAAAAATTAACGATAAATAACGATAATTGCCTTAAAAAGAAATTGCCTTAAAAAAAAAGAAACATTCGCGGTGATTTTGTCTTGCATTCGTTTATACAATTATTATATACGAATGACCCGGGCAACGCCCGGGTTTTACCCGATTAAATGCTTTTATTCAAATACTATTCGTTACAATTATAAATTGGCGCCGTGGATGTCATTCTTGTATAATATATAAATGAGTTTTAAAAATTGTAAAAAAAAAAAAAAAATGCATCGGCCGGGAATCGAACCCGGGCCGCCCGCGTGGCAGGCGAGCATTCTATCACTGAACCACCGATGGTTATGAAAATTCCCATCCGTGAGCTTCAGACAAACAAACAGACAGAATAAGGCAAATATATAAGTAGATACGAATGACCCGGGCAACGCCCGGGTTTTACCCGATTAAATGCTTTTATTCAAATACTATTCGTTACAATTATAAATTGGCGCCGTGGATGTCATTCTTGTATAATATATAAACGAGTTTTAAAAATTGTAAAAAAAAAAAAATGCATCGGCCGGGAATCGAACCCGGGCCGCCCGCGTGGCAGGCGAGCATTCTACCACTGAACCACCGATGGTTATGAAAAATCCCATCCGTGAGCTTCAGACAGACAGAATAAGGCAAATATATAAAGTAGATAAATTAGAATATTTATCATGATTATTTTTAGGCGAAAAGTTATTTCAAAAATTTTTTTGCGAGAAACCTTCCCAGCACTATACTAAATAACTTCCCAAAGTTTCATGGCGTTCCAATGAGTGGTTTGGTCAGGCATAAAGGACAGACACACACACATACATTCATTTTTATAAATAGAATAGATAAATGAGTTTTAAAAATTGTAAAAAAAAAAATGCATCGGACGGGAATCGAACCCGGGCCGCCCGCGTGGCAGGCGAGCATTCTACCACTTAACCACCGATGGTTATGAGAAATGGCCATATTTGGGTAATTATTCCATTCACAAAAGCAAACGGTGACAGAGTTGATTGCATGACGCTGATAACTGTATATATTAATAAATAATTAAAATTATAATAATAATAATGAAAACATTTAATAAAAATAATTAATTCAGGGTTTCATCTTTTTGTCTATTTTTTCTATTTACATTCAAATCGATTATGATGATTAAATATTTTGATATAGGTAGGATATACAGCAGTCCACACCTCGGAGTAGTTTGGTGTACGATCGTTTTGCGATATATATACGAGAAAATATTTCGAAAATTTTACTTCAGAATTCCCCAATGAGATTTAGCCTTATGAGCAATTCCTGATGGCTACACTTTCTTTCATTTACATTTTTTTTTTCGCGGTGGGATTAGATTAATTATTGTATTATATACGGTTGGGTCAATAAATAATGCAAAATCATCAATCATTTTTTATTTGACAAACCATAAAGATAAAACTTTGTATATATAAATACCTAACTATTAGCTATATATCAGCATCATTCAATATATCCACCTTCCCTCTGTACCATTTGGTCCAGCGTTCTTTCCAACTTACAAAAGCACTTTGGTAAAATGCTACATCTTTCTTTCTGAACCCCCCTTTAACCTCGTGGAGTAACATTTTGTCATTTTCAAATGTTCTACCGCGTAGAGAATTCTTTAATTTACCAAACAGGTAGAAGTCGGAAGGAGCCAGGTCAAGACTGTAAGCTGGGTGAGGCATTAAAGTCCATTCATATCTGGAAATTTAGGCAATGTCTGTTGCGCGGTGTGAGGTCTTGCATCGTCCTGATGAAATTTGATTTGTCAGTCTTTTAGGCTCGGCCTTTTTGTTGAAATGGCTCTTCTTAGGTTTTCTAATGATTTACAATATTTTACCTTGTTGATGGAAGTATTATTTCAAGCATGTCAATGAATATGAGCCCATCTTGGTCCCAAAAAACCGTGATCATGATTTTGTCTTTGGATAGGGAAAGCCTTGGTTTTTTCTTGACTGGAGACATTTTATGGGCCCATTGGATTGATTGACGCTTTGAAGAAGGGTCATAATAATAAACCCAAGTCTTATCACACGTTATGACTTCTTTAAAGGCCTCAGAAGCTGGTTTATTTCCAAGATTGCATCATTCCTCGTATTAGAAGCTTTGGCACCCATTTTGAGCACAATTTTCGATAGCCAAGATCTGAAAATAGTTTAAGAACACCTCCTTTAGATATTGAAAGTTTTTTCATGAATTGATATGTCGTTATTGTCCGGTTATTCTTGACAATTTCCTTAACAAGAGCCAAATTTTGGTCTGTTGTGAGAGTCGAAGGTTTACCTGGCCTCTCTTTGTCATGAAGATCAAAATCACCTTTCTGGAAGCGTTGAACCCATCTCTGTATAGTGCTTCTATCCAATGTTTCGTTTCTATATACTGGCTGAGGTTTTGAGTGAATTGTTGTGACTAAAATGTCACCAGACTTAAAAGAGATAACCCAGGCTTCTGGAGCGCATCCTTAGATCACCAATTACCCGGGCTGTCCTGCAGTTTAAGAGTCTTCCTTGCTTTCCTTAGTGAACCAGTTCACCAAGTATTTCCGGTCCAGTTTGTTTCATGGTAGGTTCAACAGGGCAGTGCTGTTGAAAGAGGGCAGTCCAAGGAGTGAAGCCGTCTGATATAGTTGCAGTTGGAATGCTGGGCAGTTGTTGAGAACATGCTCTATTATTTGTTTTTCATTTTGAAAGTGTGGACGAGTTAGATCAGAGACTTTTTTTTATTCTGGCCAGGTCGGTTTCGACATTTCCATTTCACGTAAGAGGGTTAAGATTGATGTTCCAAGGTGTATATTGCTGAGGTTCTTTTTAATATAGCCTGGAGTGGGTAAGGTTTTCTCAGGTGACAAGTTGACTCGTCAGTGAAATATTATTTGGTCCATGGTTGGTGAGAAAATTGATTGCTGTTATTTTTCGCCAACTTCTTTGGAAGTTCTATAAAATAAGGTGGAATGATAGATTTAAGAGTCATTTTGAGAGCCTGTAATCACCCAATAAAAATGTAATCGGAAGTCATCCTGAGTGAGCAAGTGGAAATAAGAGGTAAAATTAGCAAAATTAAAATTTGGAACAAATAAAAATTGACTATATGACTAAAAACGAATAGAAAATTTCAGGTATAATATATTATAAAGATTTATCATAAATATTGAAGGTAAAAATTCAGTAAAACCTAACTACTTACTAATCAGTTTAATCGCCTTAATTTACATAAGATAGAATATTATATTAGAAACACATCCCCCACATGTAATCTATCATTTAAGTTTATTAAAGTAAATCATCTCAATAAGGTTTGACATTGGCTGTCATTCTATATAGATCTGTTTATTGAACGGGTCGTTCATCTTGTTATTATAACATTGATTTTGAGAGATAGGCAGTTTCTTACACACACACAATCTTATTTTTTTTAGGAAAACACATTCTACTGAATTGAGAATAAAGAATCATGGAGAGAGATAAAATTATCCTTATGATTAGATAAAAGAAGATTGCTTGTAGAGAAAAGATGGATAGACTTTTACGTTGAAGACCATATAACCAGAAATATAAGACGATTTTCTGTCATTTCAAAACTACTGATATAAACAATGCTACCTACCAAACATCAAACATGAATCTACCTTAGCAACACTAATAATTGTAAAAAAAGTGCGAAATCATAAGGCGAAAAGTTTCTTTTAAAGTTTTTATTATTTTGCCCAGATTTTTCGAGCATTACTGCCCTTCCACAGGAGACAAAAAACTGATTTCGCTGATTTTTATGAATTTGTTCCATGTGTTATATAACCCAACTTATGATTATGTTTATGATTACATCCAGATAGACTAGGGACAAATATATTGTAGGATGATCCAATTTTCCTAATTTCCCAAATGAAGCCGTGGACCACCTCTCTTCTTTCAAATACCCAACCATCCTACACCATAGAATACTAGGTAGTCATCCTTATAGGAATCACCTGGGTTCCTGGAGAGTACATAATACTACTAGGATTTTTGTTGTTGTTGTCATGTCCAATGAAGAGCCTCAGATGTCTCCATGCATCTCTATCACAGCAGCAGCAATGTCCACCCACTATCTTGGGTGTGTAAAGCTGCTGCTCTGGGTCCATGTCAATTTTCTGCAAGGCTGCGGCCATTGCTGGGCATGAGAATATGTGGATAGGTTCCACACCAGGACAAGTACAACAAGTACTAGGGCTGTACTTCAGACATAAGAACCTCCTCGATAAGGCAAATGGAGGTTCAAGTTATGAGGTGTGTTATTAACTGGAGATGTTTTAATTATTAAAAATGATGTTAAAACTTTAAATATATATATATATATATACAGTAGAACCTCCCTTTAGTGGACACCTTTCCACAAAGGACAGTTTTCATTTGCAAAATTACCATTTTTACAATTTAGCAACTCCGGTAAGAGGACACCTCTCCCTAAAGGACACTTTGGCTCTGCAATTAGATGTCCTTTACAGGGAGGTTCTACTGTATATGCTGAAGTTGAAAGTCTTTATTGAAACATTCCTTAAAATATGAAAAATAATTAAAAAAAAAAAAAAACTATTTTAAAATAATAAAAATTTCTACAATTCTATATTTTTGATTTGTGCTAATACTTAAAAATAAATACAAAAAAAATAATAATAATAACTTAGCCCTGGAATCTTTATTTATTTTATTACAATTTGACAATATTAATATACTTTTAATAAAAAAATAAACAGAATATTATTAGGAATAATAAATTATCATCATATTCTATTTTATTATTCATAAACATATTTTTATTATTATTTTGCCAAACTTTTTTTTTAATATAAAATATAATCCTTTAAGGCGTTCTGCACTTCAGGAACTCAGGTTATCCACCTCTCTCTATATATATATACTCATATAAAAATTCAAAGTTTTTTATATGCCAAACGTAAAAAGATTTAAGGTTGATTACTTTGGCGCCACTCTTCTAGAAGAATGCAGCATTTGTCTGGGCGATATCAAAGAAAGAGCATTCCCTGAATGTTGCCAACATCAGTTTTGTTTGGAATGTTTAAAAGAAGCCGCCAAGTATCGGAATAAATGTCCAATTTGTCGTGGTAAATTTAAAAAAATAATTTTCAATGTTCGTGGAGACAAAAATTTCGAATCAATCCAAGTGACAAATGAACAGCCTAGAAGTTTTGGCGGATGGTTAGATATAGTTGTTTCTGCGATACATTTAAGGGATATTAGTCGAGGCAGACTATTATTTGATAGCGTTTTTAATGATATAGCACGGTATGAGCCAGAAAATGCGGGACCTCGCCCAAGGATAAGACTTTCAATTCGTGAGCAGCCAGGAATATGGGAACCTCGCCGAAGGATAAGAAATTCGAATCGTGAACAAGAAAATGAGGCACCTCGCCGAAGGATAAGGAATTCGAATCGTGAACAAGAAAATGAGATACCTCGCCCAAGGACAAGAAGAAATTCGAATCGTGAACAAGAAAATCAGGCACCTCGTCGAAGGACAAGGAATTCGAATCGTGGACAAGAAAATGAGGCACCTCGTCGAAGGACAAGGAATTCGAATCGTGGACAAGAAAATCAGGCACCTCGCCGAAGGACAAGGAATTCGAATCGTGAACAAGAAAACGAGGCACCTCGTCGAAGGACAAGGAATTCGAATCGTGGACAAGAAAATCAGGCACCTCGCCGAAGGACAAGGAATTCGAATCGTGGACAAGAAAATCAGGCACCTCGCCGAAGGACAAGGAATTCGAATCGTGAGCCATAAATTAGGGCACCTCGTCGAAGAATTAGGAATTCGAATGTTGAGCCAGAAATTGAAACACACCCCGCCCCTGAAGAAATAGAAATTTAAATATAACTTGCTGCAACTAAGAGAAATTACATTAAAAATTAGATACTAGATATTTTAACTATTTCCATATAAAGCCATTTTAAATATATGTCACCAATAAAATTTGTTTTATTATTATTTTTAATTTATATATGTACATATACAGATATATCTCAGTAAAATATCATATATATAAAAAAACCTTTAAGACTTTTCATCTTGTGCAAAATTCTTCAACCAAAGAACGGGGGCTTTAAAAATTTGAAATTGGACTTGAATACAGTATCGATAGATAGCGAAAGACACACAAAATAAAATATAGGTAATTAAAGAAGAAATATAAAAATCATGTTGGAGGTTTTGTTGTATTCTTTTTTTGGAAGAGCTTTGTAAAAATGGAATAATCTCTTTGCTCGACTTTGATATGAGATTATCGCGTCGGTTTGGTCAGATAACAGTTGGTGGATTTTCCAAGAAATGTCTCCCTTTCTTTTATAAGACATTGCCAGTCAAAGAGATAATGGGACCACACTTAAGGCATTTTGTTTATACAGATAAATACACAAGGCCTTCCTTTCTGAAAGACCTGATATGAATTTCCTAAAAAAAAATGAAGCGATTCTAAATTGTGCCATATAACGGCGTGTGGAATTAGTTTGCATTCCACAAGTAAAACCAGGGTGTTATCTAGGCCAGCAACCTCTTGAGTCGGAAAAATTAAAATTTACAAAATATTAAAGTTTTTTCTTGCCAACAATAAATAGTACTTGCATAAATATTTGCGTATGGAACTAAAGAGCCGCAGCTTCACATCCAAAGAACCGCCTGTGACTCGCGAGGTTGCCGACCTCTGATCTAGGCAGATTTAATAGTCGGCTGAGACATCAATTTTATCCACTACAGTTTTATGATAGGGTGCCAAACATCGGAGCTACATAGAACAATATTGTTATAACTAATGAGTAAATGTTGCTTCAAATCGATTCGTTTTTTGGAGAGAGAAGCGTGAAAATATCTTTATAATCGCTAACCAAAATAGATGATTTTTGAGCCCCGATGGCCGCATAAAGCGGGAATATATACAAATCACTATGACCAAGCTGGGAAGTCTAGAGACACGATCCCCGTCAGGGAAGAGGCAGGTTAGGCCGGATTGGGTCCGCGGAGGTCAGGAAAGAGAAATATGGTCAATATCTCTATTATATACATCTCAATAGGGA
The DNA here is from genome assembly GCA_030710605.1 of Cordylochernes scorpioides. Taxonomy (NCBI): domain Eukaryota; kingdom Metazoa; phylum Arthropoda; class Arachnida; order Pseudoscorpiones; family Chernetidae; genus Cordylochernes; species Cordylochernes scorpioides. The sequence continues at coordinate 44,109,420 of CP092864.1, forward strand.
TATAGGTAATTATTCCAGTCTATTCGCCAGTTGATTAGTTCTTTACTGTCACGTGAACATGAAGTAGTAAAATGAGCATGATTTTTTAACTCAATGTTTACATCGATAAAATAATTCAAGATGTTAAATAACATTTTATTTTTTACACATATTACTATAATTTTTTATAAATTTTTGTCATATTGTACGTTTTACAAGGTCGTATTTATGAATAATATTGATATGATACTTTTTTTGATCATTATATTTATAGAAATCTGATTTGTTTATCTGTAATGGAAAGTTTTAACGGTGAATCGATTTTATTCTACTGATACATTTTACTTCTTCCTGAAATGTCGCATGTACGAGTCTATACTTCAAATATGCATATAAGGTGAACCAAATAAAATGTTTTTTTAATTAAAATTCTTAACTTTATATTAATTAGCTATATATTTTTTTAATTGCTGAGGATTTTGGTAAATCGTTTACATAACTAACTGGAGTAATTCTTTGTTTAAAAAATGCTACATTTCAAATATGTAAGTAAGAGGTCTATATATATAATCCATGTTCTTTTTACCAAATAAAGATAATTACAATTCTATAAATAACTCTTTGCATCAATAATGAGTAAAATTAATCATGCCTCCAGGGAAAGGTGTCTTTTAAAAACATTTTTATTATTTTCTAGCTTTCAGGCATGGACGCCCTTCTACAGGAGAAGGCCCTTATACCAGGTTTTCTCCCGTAGAAGGGCGTCCGTGCCCGAAAGCTAGAGAATAATAATAATGTTTTGAAAAGACACTTTTCCCTAGAGGCATGATTAACACTTTCGACTCGAGAGACGCGAATTCGCGTCCTTGCCGACGTTTCACAGGTACATTAGGTCAGCTGACATCTCCCCCCAACCCGCTGATAGATAGACAAGAAGGTATGGGACAAGATCCTGCTGGACGCGAAATCGGTATTAATATTATATTTGATTTTGAAAATCGAGGACGCGAATTCGCGTCCTTTGGGCTTGATTCAAAATCGGAAAGGACATGAATTCGCATCCCTTGGGTCGAAAGTGTTAATTTTACTCAAAGATAATTAAATTTTGAAATTCATAAAGATGATAGTACAAAAATGAATAATTATTTTCAACATAGATATTTATGATAGGTAGGGTACCATGACACCAGATATTTTCATCCACTATCTTGATATTAGTATTTAATAACCTTGGATTTGCCTGGATTCGGTCAAAGCCAATGGTTTGCTAATAACATTTCAACTGAATATTGAATTATTAATGGTAGTAGTAATGGAAATAGTCATTTATTATTATATTTAAACATCATTTTCTGACCTCATAATATGCAAATCAGCCAGTATTTGCATATTATGACACATTCACTAATATGCATATTCCAGGGTAGACACAATGAAACTTACTCCTTCAAAACTTTATCCTAACAAAGTTTCATCTGGACATGTCAAATATTGTGCAAATATATACAGACTATAGAATATGTTAATTATCAGTTACTGAGCTATTTTGTATATCATAGCATTGAATTTGTTTCCATTACTCCAACCACACTAACTATTTATTGTCACATAAGGAAATACAAACTTCAGAATGACAATTTATTTGATGTAAAAAAAAAAAAAAATGCTAATCTGTGTATGGTGGTGTCTTGTCCATGGAGCAGATCAGATTGGTCCATGCACCCTGATCATAGTACCGGCCAACAAAGGTGCTTTGTTCATATGGATGTACTCTTCTGGATTGATATCTGCCAAATAGAGGGCTGCAAGGATGGCCGGGCAACTGTATATGTGGTCCAGAGTGAGTTGGGTCTTGTGATATACAGTTAAACCTGTCGCCCACTCTTGGGACTCACCAAAATAGGGTGCTATAGACACGTCACTTTTAATGTAAAATGTTTACATTTTAATGTTTAAAATCGGGCGCTATAGAGAGGAAGGCGCTATTTAGAGGGGGAGCTATAGACAGACAGGTTTAACTGTATATATGTGATATATAATCTGTGCATAAAATATTAAATAGTTTGATTATAGCTTATGGTAGCTGTGACCAACTGAATGCAAATCTTGTTGTTATGGAGCTGACATGTTTCTGTCAAGGATTTCCCTGTAGTCTTGAAAGTTTGTCCCAAGTTGCTTTGCATCAATTTTCTTTCAGCATGAAGAGCTGCTTTATTTGTCATATCGTCTATAAGGACATCATCATCTTGAAGAAAAGTCTTGAATTTGACAAAGTGGTGGAACCCCGGAGTCAGTTGCAGAAAATGTAGTTCACAGCACAGAAGACCTCAAGGTCTGCTCGGCAATCTTCAGTTTGTCTTCTCTAAACTACCCAGCATCTCCACCAAAGTTTCACATAGAAAAATTAGGAAAGAAAAAACTTCATAATGCCATGGCAATTTATTTTATGTATGAAATAATATTATTATTTATAAAATACTAGAGAGAGAGGTAAACAGGGGAATTTATGGGGTAGTAAAATATAATGAATAAAATTATTATTTTTTTCTTTTCCCAGGTCTGGACTTCAAGTTTAGACCAGATCCTGAAGGCCATGCCTCTTTATCGCCTCGATGACCGGTCGGTGTAGATGTCTGTTCGGCAATGCCCGATGCATTGCATGATGTGTTCTGGGCTCGCTGGAGAATCCTGACATTTGGAGCAATTTGGAAATGTTTTGGATCCACTTGTGAAAATCATTGGACGTAGATGGCCTGTTCTAAGACGGGAAAGCATGGTGAGTTGGTTGAATAAAATTGTTAATTTGTGCATAAAATAATAAATATTTTGTTACAATATGATATCAAAGTTTCATTTATATAAGTCATGTATAGTGGAATGTGGCAAACAGAATATGCAAATATGACTGATTTACATATTCAAAGGTCAATATTATGACAGACTTCTTCCAGACCAATATTGAGTCAAAATTACATCATGTAGGTCAAAATTATGGAAAGGTATGAGAAAAATCAAACATTTCTTCCCTATATACAGTGGGGTGGGGACTAATTATTATAATTCTCTTTACTTTATAAGGGGACTCAGTGGAAGGGTGGTCTAAATTGTTGGTCTTCGACCCAGGATCGAATCCTGCATTGGTTACTTTTTTTCTGATAAAAAAAAATGCTCCAATGGCCCCCGATTCTTGTAAAAGTCCAATCCCACCAGTGAGTACAAGTAACCAAATGGGGCTCTGGCACATTTTTAAGTGCAGAAATCAAACTGCTTTTCACATGTGTAGACATATGGTGCACTTACAGTAAAAGCAGTTGCCAACTTCTGGAGATGGTAAAAATGTTGTTACCGAAACGTCACACCCTATTTATTTATTTGGTCTTATTACCTTGTGTTTATAATCTATAATCCAAATTGAGCCTTATCATTTTTATAGACTTCAATGGACCTAAGAAGTTATTCTTCTTATGAGCTGAAGAAAATGGATTCTACTCACTATGATTATCATGGCCTGTACCACATGTACTAGTGATAATAATTAAAAAAAACTTTACTTTATAGTCCTGTTATGTTGTTGGTGCCCATCAAGCTTGACTCCAATCTGCTCTACAATTTGGATTATAGATTAAAAACAAAAGGAAATAACACCAAATTCAGATAAATAAGTAGTGTGTGATGTCTCGGTAAGAGTGTTTATTTATTTGAATTGTGTTTCCACAATATGGTCTGTTGGTGACCATCACTCGTAGCTCATTTAGCGACATTTGCTTCCTTGACCCCTTCCACCCAGTTCAATTTTTCACAACACCATTTTTTTTTCTAATCCATTTGCTCTCATTAGATATTCTTCTTTCTTATCTCCACTCAATCATATTAGGGTATCAAGCTTGTAAAGCTTGACACTTTTGATGGTGTCTCCCGGGGATGAGTAGAGCTCATCAATGGATGAGTCAATACAGTCAATAATGTGTTTTGGTTGCAGGTTGAGAATTGCACATAGTACATAGTGGGAAAACCTTGCAACCATTCTGGAAAGTCATTGTCCATAGATGACCAGACTTAATCTCATTAGGTATCAGAAGTAGGTTAGTCTTTTTTGCATATTTAGGATTCTCTCTCTAGATATCTATACCAGAATAAATTATTTAATATTGAAATATTTGTCCTTTTTTCTGTCCATGCCCCTCTCTAAGTAGCTATCCCCTTGTCAACATTTCAAAAACATTAACTAGAAACATAAGGTGTAATAAGATCTAATCCCCAAATTCAATAAATTGTGACGCTTCAGTAACAATGCTATTACTGAAACATCAAGTAAAATGAATTTATTTTGATCTTATTACCTTATATTTCTAATCTACAATTCAAATTGTACCTTATCCGAAACATTTTTTTTTTTTACTTTTTCTTTTCTGAGAATCCAACTCTCACACACAAAAGTGAAACAAAAATGCCTTTACAATTTTCGACCGTCTTCAGAGAAATGCCTTTTTTCATATTTTTATGATCTTAAGAAGAGATGACCTTTATATTTATAGTTTTAAAGTGTATGGGAGTGGGGATTCATGTTTCAAAAGGCTAATACTAATATAAAGAATGTGTCTAGAAAGCCAATTATCTGCTGCCATATGTTCTATAGAGCAAGCTAATTGGCCAAGACATTGTTAGAGAGCAAACAGGATGATATTTAGTTCAATAATGGAAACAATGTCTTATCACAGGACCTATGGGAGAAACTGCTGCTTATCATAAAACAGCTCGAGGAGCATGAACTCATGGAATTCATGTAATCTTTACACAAGGGATAAGAAACAACAACAACATATCTTATCACAGTTAGTCTGGATTGTGTTCCCTACAGACAGTAAAACCCCGCTAAAATGAACCTAGGATATAGCAAACCTTTCCTTATAATGAACCTGAAATAATTCCCATTTTTATTTTATAATACAGTGGCTATATAATGCACCATGGCTATAGTGAACCACAGGTTCATTCCCATTGGGGTTCACTATAGAGAGGTGTTACTGTGTATACATATATATAGACAGGATGCCTATATATGTCTGAATATTATTACATAAACTGTTATTTGTTAAACATTGCACATGATGTCAATGTTTGTGGACACCCTCACATTATGCATGTATGACTCAAGTAAATATCAGGCAGTTAAAAACATAAAAGGTCCATCTACTAACCTCATTGTTCATGGCAAATCCACCATGGAACCTCCTTAAAAATAGCAAATCTCTCTCTCTCTCTCTTGTCTATAACATCATAATTCTAAAGTTTCAACAGTAGCCAAAACAAAAATAAACAATAACTGGAGGATCCCACCTAAGCACAGTTGGTACATCTTTGGAGCAGTGGCCACCCAGACCTTACGGTCCATAAACCGGCATGCGAAGGCATACCCATTGCTGACATCCAGGTCACACAGACAAAAAGGGAATGATGCATTCTCCATGCACCGAGCGGCCATTGGTTGGCCCCTCGCGCCTGCCATTATGGTCTGGCTCCATGGGGTCGACCAATCAAACCCACAGGCGTCTTCGAGAGTTCATGGCAAGGTTGCTGACCGAGCCCTCTCGTTCGGACTTAGTTAAACCCGTCCTACGCCCCAATAGGACTGTTGGTACAGTGGAGTGGACCCAGAGGAGCTCTGAACATCAGAAATAGACAGCATCAAACGACACTAACAAGATTTAGAACAGGCCATCTCAAGCCATTGAAGATAGAAAATAATAACAAAATCTACCCCACTTGCCCGAAATGTAGCTTGGCACCTGCAGCTCCAGAACACATTTTGGCTTGCATTATATGCACTAGACAGGACCTTTGGGAAAGGCCACTGCTTATCATAAAACAGCTCGAGGAGCATGAACTCATGGAATTTGTGTAATCTTTACACAAGATTAAACAACAACAAAGTTTCAACTGTGTAACAATCTTAAATGACCTTGTTATAATGAAGTTTATTATGATGCATTAGCAGCGCCATCTATTATAACAATTCAAAACTATTATAGACGTGTATGATTCTTTTAAAAATTAAACAATTTCTACTGCCCTTACTACAAGTCGGTGGACGAGTGGGTAACCCCCTCGATTCCCGACAGTCATGAACCGGGATTGAATCCCGCGTTAACATTTTGTTTAATATGTGATTAACCTTCACATATTATTAACTGTTTCAATTATCATAAACTAGGTTGCTCTTGCTGAGCGGTACCTATTAATGTGATTTGAACCCGTACTGCAATGGAAAAATTAAAGGGAGGGCCTGGCTTTAATTTTTCCATTGGAGTAAAAGCAGTAGAAATTGTTTAATTTTTAAAAGAATCATACGCGTCTATAATAGTTTCGAATTTTCATAATGAAGTTTGCCTGTTTAGCAATAAATATTGTTATAAATTATATAGATATTTTTAAGAAAAAGGCATCTCCTTATCGTGAAACTAAAAGAAGATGCCTTTTTCTTAATTTATCTACCTATCCCAGTACAATTTCACATTTGTACTATTTTTTCACATTATATAGATATGCTGTTTACCAAATCATAACGTTAATTGGTTTTGTTACCTTGTGTAATAATTAACCAATATATTGATAAGGCACAATTTGCATTATAGATTATAAACACAAGGTAATAAGACCAAATTACTTTAGTCTAACTATACCAATGAGTTATTATTTTTTTCTTTATCCCTAGTACACGTGGTACAGGGCATGATAATCATGGCGGTTAGAAGAAGGCAACTGCTTTTACTGTAAGTACACCACATGTGAAAAGCAGTTCGACTTTGCATTTACAAACGTGCCAGAACCCCCGTTTGGTTACTTGCACTTGCTGGTGGGGTTGAACTTTTGCAAGAATCAAGGGCCATTCGGGCATTATTTTTAAATCAGAAAAAAAGTGCTCAATGCTGGAATCGAACCCAGGTCGTAGTGGTCAAAAACCAATGGTTTAGACCTTTCTTCCACCAACCCCCTTACCAATGAGTTATAGTAACCAAATAATACTTTGTAAGCACATAGTCAAAACCAATTCTCCCTGTGTGGTGTACCTACAGTAGTCTTACTAATGATTAGGTACAGTTTGATTATAGATTAGAAACACGACAATAAGACCAAATCAAAATAAGTAGCATGTGACATTTCGGTAACAGTTTTGTTACCATCATACACATCATTTATTTGGTCTTTTTACCATAAGTACATGATAAGGCACAATATTATAATGATATAAATTCAGTACTTTTGTCTGAAGATGGCAACAACTCTGTTACCGAAACGTTGCACACTATTTATTTGGATTTGGTCTTATTACCTTGTGTTTACCTTAAGTACAGTCTCACATGAGAGACAGTAGCCTAAAAACATGGTTAAACCCGGTGTCCTTACCAGAGACTGTTGTGTTAGGTCAAGTCATGAGTTTTTCAACAGAAACTGATGAGAGATCAGAACAAAGAGTTGTTGTTTCTTATCCTCTTGTGCAAAGATTACACAAATTCCATGCTCCTCGACAGAAGTATAAGCAGTGGCCTGTACAATGCAAAACTGCAGTATAGCCTCTTTAATCAACAGAGACTTTAGTTCAATCCTTTTCTAATTCCCAATCAATCTATTTAACAAACTATATATATATATATATACATAGGAACTGCAATAACTGTCACAACACCCAACTCACACTCTGGACCACATATACAGTTGCCCCGGCCATCCTTGCAGCCCTCTATATGGCAGACATCAACCCAGAAGAGGACATAATACATACAACATACGAACAAGGCACCTCAGTTGGCCGGTATTGTGATCAGGGTGCACGGACCGATCTGATCTGCTCCATGGACAAGACACCACTACCACCATATATATAACATAATTTAACCAAAAATTTTGATCTTATAAACTGTTGAATTAAAGAGGTTTGACTATATACTTTGTAAATATTTAATGAATATAAATATAAATGCCATTCAGACTTTTGTCTTTCCTAATTTTTCTATGTGACATTTTGGTGGAGATGCTGGGTAGACAACTGATGATCTAGCAAACCTTGAGGCCATGGATGCAATGGACTATCTATCCTGATTCCACCCCCAAATAAACAATTTTCCTATGGACAGACACTATGACTATAAAAAGTCCAACCCCACCAGCAAGTGCAAGTAACCAATTTGTAAGTGCAAATTCGAACTGCTTTTCACATATGTAGACATGTGGTGCACTTACAGTAAAAGCAGTCGCCTACTTCTACCCACCATGATTATCATGGCCTGTACAACGTGTACTAGGGATAAGCAAAAAAAAAAAGACTACAAAGCCTTTCTTCACACCACAAGAAAAAGGAATTAAAACATCTAAAGACCACTTTTAAGAGACTGGGGGCAACCTTAACTGGAATACACAATGTCACTAGCCACAAAATTAGCACATGCTGAGTGTTACGGCTCCCATAGGAAGAGAAAGAGCTTTGTAACCTATTATTATTATCAATATTTTGTTACACAGCAAAAACTTTTCTCCAGGCATATCTTAAATTATGTAAATAAGGAGGTAACTATAAAGATAAGGTCACTTCTTCCATCAAACCTAGACACCATCTATTGACCATTGCCGCAAACTAGCAGCCTTGGGTCAGTGACAAAACCACAACACCAGCTTTGGTAAATTAAGAAGCATCCACCTAGAGATCATGGTTTCAGGCTAATGGCCCTGGTAGTTAATACAGGGCAGACTTTATCCTATGAGATACACAATGGAATCTTCACAATCTGCCAAAGAGGTGTTTAGCTGGTAGAGTGGCTAGGCCAAATTTATGGCTAATAAAGGTGGAAATAGTGCCGAGAGGATAGTGATACCTAAAGATAAACTCTCCCGTCAAAGCCTCTCTTCAGACCACAAAGTAAAACATCTAGAGACCACTCTTAAGAGGCTGAGGGCAACTCTCCCGTCAAAATAGACGTCAAAGCTAGACACCTTCAATAAGGAGGTAGCTGACTACAAAGCCTCTCTTCAGGCCACAAGTAAAACATCTAGAGACCACTCTTAAGAGGCTGAGGGCAACTCTCCCGTCAAAATAGCCGTCAAAGCTAGACACCTTCAATAAGGAGGTAGCTGACTACAAAGCCTCTCTTCAGACCACAAGTAAAACATCTAGAGACCACTCTTAAGAGGCTGAGGGCAACTCTCCTGTCAAAATAGACGTCAAAGCTAGATACCATCTATAAGGAGGTAGCTATTGATTCCTTATTTTTTCTACTTGACAATATTGAGCATTTGTTCATATAGCACCAGTGTCCTTTAAATGGGGAGGGGATATTGCACAGTGGTTAAATACTAGTAATTTAAAAAGCCTCTTTTTAAAAATGTCTAATTCTATTGGATTGAACACAAGAACCTTCATTTGCATAGTTTTTAATTTCATTTTTAAAAATATAAAAAAATTGACTTTTGTTTTTATACATTTTGGTTTTAAAAATAATTTGGTGTGGAATTCACAATTTTTGTGTTACATTCACATTATTTTTATACAAGTCTTATTTCAATTGAAGCAAAAACAAAAAACAATTTTTTTTTTTTTTCAATGTAGGTTGGCAATTGGGATATTTTTAATTTTTTAAAATATATAATTACAAAAACTAACAAGGAAAAAAAAAGTAAAAATAGTACCAAAACAAAAAAAAAATAAATTAACATTTTTTATAAACTTGCTTTGTCTGGGTTTTTTTTCTTCTTTAAATATTATACATAAAATATACAAGGGATATATACATAGGGAGGGGTAGTTTCAGCTGCTGCTACGAGTTGTGAATCTTTTGGAAAAAATTCTGAAAAACATAAAACAATGTGAGTCCTCAACAATGGGCAGAACGAACAAGGTCAAACTAGAGAATTTACCCTCATGGACAAAACTTGAGGAAGTGGAAAGTTTTTGATGTTGCCTGTCTTTTTTTTTTTTTTTTAAGGAGACATGAGGCACTTTTGTGTAAAGCACTAATCATAGATAATAGTGGTTATCAATGATCTTTTAATGAACAATCTGGTCACAAAGTAGATAAAGAGTCTGACTGACAACACGTGAAAAGATGTTGTTGTTTATTATCCCTCTTGTGTAAAGATTACATGAATTCCACGAGTTTATTATCTCATGGAATGGGGTGTAAGGGTGCAGCTTTCGTTGATCATGGCACCATGATCCCAGGCATACTTTGGTGAAAGCCTGACTTTGCCTGTAATTTGAGGTCGTTCTTAAAATGAAAGCAGATGCCTTTGCTGCGGTCTCTAACATAAGTACAGATGCAGCTCTTCCATATCTGTGGAGAAACATGAAAAGAGATTCAGTTCTAACTAGGTGTGCAGGATCTGTGAGACCTCAAGACCTCCCTCACCCCCAGGATTGTACAAGGCTTAATGATCAGCTTGGAAATAAAATTGCTTGAAATTTACCTTCTCCTTTCTTCAACAACAATATACCCAATCTGTATAGAACATTTTCCATTGAACTAAATGATCCTGTTTAGCAATGGTAATAAGGCCATCAAACTCTCTATTATAGTGGAAGGTAAAAAAACTGAAATGCTCAAGTTGTTTGAAATCTCTAACTTTTGGAAAGGTAAAAAAATAAGTGTTTTCAAAGAACTTCTATTCACATATCATGTTTGAAATTATGATATATGGTACCTCACCAAGATTTATTGCCCAATTTTGTATATTTCTAGTCTACATATCTTATATACAGTTAAACCTTGTAACATCGCCGTGGACCAAGATATTTATCATTGTTATGGATAAAACAATTTGAACTCTAGAATCAGAAAAATACAAGGTAATAAGACCAAATTCTAAATAATAGTGGGGATGTTTCCATAACAACGACTGTTACACACAATTTATTTGGTCTTATTACCTTATTTTCTAATCTATAATCGAAATTATAATACCTACTAATCTTAATGTTATAATGAACTTGCTGTAATGATGAGGTTTTTTTTGTCAAAGGACTATTTGTCTACCTAACCTTCTATATATATTATAGTTGTTTTTTTACATCTTTAGTTTAACACTTACTATATTTCTGAACAGGAAACACTTTTTCTCTTGGTGTGCTGAATTAATGAGGTTTAACTGTATTATGGATAATGGGTCAAGAAAGGAGTGTTCAAGTGTGATTAGAAGGAAATCTATAAATAATTTGGAAGAGATGAATTTCCTTGTGTCTACCATTAATACATAAGATTACCTTTTTAAAAGCTTTTGTCCATTCCCAATCTTGTGAACAATTTTTTAACATACTTACAGAGCACCTAGAAGTCTGAAAATTTAATACACTTGTTCAAACCTAAATACATTGCATGTTTACAAAATTTCAGTCTTCCGGTTTGAGAGAATGGAATATTTTCTTTTAATCCAGGATAAGTTAAGGTTTCATTAAGATCTTCTAACTCCAGAAAGCTCACCAACCTTCAGATAAAACTTGAAGTCCTTGGGATTGTTGACGAGGTTGTCGCAGAACTCTGCAGCCAGTTGGTTGGGTAGCTGCAGGGAGGGGAAGTACTGCGTGGTGAGGAAGAGGGGGAGTCATTGCCGCGCCGCTGGTACACCGCTCGGAGGCACAGGCCGCACTCCACTAGAGCCTGGGTCCACACACAGCCTCTAGATACTGTATGACCTCTAGGTAGTACAACTAACTAACCTCCTATAAGAAATGGTTTTGAAAAATATGGATAGAGGTTACTTATTTAAGAATACACACATTTGAAGAATAGACACATAAGTGCATCAACTTTAAATCGGGGATTGATGGAAGAGTAGTATAAACTGTTGATTAGATTTGGTCTTGTTGAGTTTCTAATCTAAATTGTACCTTATCATTAAAGTTGATTGAATTAAAGAGAGAGATATACTATATTATACTTATTTAGTAAGCCATTATTATGAGTCCTACCAAGTCTTTGAATACATCAGAGTACTAACTTAATGGAGAGGACTTTCGCTAAAAATAGCCAAAATTATTCCAATTATTAAAAGTTATGTAATAAACCTAAGTTGTGAATGCTATTGGGTATGAAAGATCTTTTGTTAACCCTTAAGCGGTCGCAATGGGTAAAAATTACCCAGAAGGAACTTTTCGAAAATATTTCTATATTAAAAAATATATATATTTAAAATATATTCTCAGTACCTTTCTAAATCTATCTAAAGATTATTATAATAAACCTATAATTTTAATTTTATGACATATATTCATTTTATTAGCATGTTTGGGTCAATTTTACCCAGTGCGACCTTTTGAGTTCTCGTCATTGGGTAATTTTACCCAGCGCGACCTTTTAAGCTTTTGGTTTTGGTTTGCGTAATTAAGTTTCGAAGTTATTCTGGCTTCTTGTTGTTTGGTTTTGCTGCCCCAAGTGCAATAATACAATCTATTCTTCCAACAATATGGTAGGATTTATATTTTATTTCCTCTTTTTACATTATTTTACATAAAATGCTTTCAAATGCTGATTTTCTCCGTGATGATAATAATATTCCAAATCCCGATGATGAGGAATCAGAAATTGATGATCATATAGAAAGAGGAATTGGAGTACAGACACTGAACAGTATACATTATCAGAAGAAGAAAACAATGAGGATCCAAGCTTCAATTACTATATAGGAAAGGACCAAAAGACTAAATGGAAGAAAGCTCTTCCCCAAAAAATGTTCGACTCGCAGTGAAAAATATTATCACCCATCTACCAGGGGTAAAGGGGGTGAAGCAAAAAATGCTAAATCGATATTAGATTGTTGGAATCTCTTTATAGATGACAATATACTTGAATGCATGTTGCAAATACTAACATTTACATTAGGAATATTCAGCAGAACTATAGCAGAGAAAGAGATGCTAATTTGACCAAACCTACATGAAATTAAAGATTTATTGGGAATTATTTACTTTTCTTGGGTCATGAAAGCGAATAAATTGAATACAGATGATGCATGGGCAAGAGATAGTACTGGATTTGAATTGTGTAGAATAGCTATGTCTGAAAACAGATTCGATTTCTTCTCAGAGTAATTCGCTTTGATGACAAAGCTACAAGAAATGAGAAAACTTCGTCAAGATAAATTAGCAGCTGTGAGATTGATTCTTGATTTTTGTAAAAATTGCAAAAGCATTATTCTCTTCGGATATATAACGGTGGATGAAAA
>CP092864.1:44122704-44155995 GCA_030710605.1 Cordylochernes scorpioides
TCTCCACTCAATTCACACTAGGTATCAAGCTTGAGACTTTGATGGTGTCTGCCGGGAAGAGTAGAGCTCATCAATGGATGAGTCAATACAGTCAATAATGTGTCTTGGGGTTGCAGGCTGCAGGTTCCAATTAATGGATACATGAATCACTTAATTTCTTTTAAATTCCTTTATAAAACACGACTCTTGAAACCTACATCAATTCTTAAGTCCCAAGTGATGTTGTTAGAACGGAGGTTTAACTGAATGTATGTTGGTGCCAGATTGTCCTCTAAACTGTTGAAGTAAATTTGCTGAAATTTCTCGTACTTATTATATTAAGAGCAATAGAAAGTATAATAAACTATTTAAAATTTTTTAAGGGTTTATATATATATTGGGCTTGTGTTTATTTTGAATATTTTAAATTATGCCAGGTAAAAAAAAAGATCAACTTCGATCTAGACTTGTTACCACTATATCTGATGTAGCACTATTGCCCTCTCCATTAGCATATGCCTAGCACATTGCCTTCTGGATTAACATTATGCCTGCAGCATTGTCATATTGTCTGCTGAATTGCCGCTAGACTCCTATGAGATACTATAGCCAAACACATAGCTAAACTAAAGTCTTTCCTGTAGGTAGTCTCTCATCAGAGGCTCTGTTTTGATTGAAAGACTGGACTGATATAACAGCTTCTAATAAGAGACAGCCTCGGAGAGACAGGGTTTTAGTCTATGTTCTCTCATGGAAGACTGTGTGCCTGACTAAGTGTAGTGTCAGGCAGCATGGACCTGAACCTCCACACCTTGCGGGTGCTCCTGGCCAGTCCCCATGATCAGCAGGCTCAGGCCAAGGTCCTCCAGTACTTTGACTACCTCACCCAGACCTACTCTGGCTGGGAGCACTCCGCCCGCATCCTCTTGACTGAAGACTCAAACAGGTAGGTTCCAACATTCTCTCTCCACAACTACCTTCTTGATTCCTTATTGCCATCTTAAGTTATTTCTTCATTTAGTTGAAATGTGCCACAATAAGAGAATACAGATACAAACACAAGGTAATAAGACCAAATCCAAATAACAGCGTTGTTACCATCTTCAGACAAAAGTACTGAATGATTAAGTACTTTTGTCTGATAGTACCAACGCTCTTACCGAAATAACATACACTAATTATTTATTTGGATTTGGTCTTATTACCTTGTGTTTATTTTTTGCTTATTCCAGGTACACGTGGTAGAGGCCATGATAATCATGGTGGATAGTTAGCGACTGCTTTTACTGTAAGCGCACCACATGTCTACACATGTGAAAAGCAGTTTGATTTTGCACTTACAAATGTGCCAGAGCCCCATTTGGTTACTTGCACTCGCTGGTGGGGTTGGACTTTTGCAAGAATCGGGAACCATTGGAGCATTTTTTTTTTTTAAACAGAAAAAAGTGTCCAATGCGGGAATCGAACCCGGGTCGTAGTGGTCGATAACCAAACAGTTTAACCAGCCTTCCACCGACCCCCGCAAAAAAAAAAAAAACCTTGTGTTTATAATCTATAATCCAAATTTTGCCTTATCATAATACAGATACAAATTATAGAATGCAGATGTATGCTACTCTCCATCTATTAACATGTTTTTAAACTTAGAGAGAGAAGTAAATAAGAAAAATGGATTTGGTCAAACCCTCATCTCAGATATGTTCTCTTTTAAGGCATCAACTTTGAGAAGGGGAACTGTTTGCGTTTTTATCTCATCTTGTCAAAGATGATATGGTTGTGTTGTTTAAACTTGTCTTGGACATATCATTTCTCCTGGAAAATTTAGGAATACTCAAAATAGTCTTTATATTGTGTTATTATTATTTTTATTAGCAATTTTTCATCACTTTATCTCTTTAATTTCTAATCTAATATCAAAATCAAGGCTGCAAATGCTATAGCATGATCACATAGTGCCATCTAAAGACAATGGTTTGTCTTGTGAATTTTCCTGGGATATGCTGAAATGCTCGTGACAGGCTTGACTGTATTATTGTTATTAGTAGCAATTTTAATTTCTTTCTCTCTCTCTTTTTTTCCCACCCACTCCTCCTCTGTATCCCCCAGAAGAATCTGTATACAAGGCAAATTCCATATAATGAAGGTATTGATTGATATTATTTGCAATTTTTTTTTTCACATTATCAATTTCATAGTACAGTAGAACTTCCCTGTAAAGGACACCTAATTGCAGTGCCAAAGTGTCCTTTAGGGAGAGGTTACCTCATACCAGAGAGTTGCTAAATAGTAAAAAAGGTAATTTTACAAATGAAAACTGTCCTTTGTAGAGAGGTGTCCGCTAGTGGGGTGTCCTCTCATGGAGGTTCTACTGTATTACTGACTTCTCTGATTACTAAATAAATGTTGCCACATCTAGTGGCATATCCACATCATGGAATATCATTTCATGCTCAAATTGGTGTGATATGACTTAAGGGAAATGATACTGTTGTAGTTTATATAAAAAGTCATTTTATAGGTTGGTTTTATTGTTTTAATTGGTCTATAAACCTGGATTATCATATCCATAAACCAATTTGTATACCCATTATTGAAATTATTCCTCATTTTTTATAAAGTTATTCTAAATGTATGTACATAGCCAAAGTAGGAAGAAAAAAATGAGGCAAGGTGTGAGATAATGTAGCTGTCTTATCTATCGAACATGTTATCTATCAAACAGAAATGGGTGCAATAAAATTGTCAACTACATGGTATCCTTCATAGTTTTTTTTTCTTTCTCTTTTTTCACTTTTAACTAATACATATTATTAGTAGAGTCTATAAACTAGTTTGACTTTATCGAGAGGCAAATTTTAACTTAATTCTGGTGTAAGGTACAATTTAGATACAGTAGAACCTCCATAAGAGGACACTCCTGTTTGAGGACACCTCTATACAAAGGACAGTTTTCATTTGCAAAATTACCCTTTTTACTATTTAGTAACTTTCCGGTAAGAGGACACCTTTCCCTAAAGGACACTTTGGCTCTGCAATTAGGTGTCCTTTACAGGGAGGTTCTACTGTATTAATAAGGCTCACAAGGTACCAAAGGCCAAAAAGTAATGTTTCTGTTTACAGTATCTACCTATTACAGACTGAAGTATGCTCTCCTAAGTACTCTTACATTGCACAATTTATAAGTTGCAGAACAAATTTGAATTGAAAATTGCAAAGGAAGTTATTAAAAATTGACCAATCGTAAAGCCCCACAGGACATTACAACCTTACACAACAGATCAGAAGCCTTCCCATTATGTTGATAGCTTTCCTTGATAAGGTTTTCAATGCCGTGCTTCACATGCTCATTCCCTTATATCTGAAAGCATGCTACCATCATAGCTATACCATGTACCTGTGTTGAACCATTTTGTTTTTCTTAAAAAAAAAAAGTGTTCAATTTTGGATTCAATCTTCTTTTCCTGGTTGTTGAAAATGGACAGTGTATATACCACCAGTTTCTTGGTTTTACCGAACTTTGGAGCAAAGGATGAAAAAGTTATCTAAAGTGGATATTTTTTTCAAGTATTTTGAGGAGATATCAGTCGACAGTGGCTGGGCCAATGTTTATATCTGCCCTGCCGGCTATCTCCTGCCATTTGTTACTTTCCCAGCACTGGTGCTGACAGCTGGTGGTGCTTGCAGGAACGACCAAGTGGACTTCTTCTGCCTCCGGGTCATCGAGCACTACTTAAAGAATAGGTAAGCTATCTTCCATTCCTCTTGTAGAATTTCTGAAGTTTTCTTGTTGCTGGAGTGTGCTCATGAAATTATACCTGTACTGGACTCAATGAGGATCCTATCTACAAACTTATAATCTCTAGAGGAACTTTGTGAATCTACTAAAGCTCTGGCATTGTGGAAAATTCACAGCCTCTCTTTTATTATTGTTTCCTTTATATTTTCTGTTCAAATTTTATGTGAAAAAAAAGGTACTTATCTCCATTTTAATAAATACACACAGTAAAACAATACATTCATTTAATCTTCACAGCACAGAATGCACAGATTCAGATCCATGAGGGAGCCACAACACTGGTTCATTTAGATCAAGGTCAATTTGTTTAGGGTTTTTTGGTAAAATTTGCCAAAGCTGGTGTGACTTGTGGAATGTGTATAATCTTTGCAGAAGGAAATAAGAAACAACAACAAATATATCTATACCTGGACCTCATTAACATGTTAAAATTATCATTTGTGTTGCAAAACCCCAGAAAGCAGATTCTGATTCATAAATTTTTGTTAGTTTTGGTACTAGCAGAATGTCTACATGGCAATTTCAGGGTGGGGTTCTCATCACTTCACAGCAGCTCTTGTTTAGCAACATCCAAAAAAAAAACTTTCCTTTTGGGAAGCACAATAACACATCTCATGAGCAATCACTCTTTGCCAAATGACACAAACTGAACTAACCTCCAATGGGAGACCACATCCAGGAGAGAAAAGGGTCGTTCATAATCTTTTTTTAGGTTTTCAGGATGGTTTCACATTACAGTGGAGCCTCGTTATATCACCAACTTGGTAATAACATCACCAGTCTAAAGTCCAAAGTGTTTTAAATACCACATGTTTCAACCATAATTATGAAAAAAATATATAAAAGCCTGGTTTAAAGGATGTTATATAAAGAGGTTCAACTGTATGCACACACAAAGATAGGGTTTGTATATAATCTCACAGAAATACTCCCAAGGAATGTTTTCTAACCATTATGGCTAATCCCCTAACATAATCTTCACACACACATGTGTTTCTCCAGGTATGCCGAGGCTGATGACTTCCAGCAGAACCAGGTTCACCAGTTTATCAAGCAATGGATCCTCCACCAGGTATTTACTCTGACCTTCTTTCATTGTACACACAACTGTACACAACCGTAATACCCACGAATGTAAAGGTTATTTGCCATAATGAAGGAAAAAACAAATATAAACAGAAAATATATATTAGGCAGTAAAACTTGGAAGACACTGGGAAATAATTTTGAAATGTCTGGAGGGTTTACTGCTTAGCAAAGAGATTTAGATACACTTATAAGGTATTCACAGGATTGGTTTGAATTAGAAAAATGGGAAAACTGGGACATTTAATGGAAAATAAGTAATGTTGAAAGTGTGGTTTCTTGCATGTAATACAGGAAGACCTGTCTTGAATTAACTCTGTCCTGTTCTCCTAAGGGCAGAGTGGTTTCAAGACAAACAGTAAAAATGGCCTTTTTTTAGGAGAGTTTGGCGAAGTTCAGCCATTGCTCTTAAAGGCAAATCCAAACATCTTAAATTTTATTTTCTCAAAATAATAATAATAAAAAAAAAACTTAAATAAATAGAGATACATATTTAAGGTTTAGATAATAAAAAAATATACCTATGATTTTGATGTGGGCTTTGTGTGCTTGTTGTTTTAAAAAAATCTATATATATAAAAATGAATGTATGTCTGTTTGTCCTTTATGCCTGACCAAACCACTCATTGGATCGCCATGAAACTTTGGGAAGTTATTTAGTATAGTACTGGGAAGGTTTCTAGCAAATAAAATTTTTGAAATAACTTTTCGCCTAGATATAATCAAGATAAATATTCTAATTTATCTGTTATAATTCAACAATCTGCTCTAAATATTATCATGATGATACAATGATTTTGTAATGTAGAAAATTAGGAAAGACAAAATTCAGGATGACACGGCAATTTATTTGAGACAAGAATAATGATACAATTCCAAGGCAAGATACTATTCCTTTAACTTCCAATTACGGAGGGAACCAATTAATAATGATTTTATTCAACTTATCGAGTATTTTTCAAGGGACCTGGAAAAAATGTTCACTTTATCGAGAGATTCTTTAGACAAACCTTTACTCGGGTAAAATCCGGGCGAAGCCGGGAATATCCATTTCGTAGCTACACCGTCTCTCCAAGAGGCAGTCTCTTATTAAAGGTCTATTAGAGATTCTTTAATAGCAATTAGAATCTTCAATGAGAGACCACCAACAGGAGAAACAAGTTGATTCATGTTTTTAGGTGGTCTTTCTTAAGAGACTCTATTTACATATTTAAAATATGAAAAAATTAAAATATTTTAAAATTAAAATATTTTAAAATCAACATTTTCTTACTGTTACGTTTAATTACTGTTAATCTATATAAATAAAAATGAATGTATGTCTGTTTGTTTGTCCTTTATGCCTGACCAAACCACTCATTGGATCGCCATGAAACTTTGGGAAGTTATTTAGTATAGTACTGGGAAGGTTTCTAGCAAATAAAATTTTTGAAATAACTTTTCGCCTAGAAATAATCAAGATAAATATTCTAATTTATCTGTTATAATTCAACAATCTGCTCTAAATATTATCATGATGATACGATGATTTTGTAATGTAGAAAATTAGGAAAGACAAAATTCAGGATGACACGGCAATTTATTTGAGACAAGAATAATGATACAATTCAAAGGCAAGATATTATTCCTTTAACTTCCAATTACCGAGGGAACCAATTAATATTGATTTTATTCAACTTATCGAGTATTTTTTCAAGGGACCGGGAAAAAATGTTCACTTTATCGAGAGATTCGTTAAACAAACCTTTACTCGGGTAAAACCCGGGCGAAGCCGGGTACATCCATACAAGAATAATGATACAATTCCAAGGCAAGATACTATTCCTTTAACTTCCAATTACCGAGGGAACCAATTAATATTGATTTTATTCAACTTATCGAGTATTTTTCAAGGGACAGGGAAAAAATGTTCACTTTATTGAGATATTCGTTAAACAAACCTTTACTCGGGTAAAACCCGGGCGAAGCCGGGTACATCCATACAAGAATAATGATACAATTCCAAGGCAAGATACTATTCCTTTAACTTCCAATTACCGAGGGAACCAATTAATATTGATTTTATTCAACTTATCGAGTATTTTCAAGGGACCGGGAAAAAAATGTTCACTTTATCGAGAGATTCGTTAGACAAACTTTTACTCGGGTAAAACCCGGGCGAAGCCGGGCGGGTCCGCTAGTATTATATAAAAGTATGACACTATATTAAAATGAGTTTTAACACTTTCGTGGCCAAGGACGTACATGTACGTCCTAGGGCTTCGAAACTAAAGGACCAAGGACGTACCGGTACGTCCTCATACTTCTAAAATGCATGGGAAAATAAATAACGGCCGACGTCCGGGAATCTTTGAGGAAATATAACCCTTGATGTTTATTAGTTCATTTGAGATGCAATAGATGGCGTCTTGACCCTTCTTCCGGTGTAAAGGGAAACTAATGGCAACTCGGTCTGATTGAGTCACTTGTTTACATTTTTCCTTTCGTTTTTTTTCTCTATTTCTTGCTAACTTATCACGCTATTTTTCTAACTTTGGTCGCTCTAAATAATATAAATAATGAATCATCTTGAGCATCCGAGTACTTCAAAAGGTATTTCCACATCTTTTGATTCTAATATTGAGGATGATATCTTAGAATACGTTTTTGACTCGGGATCTGAAATAGATGATGAGGAAAAAGACCCAGATTATAAATTTGAAGACTGTCAAAGTTCAGATGATGAAACTATTATTTATAGTGATAATTTTATGCGCTTATATATATATATTATATGAGGTGATACAGCAGCGTATTTACAATTAGAGAGGAGACAAAATGAATTAAATCTAGAAAAAAGAAGTGAGGACATATCGGTCAATGTAGCTGCTGTATTGTCCGTGAGGTCAAGAGACGTACGGACCTCTGTGGTGTTGATCTCTTGGCGGAACGACTTGGAAGTCGGACTCGGGCCCCCCCACTACGGCAAAGTGGATCAACTTCGGGGGGATAGTGATAATGAAATTGATATTGATCCTCCTCAAGCTAAAAAACTAAGGCAAAGTAGTTGTACAACTAAGAAAAATAATTCAGCGACAAAAGTAGGGGGTCAAGCACAAGTTGCATGTAATGTTTCACGCCTTAGTGGAAGACATTTTCCAACTAAAATTGTCCTTGAAAATGGAAAAATAGGTCAAAGAAAGTGTAAAGTTTGTGCAGACACAGGAAGACTCTCAACCAGCGGAAGTGCCTGTCGTCGAGACGCGCTATATGTGCAAACAATGTGGCATATCACTTTGTATTGATAACTGCTTTGAAAAGTACCACACAATAACTGAATATTGGGCATAATCATTTTATTTTTATGTTTGTAAATTCATTATAACCTGATTTTGTATTTTTTATAGTTTATGGCGTGAATTAAGTTCTTTCTATTATTTTTTAAAAAATAAATACCAACTTTTATAAAATAAATGTTTTTTGTTAATTTTTTAATCAGTGTCATTATATTTTATAATGTTTTATTAGCACATATTTAAAAATTTATGAATATATATATCATATAATTTCAGATACAATTTTTAAAAATGTCTCGTTTTTGTCCGGTCCCTCTAGCGTAATTAGTAACCAAGCCCTTGGTCTTAAAAGTGTTAAGGATATAATATGAAATAGTGTATAATAATATTAATCTATTTTAGAGGTGTATACATTTGCTATATAAGCTTATTATAGGACATGCATATTCCACTTACTACAACAAGTGCAAAGTCGAACTGCTTTTCACATGTGTAGACATGTGGTGCGCTTACAGTAAAAGCAGTCGCTAACTACCCACCATGATTATCATGGCCTGTACCACGTGTACTAGGGATAATTAAAAAAAAAAAAAAACTTACTACAACAGCATGCCATATGTACCACTGTAAAATCTTGTGATAACCTAGGTGGGTATTTGTGAAATATCAGCCAAGACAAAAGTCCATTGTGGCCAGTTTGAATGAGGAGTTATCTATTTGATAAACACCTTAAAGTTGGTCAATTTTATTCTCTGATGGCTCCCAATGTTTTTCCAGGCCCAGAGACGAGGAGCAGTGTCCACCAGGAATAAGTCGGCCCAGATCGTGGCTCTGGCCTTCTTAGTGGATTTCCCAGCTCGCTGGCCGGCCTTCTTCCAGGACTTGGCTGGCGGCACCCTGGTCTCTGCTGGGACCCCAGCGGCCCTGGACTTCTACCTCCGGGTGCTCCACACCATCAACTGTGAGATTGCTGACAAGGATATCTCCCACACCCCACAGGTAACCTACCTCTCAGTAGATCTGGCTAACACACAAGATGTCTTATTAATAGTATACTCAGAGAGCCAAGGTAATATGGCTTGATGGTTGTTGCCTCTTCCTTTCAAATAATGAAAGGTTGGCTGATCTAGACAGGTTATACTGGAGCTGCAGAACATGGGTTGTTGTTACTCAAGCTAGACAAGATTGCCACATTATCTCTATATAGTATAACTTTATTAATTCAACACTTTTACTCTATATTAAATGATAATTATTGAAAAAAGAATAATATAATTACAAATAGCTTATACTCGTTAAGTCGCTATTAGCTTTGATGGCAAGTTCAAAGATAAAATAAAGAAACTTATTTCAAGCCATTTTAAGTATCGATAAAATGAACTTTCATTATAATTCAACCTATTTTTTTTCTTATCAAATCTCAATCCAATTATGGTATAACCTTTCTGAGCAAACTACTGCTAATGGACACCTCTAGACAGTTTTCATACCCAAAAATTACCATTCCTACTGATTAGCTGCTCTCTGGTAAGAGGAGACATCTCTCTAAAGGACTCTTAGGCTCTGCAACTAGGTGTTGTTCTTTTGAGAGAGATTCTACTATATCAACTTTAACCAAATACAATTCAACAAGAAAGTTCTTATCCCTTGAGGTAAAGTTGAAGTATAGAGGTTTGTTTATACACAAGCCTTTATAGTCAAAAGAGAGGTCTTGGCCTTTTCTGGACCTTGCTCTCTCACCAAGTTTTTCTTAACTGAATTCCGCATGAGATGACGAGATGTGGTTGGTGTTCCAGGAACTGGTGAGGAACACTCTGATCAAGGATTCCATGAGGGACCATTGCGTGAGAGACCTGGTGTCATCCTGGCTCACCATTGTGGTAAGTTGCACCCACCCACTGGAAGGAGGGGCTTTTTATAATACAGACTGATAATTTATAATGCATTGGAACTCCTTTATAACAGCAACTTGGTTATAACATCATTATTTGATTGATCCCACGTTTTAACCATGGTTATAACAACATAAAATCTTGGTTCCCAAGTGATGTTATTATAGGGAGGCCACTTATCTAATAAAAATTTAAGCCAATTTATTGCTAGTCTCTTTGTAAGTTAAATAAATAAAGTTTAGCATTCTGGTTAAACGGATATACTTGAATTTATCCATTCCACATGTTAATGTTATTCCACATTAACGCTACTATGGTTTGAGAATACTCAGGTCTGTGTTTATCCCTCTCACACTTGGATTAGAATCTCTTCAGCTAAACTCCTCTATTGTTTGTCTTCATTGGGACAGAGATCTTGATAACACACAAGGTAACCTCAATAAAAAGGTCATTTTTCATTGAGCAAGAAAAGAGTTTGGGACCAGTGATTTTGACTGTAATAAAGAAAAAATCTTAATAAGCATAGCTGGCTATATTAAAGAGGTTTTACTGTATTTTAGGTTCTTTCAAAAAAAAGAAAACTATTGCATTCTCATCATGAATTTGCAAGCTATCCAGATTACAAAGGAACTACCCACAGTGAATCAACAAATAGTATCCCAATAATATCATTTTTTATTCTAATAAAGGAAAAAAATTGAAGATCATTTGTTGGTTGGAAGTTGGTTTGGAAAAGATAAGCTACATCAACCAATGATTTATTTAATTCCTGCTGTTTCCGTGACTCTCCAAGGAAAGTGACAGCAAGTCGCTAAAACATCAGGAATTAAATAAATAATTGGTTGTTGTAGCTATATTGTTTCTAAAAGAAAAAATTAATAAGATAAAGCATCTGTTGATTCACTGTGCTTTGTATCCCTTCCTTTAACTCAATTAGTCTTCTTCTTTCTTATCTCCACTCAATCATATTAGGATATCAAGTTGTGACCCTTGATGGTGTCTGTTTGACAACCATCATACTGGGTGAAGTAGAATGCGTCTGCCTTTGTCATTAAGACTGGGAGCATTACTCAGTGGCAGGCCGACTTAGCTCCAAAAGAAATGGCCGCCTCTGACATGAGGAACAGACGCCACGTGCAGCTGCTCCTAACATGGAGTACAAACGCTGCTCATCCTGTATCCCTGGATTAGAAGCCCTTACAGGGTACTATCAGCCGGGTCACCTGAACCCAGGTTTTTTATCGAGCTTGTTACTGCTCCCCCTCCTCCTTTTTTATCCGGGCTTGGGACCGGCAAAGGCGGAGTTACTCAATTAGTGAAATTTAGAAAAAAAGAAGGAACTAGCAATGACTTGGTTTCTTCCTCTTCTTCATAATGCACAGTTTCATAACAGAAAGTTTGGTGGTCCCAACAGACAATGTGGCCCAGCCTGGAGTCAGATGTGGTGAACCTGTGTCTGGATGTGGTGGGATCCTACGTGGCCTGGATTGACATTGGGCTGGTGGCCAACGATGACTTTGTCACCACCCTACTGAGCCTCCTGGCTCGAACTGAGTTCCGCGAAGCTGCCGCTGACTGTCTGCGTGAGATCATTGCCAAGGGCATGGATCCCAGAGCTAAAGCCACCCTTGTGGAATCCTTCCTGGAGAAACTCACCCAAGTTGGAGCCTTCCAAGTCATAAAGGTAATTACCACTATCTAGTGTTGGATTTCTTTATATCATTATAATTCTCACCTTTTTCATTTGTCTTCTATATTATATCTATAAAATATCATCTTAGCACTTTCAATCATTGAAAGAAATCTACAAAAAGTTTTAAAGCTAATTTTTTAATAATAAAACAAATTCTTTTCTCTAGGCCTTATTATATGGAATGGTAAAAATTTAAAAGGTTTAGGGCATGGCTTGTATATGTATTCTGTGACATAAGTTCTATATTCTGGTTATATAGTTTACTCTTTTATATTTATGTGGGGTTAAATCCCTCTGATATGCAATGTGGCATCAGAAGTAGAGGAAGGTTTTGTACACTCACTCAAGTCATTGGTGTGTTCTAGAATGAAGAGGATAGCGAGTATGTGGTGAAGCTCTCCCGGCTGATGAATGTGATGGGCACCTCACTGGTGGAAGGCTATAACAAGTAAGTCTGTCTCCACACTAGTACACTCACTCCTCACTTTCTTACTGCTACTCTTTTTGTGTTGTTTTTCTTGCTTCCCTCTTTCTTTCTTTTTCTTCTGTCTATATCGTTGTTTCCTTTGTCTCACTGCTTTGTTCTTATGCATACCTCTGGTGAATCCTGTATAGGGTCAGTGACCTTAAATAAAGGCTTTTGTTGTTGTTGTTGTCTCCACATTAGTGCTGTAATGTCTGCTGACTCCAGGATACTGAAGAGTGGAGGGAACAACAACAACACAGAGCTGCTGGCCCTCACCCACCAGTGCATCAACAACAAGGTGCCCTACCTCCTTGCCTTCCTGAACAGTGAGAGTGAGGATGTCTCTCTGGCTATTGTGGACTTTGCCCGGGACTACATCCTCTTCCTGAAGCAGCAGAATGCCCTTGGCCGCTATGGTCAGCATGAGAAGTCCAATGTGGAGGTAGGTTTTTAGAAGTCGGAGGTGGAATTCAAAAATATATTGTCTGATGATACCAATGCTGTTATAGAAATGTCACCTATGAGTGACTAAACAGTTCTGCCAAAATTGATGAAAAACCCTGGCAGAACACTTTACTTTAAAATATACCTTCATAGTGTGAAAAAATATTGTAAATTTTTGTATCAATTCAACTGTAACCGTTCCACAAAATTTTCAAACCCTTGCATAACCCTTGTCATCTCAGTTATTTGAGCAAGTCTTTAGGTGAGGCTAACTTTCGAAGACTCTACCAGAAAGCTTTTAGTGTCTGCACTGAATCCTAGCTTTGTTCTGATAAAGTTTCTAATATATGTTAGGAGAAAATTGTTTTTAAATATTGTCCCATTTTCCTAAAGAGGTGGGCCATCGCAACTTCATTTCACTCCCTCAAGTAAAACAATATCTTCCACTGTTATTTTCATGGTTACCCAGTTATTACAGTCATGTCATGGTAACTTGTTTCATACATATTAACATTCAACCCCTGATTTATAATTTTAAAATATCAAAAAATCATACAGGGCTAAGTTTCTTGTACAATTTTATTTCTCTTTCGGGCTAACATGCCCTTCGACAAAAGAAACTAGGAGTATAACTTCTAATTAACTACCTGAAGTGGTGTAGCTAGCTAGAAGTTATACTCCTAGTTGCTCCTGTTAAAGGGCATATTAGTCCGGAAGATAAAGAAATAAAATTGTACAAGAAACTTAGACCTGGATTCTTTTTAATATTTTAAAATTATTTCCTACACTGGACTCCATGGCAAACTGTTCATAACTTTGCTTTCATGGTAACCCAGTTTATATAAGCATTTACGTGGTAATTCATTTCATAATTGTTCCATAGTAACTGTTCATACCCTTGCTTTCATGGTAACCCAGTTTATATAAGCATTTACGTGGTAATTCATTTCATAATTGTTCCATAGTAACTGTTCATACCCTTGCTTTCATGGTAACCCAGTTTATATAAGCATTTACGTGGTAATTCATTTCATAATTGTTCCATAGTAACTGTTCATACCCTTGCTTTCATGGTAACCCAGTTTATATAAGCATTTACGTGGTAATTCATTTCATAATTGTTCCATAGTAACTGTTCATACCCTTGCTTTCATGGTAACCCAGTTTATATAAGCATTTACGTGGTAATTCATTTCATAATTGTTCCATAGTAACTGTTCATACCCTTGCTTTCATGGTAACCCAGTTTATATGCTGTTAATTCCTTTCCTAATTGTTTCAATGGTAACTGTCCATTCACAGTTGCCTCCATGGCAGCCAACTTCATGCAGCCCTTTCTGCCCTAACCCTAAGTTTATATACAGTTCTATTTCCATGATAATTAATTTCATGTTGTAGCAACTCCATTCACTCAGTTTTCATAGTGTAATAGAACCTTTCTCTAAAGGCTACCTAGTTGCAGAGCCAAAGTGTTCTTTAAGGAGTCAGTTTACCAGATAGCAGCTAGTTGGTAAAAATGATAACTTTGGGGATGAAACTGTCCTTTGTGGTGTCTGCTAGCACCCACTCATGGAGGATCTACTGAAACTCATACTCTAATTGTTTCTATAGTGACCCACTTAATCAAGTTCCACCAGGTGTCCACCAGCTCTGTCAATTAAAATGACATAATGACACAACCTGGTAGCTGTCCATCTGTCATGGCAGTTGTCTAATTGTTCGGCATGTTTCAGTCCCTGCTCAATGTCATCTTCAGTCGCTACAAGTACGATGACTTCTACAACTTCAATGACCAGGTAGGTTAAATAGGAAATTGTTATTACTAGGGTGGAGCTCTCACAATTTTAAAGCCAGACTTGTAATTCAAAGGATCCAGGTATCTATCTACCTTAAGAACAGTAGTGGGTTAGTTGGTATACACTCCCTATTTTTTTATAAACATGACCTGGGTCCTACATGAGCACTTTTTTTTCAAAATTTATTTTTCAATGGCCCTCTGATTCTTGCACAATTCCAACCCCATCAGCGAATGCAAGTAACCAAACTTGGAACTCTGGCACTTTTTATATAAAAGGGGAAAACTGTTTTTCAAATGTGTTAAACCTTCAATAAAAGTAGTTGCAATTACCTAACAGTCATGGCCTACATACTTTGTGCACTCTGGAAAAATACAAAAAGAAGGGGAGACATTTTTCTTTTTCCATATTATTATCTTTGTACTCACTTTTTTTCCAAAATACCCTTTCTCTTATCTAAATTATTAATTTGAAAATGAAGAGCAAATATTTTCTTAGTCAAAATAAATTATTCCACACAACTTTTAATAAACTAGTCAAGTTTGAAATAAAGGAAACCTAGTTGCACAGCCAAAGCATTCTTTAATTTGAGGTGTCCTCTTACTGGAAATCAGTTAAATAGTAAAAAATGGAAATTTTGGTGATGAAAACTGTCCTTTGTAGAGTGGTGTCTTCTCATGAAGGTTCTACTCTATCGGCTCTCTCCTAACGCACCCCACATTTCTCACAAGCCCTCAGTTCCCCTTAATTACTTGATTTTGGACAATCCCAATGGCTAGCTGTGACCCCCCCAAAGCCAATGCATTTTAAGAGTTCATCCAAGGCTGCTGTAATGTCTGCTTCTCCCTAACATAACAAGATCTCTGCTGATCCTTCTAGCTTTCTGTTCTTGTGTCTAGGGAGTAGGACTGACCATAATGTCAGAACATATGGAGGTGGAGGTAAGAGGAAGTGTGCTGCATGCTTCACTCTGCCCACTTAACTGGTGCCCAATAACTTCCCAACAAACCCTTCTCTCCTAATTCCTTCCCTCTTTTTTCTCTCTTTACTTATATCCCTTGAAGTGTGTAGGTAAAGATGAACTTGGAAATCATAATCAAAAAATCAAAAAACAATAGGCAATTGACTGTAGGGTTTAAAATTTATCAATCAATACATCTATTAAGACACCTTTATTCTTATATACAGATTCTTCTGAGAGATACAGAAAATGAATGGGAAAAGGATCTTAGAGATGGAAGAAAAACACTTGATACAACAATAAAAAAAAAAAGTAAATAGCATATCTATACATGTTCAGGAAGCAGATTGACTTTACTCTTACAGGAAGCAAGAGTGCCCTTGTTTGGTTGTTTTCATTTGCCTGTGGAGTTGGAATTGTAGCATCTTTTATTTTGCATGATCAGGAGATGCCTTTTATTTAGTTACTATTCTCTAATTCAACCACAATACTGGCTGATTAAACATGTGTGTTGCTGCCTGCCTTCCACACCAAGATTGAATTATTTCATAAAGGTTTATATCATGGAATTTGTGTAATCTTTACACAAGGGGATAAGAAACAACAACATAAAGGTTTATTGATGGGATGGTCTTTTAGCGAATGTGAAACTTTTCCTTATTCGGTATAATCTCTTCAATTTAATCCTTTATCTTTTAATTTAACTGGCTATAACTCAAAACAACTTTATTTAAACACCCTTTGTGTTGACAATAAAACTTTTTAGTGAAATGTTCACTGTCAGTGAAAATATGATGAAATGTGATAATAATCTTAACCTTCAATAATTCCACACCAACTTCACAAGGTAATAAGACCAAATAAATAAATAGTGTGTAACATTTCGGTATCAGCGTTCTTACCGAAACGTCACACACTATTTATTTATTTGGATTTGGTCTTATTACCTTGTGTTTATAATTTATAATCCAAATTGTGCCCTATCTTCCACACCAACTTTATTTCAACTGCAAAAATTGTGATCCCTTGGGGTGGGACTGTACCAATATAACAAGTACCACCAACCTATGACTTGGGGAAACATGAAGGGGGTGATGATGCAGGGTGAAGGGGAGGCAGTGTTTGATGAGTACCGGAAGACCCTGAAGGTGCTGTTTGACAATCTCTCCCAACTGGTGAGTATCTGATGGCCTCCCTGTGAAATCTGTCATCCACAGGGTGACCTGTACAGGACAAGGAACTGGTGCTGATGGAGACAGGCAAGCTCATCTCTAACAATCTCTCTCGCTGGAAGGCCCTGGAGTTCTCTGAGGTGGAAGTGGCCCTGGCTTTCCTCTACCTGCTGGGGGAGAGCCTGCCCCCTGATGCCAGCAAGTCTGGTCCCCTCGCCCCCCTGCTCCGTCTGGTGTGTAACTCCCCCATGTTCTCTCTCTTGCACCTTGCTACAGGCTGCAGCTCAACTCTTAATTTGATATAGTAGAATCTTTCTATAAAGGACAACCTAGCTGCAGAGCCAAAGTGACCTGTATGGAGAGATGTTCTCAATTAAGAGTTGCCAATTAATAAAAATGTTAATTTTAGTGATGAAAACTGTCCATTGTAGAGAGGTGTCCCTCACGGAAGTTCTACTGTACAGCATCTACTATATAATATATGCCATATATATACTGCATACAGTAAAACCTTCCTGTAAGTAAAGGACACCTAATTGCAAAGCCAAAGTGTCTTTTAGAGAGGTGTCCTCGTACCGGAGAGTTGCTAAATAGTAAAAATGGTAATTTATCAAATGAAAACTGTCCTTTATAGAGAGGTGCCCTTTACAGGGATGTTCTACTCTATTTACATAGTATCAGAGTTATTTTCTCAACTTATTTTGGTTCTTGGACTGGTAAAGTTTGTGATAAAAATCATTTGTGTCTTGACTATTGTTTTTTTCTTTCACTTAACCAAAAATACCTTACAAGAAATTAAAAGCTATTACCTAAGTTCATTCTTATTTTTAAAATCTAAATTCTACCATTAAGGTATTAATATTTGAAAAATTAGTATAAAATATATATACAGTAAAACCCCTCTATAGCAAACCCCAATGGGAATGAACCTTTGGTTCACTATAGTCATAGTTCACTGTATGATAAAATAAAAATGGGAATTTATTTCATGCTTGTTATAGAAGGTTCGCTATATCCCTGGTTCATTATAGTGAGGTTTTACTGTATATTGTTCATAGGCTGGACTAGAGGTTGAGCATTGCTGCTCTATACTATATAGTGGTTGAGCATCAAGATGGTGTGGTGCAGGCGGTTTCCAGTGGAGTGGTGAACCACGGCCACATGGCCATCAGCAGGGAATACTTTGAGCTGGTGCTGAGGTACGAGAAGGTGCTGGAACCTGACCTCCTGCTGGATGTGCTGGTGAGTCTGGTGATCCACCACCATGTCAATACATGTTACATGTGTGGGTACAGGCTGCCTTTCTAGATGAGAGAGGACTGGCACATCCCAACCCCAAGGTCCGCAGCAGAGTCTCCTACCTCTTCTCCCGCTTCATCCGTGCCCAGAAGTAAGTTGGTGGCAGATTGGCCTGCACTTCAGAGTGCGTTGAGTGAATAGGTAGCTCAGTTATTTGTCTGACAGAGTCACAAGGCAATAAGACCCAAATAAATAGGGTGTTATAGATTAGAAACACAATAAGACCATCTGTGTTTCTAATCTATAATCCAAATTGTACCCTATCAGTTATTGCCTGACAGAGTATTTGAGACCTACTGACTTGATATGTGTGATTCAATTGATGAAACAAGTTTGCCAAAAGTAGGCGGTGAAGGCGGACTGCTGACTAAGAAATGTGTATGCACTTGGCTTTAGTTCAACATAAAATTATCTTCAAAACTACTCGCATTATTCCAAAATTTTATATATTCAAATTTGTGCTATTTTTTTCTGGATATTTTATACTGATTGCACTAGTCTCAAGATTTTATTCTAACTTGGCATTGAATCCTAGAGTAGAGTGTCAGTCATCTTCCTGAGTGACCCACTACCACTGTAAAATCCTAAATGGCTGTAGGGATGGTATATTGGAGAGTTGTGGACATGATGGCACATTAAGAGGACAACGAAACAAATTGAAAATTGATGTTAGAGCTGTTTAATATTTAGTGGCTTGTTTCCTGACGGCTTGGTTGATAGCTAATTTATGTGGTAATGGCCAATATTAGATCTTCTTCTTCTTTCTTATCTCCACTCAATCACACTAAGGTATCAAGCTTGTAAAGCTTGAGATTTTTGATGGTGTGTCTGCAGGGGAAGAGTAGAGCTCATCAATGGATGAGTCAATACAGTCAATAATTTACCCAAGATTAGATAATAATGGGGAGATAACAATTTACATGGGATAGTTGTTAGGCACAGACTTGCTACACCATGGCAGTGGGGAGCCACTAGCTGACAGCACAATGTTCCCTAACCTATGTGCCATGTGTGTAGCAATGAGACGTCTAACGATAGCAACAAGCAGGGTAGCAAGCCAGCCACTACACAAGGCACACAGTTGATGAAGTGAGTTAGTTGGCAAGTACTGCCTTTGTGGAGCTGGGGGTGGTTGGAGCTTGCCGCACAAATGTGAAATTGTCTTTATTCTGTTTGTGAAGTTCTTCTTTCCTGTGGGTCGTGTTTAGATGTTCTCTAGATGCTTCTCTCCTATTGTAATGATGGATATGATACAGTAAGCTTCCCATGAGAGAACACTTCCCTGAATGAGACCACTTCTGTAAAATCAAACTTTATCTAATACCTCCAAAGAGAGACCATCTCCAGGAGAATCCCAGAATGTGTTGTCTCATGGAATGTAGGTTCTGCTAGCTGTAGATACCTCACAGCAATATCTGTTATGTGTTTTCAAATCAATAAGCTTGAGGGATAAGTCTCTTTCAATTGTGAGACTTATCCCTCAAGCTTATTGATTTGAACATACTATTAGGGGATTATCCTATTAATATCTGTTATGTGCCAGGTCCCACATCCAGCTCTACATCTCCCACATTCTTCTCAAGGTCCAGGAGATGCTCGAGAAGAACTTCTCCAACGATTCCTTCCTCTGTTTCAACGACCAGCTCAACCTCTACGAAGCAGCTGCCCAGCTCATCATTGGAGCCACTTCCCTCGATCCAATTGTTAGTGAATTTTCTAATCTAGAGTATGTTGGTACAAATGATTACCTAAGTAGAAAATTATTCTGCACAATTTTTAATACTGTTCCTGCCACCTAAATAAGACTTTGAAGAGAGGTGATTTTATACATAAACAATGATGATTTGATGCTCTTCCTAGAGATCAAGTTGTCACTACTCCTCAACTCAAGTTGTCCATATAAATATTGCAGGAGAGCTGCTCTGACCCTAGTTATCCCATAAATTCTAGAGTTGGGAGGGTGGCACTAGTTTAAAATTAAGCTCAATCTTGTTTTATAGTTGGAGGCAGGTAAGATAAAGTCTTGGTACATTTATATCTTTATATAATATACCATCTTGTTGAACCTGATTAGTCAAGTCACTGTGCAGTATTATTTTAGTTAGATTCATATATTTTTCTTTCAAGAAAGGTCTTAATAATAGATAAGAAAATATATGGTGCTTTTTCTAATCGATATAAAGAGAAAATATATTTTTAAAAAACTTATCCTATAAAAGTACATGCTGTTGTTGTTTCTTATCCCCTTGTGTAAAGATTGCACGAATTCCATGAGTTCATGCTCCTCGAGCTGTTTTATGATAAGCAGTGGCCTCTCCTAAAGGTCCTGTTTAGTGCATCTAATGCAAGCCAAAATGTGTTCTGGAGCTGCAGGTGCCAAGCTACATTTTGGAAAAGTGGGTAGATTTTGTTTACATGCTACTACATGCAGGCCATGATAATCATGGTTGGTAGTTAGCGACTGCTTTTACTATAAGTACAACACAAGAAATGAGGGTTTAGATTCCAGGTTGTGTTGTGGCTGTCCAAAATGGACAGTTTATACCACACCTCCACAAACCCCTAGACAAAATAAGGATGCCATCTTCTTGAGAGTTTTTATCTGAATGCTCAGCTTTAATGCCTCATTTTTAATTTTTTTCTTTAAAAGATTTGAAGTGCTAAAAAAAATTGAATGGCTTTATTTCAGACCATAAAAAGGTTTTGAAGCCACCCTGGTTTCATAGTTTCAAGCTGGCTCCAACTATCATCAGCTTGAATAGTTTCCCTGTAAGATTGGTTGGTCAAGTTGAAGGCTTTGTAGTTCCTGATTGGACCTATCGTTGTGGGTGAAGTTTGGATGAGGTTTGCCTGATTAAACCCATTCTAGAGTGAAAGTAATATATGGTAGATCTGGGTGACTAAGTAACAACCATGTGCCACAGGGGAAGCACCAGAAGCTGGACGGCCTGCTGAGGCCAGTCATAGTGGAGTTCAAGGCCTGTCTGCAGCGGCTACAGGTGCAGACGGATGAGCAGACCAAGAGGGACATGGCAGAGCTGATGAACCATGCCATAGAAATTACCTGGTAGGTCCTCCCCTGCAGTCATTGTACAAACTACCTATTGACGATGCTGTGACCTCCCAGCAAGACCAGCAAAGCCTTCTCCGGCCAGAACCCCATGAAGGCCTGTGCCTGCACCCAGATCTACCTGGACAGTCTGTCTGTGTTCCTCACAGCCCTGCAGGTGGGTCTCCCTCTACTGTAGGCCATTTACAAACATCTAAATACACTTTAGGGATCCTACAAATAAATCTAGTGTAATATGAAAAGCTATGGGGGGGGGGGGTCAGTGGAAGGCTGGTATAAACCGTTGGTTTTCGACCGCTACGACCCAGGTTCAATTTCTGCATTGGACACTTTTCTGATAAAAAAAAAAATTCTCCAATGTCCCCCTATTCTTGCAAAAGTACAACCCCACCGGCGAGTGCAAGTAACCAAACGGGGCTCTGGCATATTTATTTGTAAGTGCAAAGTCGAACTGCTTTTCACGTGTGCAGACATGTGGTGCACTTACAGTAAAAGCAATCGCTTTTTTCTATCCACCATGATTATCATGGCCTGTACCACGTTGTACTAGGGATAAGCAAAAAAAAAAAAAGAAAAGTTATTCAATTGAATCTGGAGAGACCGTATGATCAGTTTGGATTATAGATAAGAATCACAAGGTTAAAAATGACCAAATGAATGAAATCAGACAAGAATCTGAAGATTTGAACAATGGCTTTACCAAAATATCAAATATATTTATTTGGTATTCACCTTGTCATTCTGGAAGACCTACAATGGTCCAAGATTGGCCCCACCACTTCAGCTAAATATCTTTTTGCCAGATTACTTCTCCCATTGGATGTTACAAATTATAATCTTATACTAAATAATTTAGCAAAAGTAATAAAAGAAAACAAGACCTAATCCAAATAATTTATTTATGTGTGACGTTTCGGCAACAACATTGTCACCATCATCAGATAAAAGAATAAATTTTAAATTTTGTCTGATGATGGTGACAATGTTGTTGCCGAAACGTCACACATAAATAAATTATTTGGATTAGGTCTTGTTTTCTTTTATTATAATCTATAATCCAAATTGTGCTTCATCTTTAGCAAAAGTAGTGAAAAGAAGAACCAATATATTGGCCTTTCACAAATTCTGGAGAATAGCACAATCAAAAGGTATACTACAGAAGAGCACCCAAAGATTGATTTTATTCTCCACTTTCTGGAGTTCACTTTACTTCTGTTTACCCCCATCTAGGAGAATCCTGTATGGGACGAATGTCCGTAATAAAGGCTTTGTTGTTATTGTTATACTTATCTTATACTGATAAGGACCATAGCTCAAAACCATGTTTTACAGGTTGGCTTTTTTTGTCAAAGCTGGTGTTTTATAGCATCTTAATTGTTCCGACTAAGAGTCTGTGCATTTAGTGCAGAGATTAATTAAATGCATTTCTCAAAACGGATGGAATGCCATTTTTGCACACTTCGTAATTTTTTGGATCTATCAGTATTTCTTTACTTTGAGTTTTAAACTGCCACTTGTTTCCAATTTGAAGGTAAAGGTGCTAAGCTAGTGTTGATAGGAGTTTTATTTATTTATTGCAATCAGTGTTTGAAAATCTTGAGTCTTGATGCTATTTATTAAACTATACAGTCAAAAAAATATTTTTCCGTGTAAACCTTTTATATGAGACTAAAATCACATACAATGGAACATCATTATATCAGATTCTCTTATAACCCCAATGTGGTTATAGTATTGTAATTCTAGATTCCCAAGTTTTTTAACCATGATTATAAAAATATGTTTATAACAACAACAACAACACAAACTTAGTCCCAAGTGATGTTTGTCATAGTGAGGTTTGACTTTATATTAAAATTAGACATCCTGCTGCCACTTTGTCTGTCACCGCTTGAGTTAGGTTGTTGCTATATCAGCTGGAGGTTTCATGGTGGTTTGTTATGGCAGGTTGGGCAGCTGGGACCTCACACTGGCCTGGTGCAAACCGGAGTGCGGAAACTGCTGCACCGGCTGGTAGTGTGCCTGGAGGAGGAACTCCTGCCCTACATCTCACCTGCGGCCTTCTGGGTCCTGGCTGGGGACCTTCCAGAGCTGGTGCCTCTCCTCAACCAGATCATTGCCAAGTACAAGGTGGGCTAGTCAATCCCCTGTGTGACCATCAGACTCACCTTGTGGCTGTGTAGAAGGACATTGTCCCCTTCATCCAGGGCATCTTCACTCCCTTTGTCCAGAGGATATTTGAAGTGCTGACCAGGCCTGTGGAAGCCAATGACCAGGAGGCTCAGAGGGAGAAGCTTCTGCTGCAGAGGAACTACTACGCCTTCATCGCTGCCATTGTGACCAACAACGTAGTAGAGGCCATCACAGACAAAGGTACATTCTACCTTCCTGTTGAAACCTTTTATTATCTCGAATACATGTGGGTACAGCCCATGATAATCATGGTTGTTAGAAGGTGGCGACTGCTTTCACTGTAATTGCCCCACATGTCAAATATGTGAAAAGCAGTTTGAATTTTTCACTTACAAGTGTGCCAGAGCTCCATTTGGTTAATTTCACTCTCTGATGAGGTTTTACTTTTGCAAGAATCGGGCCATTGGAGCATTTTTTTTTTTTTTTTTGTAAAAAGTGCCCAATGTGGGATTTGATCACGGGTCGTAGCAGTCGAAAACCAGTGGTTTAAACCACTTGTCCAAGCTCCCTCCCTTGTTAAATATTTAAAGAGAGAAAATATATGAAGCTTCACTCCAAAGTACTCGAGCATCCTCTGCCAAACTTGTCTGAAGGCTCCACATATCAAACTTCTTTTTTTCTCCCAAAACAAAATTAATCATCACCCACTAAAAAAATAGCCAAGTCTCTGGAAACCAAATCTCTGTGCACATTAGAAAGAAAATGTGACACCAGATTGAGCCAGGTAGCACGATACATGTAGAGACAAAGAATATTTGACCACAAAATCCTGTGTTTTTTTTTTTCCCCCTGCCTAGTCCAGGATAAATAGCTATGTGTTTTTTACGATATAGGGACTATAGCTGATAAAGGACTGCGGGGTGTGGTCACATGGGTTATTTGCCTGATACTTGCTTTGATGGTCAAATTGACACTCAGCAACTAGGTGTTGTCCTTCACAGAAAGGTTCTCTACTGTATTTCTTGATAGTTTAAATTTTTTTTCCCTCACTATCTTTTATTATTATTTTATTTGAAATGCAAGCTTTCTCACACATGAAAAATAAAAGCTACTCATTGTGAGAAAGATTTTATAACTAGCCGAATGACCTGGGCAACGCCCGTGTTTTACCCGATTGAATGTTTTGATTCAAATACTATTTGTTACAATTATAATTTGGCGCCTTAAATAAATGCATATGTTAGTTAATAACTATAGCCTATGTGCTTTATCTGTCTATGTACTGTTGGCTTCCGTAGGCGTCTCTTACTGGGAAAAAGAAAGAGAGGATTCCATTTGGTTATTATCTAATATATGCATTTATTTAGGGAGCGACCCGCTCCAACACAATAGTTACAAAGACGAAATAGCGAGTGGGGGGGGGGGGCAAAGGTGGCGTGACCATAGCCAACCAATAGGAGGGCGCCATTCCAAAAAAAAGCAAACCGTGACAGAGGCGACGAAGAATGACACTCGTAACTGTATATAGAATTTTAATAACTTTCCCACAAATTTACCTTCAGCCTTGCAACAACAATATGATAAAAGAACTTTCAATTAATTCCCCCCGTCATACTAATCTCCCCATATTTGTTATTTCCATGTATGTTTGTGTATAACTACAGTGTTGGTGGCAGAGATGCTGAAGCACGTGTTACTGTCCATAGTCCAAGGGGCCGTGGAGATACCTGACCCAGTGGTACGTAGCCTACACCATAGCTTTGTCCAGTCTGACTCTAGGGATTGTACAGGCACAGAAGACTTGTTTTTCCATCCTCAGGACACTGGTGGACTCGTGGGGTAAGTCTCTCTCTCTGTGGCTGGCACCAATTTGGATGAGTGTTTGTGGGAAATATAAAGTGTAGTTTAAATTTACTACTGAAGTTTTACAGTCAACATGTGTCACACTGCGGGATTCAATAGTGCGGGTTGTAGCTGTCGGAAAACAACTGTTTAGACTACCCTTCAAATGACCCCCCAAACAATTATTTGTTTGTATAAATGTATTAGATATGTGTTGTTGTTGTTGTTGTTTCTTATCCCCTTGTGTAAAGATTACACGAATTCCATGAGTTCATGCTCCTCGAGCTGTTTTATGATGAGCAGCGGCCTCTCCCAAAGGTCCTGTTTAGTGCATCTAATGCAAGCCAAAATGTGTTCTGGAGCTGCAGGTACCAAACTACATTTTGGGCAAGTGGGATAAATTTTGTTATTATTTTCTATCTTCAATGGCTTGAGATGGCCTGTTCTAAATCTTGTTAGTGTTGTTTGATGTTGTCTATTTCTGATGTTCAGAGCTCCTCCTGGGTTCTCTCCACTGTACCAACTGTGCATAGGTGGGATCCTCCAGTTCTTGTTTATTTTTGTTTTGGCTATTGTTTCTATTTCTTTAAAAGTAAGTTTATTTTTCTGTGGCAAGGGTTCTTTTGTGCCTTTTTTCGCTAGCACATCAGCAGCTTCATTGCCTTCAATGCCAACGTGTGAGGGTATCCATTGAAGGTGAATTTTTGAGGTTTTTGAGAGTTTTTGGAGATAACCAATTATGTTCCTGCTTACTCTGTCTCTGAGTTCCCCTGTGCGACTCAAGTGTTGTATGGCACTTCTACTATCAGTAAGAATCCAGATATCTTGATAATTAGTATTTCTGATGGATTTTAAGGCTTCATAGATGGCTATAAGTTCTGATCTGAAGACTGAGCAAAAATCTGGGTTTCTTCTGTTCATTTTCTCAATGCCATTTGTGGTTTTGATGAGACAGCCACTGCCAGTGTGTCCTAGCTCGTCTCTGCTACCATCGGTATAGATAGTTATTGCATTTTTAGGAATGTTATTAATTATTTCTAATGATAATTGTTTTAAGTATTCTGGATTTTGGTATTGTTTGTTGGTGGGTTCATTTAAAGTGGCATTAAAAATAACATTTTGTAGTGGTTTGCATGGAGAAAATTTTTCTGCTAAATAATTTTTTTCCACTTTATATTTTAAAAATTCATTTCTTTTGGCCAGGTGTAGAGGGCCTTCTTTTTTGAGTCTTAAATTGGATTCCCAATTAAGTATGTACTTGGAAGTTCTGTGTTTGTTTCCATAACTCTTGATTTTGTTTATATATTTTGGCAGATTGTAGCTTCTTCTATCCTTTAAGGGCATAATGTCTGCCTCGTAAAGTACAATATCATTAGGGCAGGTATTTCGAAGACCTGTAATAATTCTAGCTGCACTTAGTTGTATCCTTTCCAGTGATTTTAGATTTGTTTCAGATGCTGTACCATAGATTTGATATCCATATTCCAGGATAGGTCTAATTAGAGATGTGTAAGTTAATTTTAGTGTGGTTGCATCGGCTCCCCACTCTCTTCCTGAAATATATTTCAGGATTTTTAGTCGGTCTCTTCCTTTTCTAATAACTTCTTCAATATGTTTACTGGAGTTAATTTCTGGATCCAGGGTGTAGCCAAGATATTTAGGATGTTTATTATATTGCAATTGTTGTTCTTTCAGAATAATTTTTGGTCTTATTTTGTATAGTTTCTTATCGGTAGTAAAAAGACAGGTTTCAGATTTTTGGGGGTTAAATTCTAATTTATGTTTATTAGCAAATTTTTCTAGGTGGAAAAGAGTCTTGTTCAAATCTCTTTCAGCTTTTTTCCAGTTAGTATTGCTGCTCCATAGAATAATGTCATCAGCGAAAAGTCCAATATTGGTTTTATGTGAAATTTTTTCTTCTATGCCTGCAATAAATAGGGTGAAGAGAGTTGGGCTAAGGACTGATCCTTGTGGTAATCCTTGGTACAATTTAAAGGTTTTAGATAGAGTGCCATTATATTTGACCCTGATGTATCTATTTTTAAGGAAATCATTTATCCAAGTGATAGCTTTTCCATCAATTTTGAAATGTTTGTATAATTTTGTAATTAACTTGTTTTTCCATACCTTATCAAAAGCTTGTGTAAGGTCTAAAAAAGCAGCTATTGTGTGGTTAGTTGGTTTTCTGTTTTGTGCATCTTTTACCTTTTGTGTGAAAAATAAGAGTTGGTCTATTGTCCCATGTCCTTTCCTAAATCCATATTGTTCTTTTGGTAAGAGATTTCTTGTGTCGAGGTGGTAGGTGAGTCGTCTGAGTATAATTTTTTCCATTAATTTGCAGCAAATACTTGTGAGGGAGATAGGTCGGTAGTTTTTTGGGTCATCAGCAGATTTGTCAAGTTTTTTAATAGGAATTATTGTTGCATTTTTCCAGTCTTGAGGCAATTTTCCAGTTTTCCAGGAGTTATTGAAAATATCAAGAAGTTTTTCTTTGCCATTTTTGCCCAAGTTTGATATCATTTGGCCATGGATTCCATCTGGCCCAGGAGTCTTGTTCAGGTCAGTGTTTTCTAGTGCATAATCTAGCTCTTTCATATTGATTTTTTCATCGAAAATATTATGAGTGCTAGTGACGTTTTTACAGTCATGGATAATCTTTCGGGCCTTTTTTTCAACTTTCTTATCTTTTATTTCAAATTTGATTTTACTACTTATTTGATATGAATTACCTAAAAGATTAGCAGCATTTTTGTCATTAGTTGCTGGGGTACCATCTGTATTCTTAATCATATTTGTGTTTTCAGTTT
The DNA here is from genome assembly GCA_030710605.1 of Cordylochernes scorpioides. Taxonomy (NCBI): domain Eukaryota; kingdom Metazoa; phylum Arthropoda; class Arachnida; order Pseudoscorpiones; family Chernetidae; genus Cordylochernes; species Cordylochernes scorpioides. Next base: position 44,150,416 of record CP092864.1, read on the forward strand.
GTGGCTGGGCTCTGTCAATTTGTTTTGCCAAATGCCAAAGTTTTGTATTTGGGTTTCTTGGGTTCAGGTTTTCACAAGTTTGTTTCCATTTTTCCCTTTTCATATTTACGTATAATCTTTTTATTTTTGCATTCACAATGTTCAGTTCAGTTCTACAATTTGTTTGGTTTTGGGTGCACTTTTTTTGTAGTTCATTTCTTTTAGTTATAAGTGTTTGAATATCTTTTGCCTGGTGTGTATAATTTGGAATCCATTTCTTAATATTACCTCTTGGTATTGAAACTTTGGCTGCTTTAATAATGGTGTTTTTGAAAGATATCCAATTTTGTTCCAGATCTTTTATTCTAGTGGGTGCTTTTCGAAAGTCTTCATTGGTGTTTTGCTGGTAAAGATTCCAATTAGCCTTTTTGAAGTTCCAGAATTTTTCTTTAATTGAGCTGGTTTTGGTCTTGGTGCTAATTTCTATCAAAATAGGCAAATGATCACTTCCAATACTTTTTAATATTTGCCATTTGCATTTGTGGAAAATGTCAGGACTGGAGAAACTTATATCAAGGGCTTGTGCTGTATTATAACTGTAGGAATGGTGGGTAGGATTCCCATCATTTAAGCACATGAAGGCATTGTCGTCAAATAAGTTTGAAAGTATTTTGCCTCTTGGGTTTGGAGTGGAACATCCCCATAGTTGATGTTTGGCATTAAGGTCACCTACAATAATAGTGTTGTCTGTAAGAAATTGAGCCATTGTTCCATCGTCAATAAGTTTATTGTTTGGTGGGTGATACATATTGAATATGGTGATGGTTTTGTTTTGATTGAGGTAGACTTTGATACCTTGGGCTTCGAGGTCTGATGTGTTTGGAATATTAATGGCTATGTCTTCATAGTACAAATTCTTGATTAAAAATGCAAGGCCACCCCTTCTTTATTTCTGTCTTTTCTTAGGATATTGTAGTTTTTTATATTTGAGATTGTACTTTTCATTTAATTTGGTTTCCTGTAGGGCTATAATTTGTATCTTTTGTTTTTCAGCTATTTCCATTATTTCTTCTAATTTTATTTTTGTTGCTGTTGAGCACAATCCATTTATGTTGCACTGCAGAATGCTCAATTGCTTGGAAGTTGCAAAGTGTGAAGTTTGTGGAGACTGTATTATACTTATCGGACAGAACCTTCTACCTAAGTCCTGAACGCGCCCCTGTTTATTCTGCGCGACGGGCGATGCAGCATGCAAATCAACATCTGATCTCATGGAATGGGGTATAGGGGTGCAGCTTTCGTTGATCATGGCACCATGATCCAGGCACACTTTGGTGAAAGTCTGACTTTGCCTGTAGTTTGAGGCCGTTCCTAACATGGAAGCAGACGCCTTTGCTGCCGACTCTAACATGAGTACAGACACAGCTCCTCCGTATCCCTGGAGTGGGACCCTTGCTGAGGTCCATCAACCGGGTCAGTTGAAGTCAGGATTTTTAAAGAGGTCTACTCCTCTTCTAACAATGCTGCTGTTGGTCCGCGACTGCTTATTTGTCAGAGTTATTCTGCTTGTTTCGCAGCTGGCCTTCATATCTGAAGGTCGTTCCCCTATCCGCCACCTGGGGACGCGATTAGATATGTGTACTAATCTTGAGTAGAAAGACACAGAAGAGTTGTGTGTGGCAGGTGGCAATGATGGCGTCCCAGAGTTCCTAGAGTTTATCTACCAGTCCATCATCCCCGCCTGCTTCATGGCTCCCCTGAAGGAATCCTTTGACCTTACAGATGCTCAAACTGCCAAGGTAACTCCACTGCAATATGTTTCTTCTCCCCTTGTACTAAGGTTACACAAATGAGTCCATACTCCTCCAGATTTTTGATGATAAGCAGGTGCCAAAGGCATATAGCATTTTTTTTTTTTGCTTATCCCTAGTATACTTGGTACAGGCCATGATAATCATGGTGGGTAGAACGCGACTGCTTTTACTGTAAGTGCACCATATGTCTACACATGTGAAAAGCAGTTAGACTTTGCACTTACAAATGTGCCAGAGCCTCATTTGGTTACTTGCATTCGCTGGTGGGGTTAAACTTGTGCAAGAATTGGGGTCCATTGGAGCATTTTTTTTTTAATCAGAAAAAAGTGCCCTATGCAGGAATCAAACTCTGGATGTAGCGGTCGAAAACCAACAGTTTAGACCATCCTTCCACCGATCACATATAGCAATATGGAGCCTTTAAATATACCCCTACCATGTATTCAGGTGTAATACAAGATCATCTGAAGCTGCTGCAATTAGGAGATGTATTCTTGGCCATCATTAACATTTAGTTACATGATCAGGAGATCTGCTCTCTCTCTCTCTATATATATTTTTTATCTTTTACCATTTAAGTTATGTACCAAAAAAAGGCACCCCTCTCCCTTTAAATGTACATCAGAATGATGGCACTATACATCACCCTAGAAAAACTTTACTTAGTCATTTAAAGAATGAGCCACAACACCAGTTTTGGCAAATTCAGACAAAAAGCCAACAACCAGTATACCATGGTTTCTGGCTTTGGCCCTCATCAATACAAGGGGCAGCTTCGATATTTCTTAACACTTTCAACCCGAGGGATGCAAATTCGCGTCCTTTCCGATTTTCAAAATTAAATATAATATTAAATACCGAATTCACGTCCACCAGGATCTTGTCCCATACCTTCTTGTCTATCTATCAGTGGGTGGGGGGGATGTTAGCTGACCTAATGTAACTGTAAAACGTCGACAAGGACGCGAATTTGCGTCTCTCGGGTCGAAAGTGTTAACAACCTACAAGAGATGTTATGAAATCAGTCAAATTTACCAAACAGGTGTTTAAGCTGATGAAGTTGCAAGGGCTGATATTCATGTACCAAAAGAGGCACCTCTCCCTTTAAATCTACATCAGAACAATGACACTATGCATCGCCCTAGTAAAAATTTAATTTATATATCCCCTTCCTCTTTTCTCTAGTCATGTCTAGGTTACTTCTCCCTAAGAAATTAAAATTTGTCCCACTTGGCAAACAATGTCTCCATTAACAAAAGATCTTTCATACCCAATAGCATTCACAACTTTGGTTTATTACATAACTTTTAATAATTGGAATAAATTTTGGCTTTTTTTAGCGAAAGTCCTCTCCATTAAGTTAGTACTCTGATGTATTCAAAGACTTGGTAGGACTCATAATAATGGCTTACTAAATAAGTATAATATAGTATAATATCTCTCTCTTTAATTCAACCAACTTTAATGATAAGGTACAATTTAGATTAGACACTCAACAAGACCAAATCCAATCAAGTTTATACTACTCTTCTATCAACTCCCAACTTAAAGATGATGCACTTTGTGTCTATTCTTCAAAAATTAATTTTTAAATAAGTAACCTCTATCCATATTTTTTTAAACCATTTCTTATAGGAGGTTAGTTAGTTGTACTACCTAGAGGTCATACAGTATCTAGAGGCTGTGTGTGGACCCAGGCTCTAGTGGAGTGCGGCCTGTGCCTCCGTGCGGTGTACCAGCGGCGCGGCAATGAACTCCCCCTCTTCCTCACCACGCAGTACTTCCCCTCCCTGCAGCTACCCAACCAACTGGCTGCAGAGTTCTGCGACAACCTCGTCAACAATCCCAAGGACTTCAAGTTTTATCTGAAGGTTGGTGAGCTTTCTGGAGTTGTTAAGATCTTAATGAAACCTTAACTTATCCTGGTTATCCTGGATTAGAAGAAAATATTCCATTCTCTCAAACCGGAAGACTGAAATTTTGTAAACATGCAATGTATTTAGGTTTGAACAAGTGTATTAAATTTTCAGACTTCTAGGTGCTCTGTAAGTATGTTAAAAAATTGTTCACCAGATTGGGGAATGGACAGATATAAAAGCTTTTAAAAAGGTATATCTTATGTATTAATGGTAGACACAAGGAAATTCATCTCTTCCAAATTATTTATAGATTCCCTTCTAATTATACTTGAACATTCCTTTCTTGACCCATTATCCCATAATACAGTTAAACCTCATTAATTCAGCACACCAAGAGAAAAAGTGTTTCCTGTTCAGAAATATAGTAAGTGTTAAACTAAAGAAGTAAAAACAACTATAATATATATAGAAGGTTAGGTAGACAAATAGTCTTTGACAAAAAAACCTCATCATAACAGCAAGTTCCTTATAACATTGAAGATTAGTAGGTATTATAATTTCGATTATAGATTAGAAAATAAGGTAATAAGACCAAATAAATTGTGTGTAACAGTTGTTGTTATTTCTAATTCTAGAGTTCAAATTGTTTTATCCATGGTTATAACAATGATAAATATCTTGGTCCCAGGAGATGTTACAACAAGGTTTGACTGTATATAAGATATATAGACTAGAAATATACAAAATTGGGCAATAAATCTTGGTGAGGTACCATATATCATAATTTAAAACATGATATGTGATTAGAAGTTCTTTGAAAACACTTATTTTTTTACCTTTCCGAAAAGTTAAAGAGATTTCAAAAAACTTGAGCATTTCAATTTTTTTACCTTCCACTATAATAGAGAGTTTGATGGCCTTGTTACCATTGCTAAACAGGATCATTTAGTTCAATGGAAAATGTTCTATACAGATTGGGTATATTGTTGTTGAAGAAAGGAGAAGGTAAATTTCAAGCAATTTTATTTCCAAGCTGATCATTAAGCCTTGTACAATCCTGGGGGTGAGGGAGATAGGTGGACTTGAGGTCTCACAGATCCTGCACACCTAGTTAGAACTGAATCTCTTTTCATGTTTCTCCACAGATATGGAAGAGCTGCATCTGTACTTATGTTAGAGTCTGCAGCAAAGGCATCTGCTTTCATTTTAAGAACGATCTCAAATTACAGGCAAAGTCAGGCTCTCACCAAAGTGTACCTAGGTCATGGTGCCATGATCAACGAAAGCTGCACCCTTACACCCCATTCCATGAGATAATAAACTCGTGGAATTCGTGTAATCTTTACACAAGGGGATAAGAAGCAACAACATCTTTTCACGTGTTGTCAATCAGTCTGTTTATCTACTTTGTGACCAGATTGTTCATTAAAAGATCATTGATAACCATTATTATCTATGATTAGTGCTTTACCCAAAAGTGCCTCGTGTCTCCTTAAAAAAAAAAAAAGACGGGCAACATCAAAAACTTTCCACTTCCTCAAGTTTTGTCCATGAGGGTAAATTCTCCAGTTTGACCTTATTCGTTCTGCCCATTGTTGAGACTCACATTGTTTTATGTTTTTCAGAATTTTTTCCAAAAGATTCACAACTCGTAGCAGCAGCTGAAACTACCCCTCCCCTATGTATATATCCCTTGTATATTTTATGTATAATATTTAAAGAAGAAAAAAACCCAGACAAAGCAAGTTTATAAAAAATGTTAATTTATTATTTTTTTTTTTTGTAATATTTTTACTTTTTTTTTTCATTGTTAGAGTTTTTGTAATTATATATTTTAAAAAATTAATATCCCAATTGCCAACCTACATTTAAAAAAAAAAAATGTTTTTTGTTTTTGCTTCAATTGAAATAAGACTTGTATAAAAATA
>CP092864.1:44156095-44190972 GCA_030710605.1 Cordylochernes scorpioides
GCTAGATACCATCTATAAGGAGGTAGCTATTGATTCCTTATTTTTCTACTTGACAATATTGAGCATTTGTTCATATAGCACCAGTGTCCTTTAAAATGGGGAGGGGATATTGCACAGTGGTTAAAACTAGTAATTTAAAAAAGCCTCTTTTTAAAAATGTCTAATTCTATTGGATTGAACACAAGAACCTTCATTTGCATAGTTTTTAATTTCATTTTTAAAAATATAAAAAAATTGACTTTTGTTTTTATACATTTTGGTTTAAAAATAATTTGGTGTGAATTCACAATTTTTGTGTTACATTCACATTATTTTTATACAAGTCTTATTTCAATTGAAGCAAAAACAAAAAACAATTTTTTTTTTTTTCAATGTAGGTTGGCAATTGGGATATTTTTAATTTTTTAAAATATATAATTACAAAAACTAACAAGGAAAAAAAAAGTAAAAATATTACAAAACAAAAAAAAAATAAATTAACATTTTTTATAAACTTGCTTTGTCTGGGTTTTTTTTCTTCTTTAAATATTATACATAAAATATACAAGGGATATATACATAGGGGAGGGGTAGTTTCAGCTGCTGCTACGAGTTGTGAATCTTTTGGAAAAAATTCTGAAAAACATAAAACAATGTGAGTCTCAACAATGGGCAGAACGAACAAGGTCAAACTAGAGAATTTACCCTCATGGACAAAACTTGAGGAAGTGGAAAGTTTTTGATGTTGCCTGTCTTTTTTTTTTTTTTTTTAAGGAGACATGAGGCACTTTTGTGTAAAGCACTAATCATAGATAATAGTGGTTATCAATGATCTTTTAATGAACAATCTGGTCACAAAGTAGATAAAGAGTCTGACTGACAACACGTGAAAAGATGTTGTTGTTTATTATCCTCTTGTGTAAAGATTACATGAATTCCACGAGTTTATTATCTCATGGAATGGGGTGTAAGGGTGCAGCTTTCGTTGATCATGGCACCATGATCCAGGCATACTTTGGTGAAAGCCTGACTTTGCCTGTAATTTGAGGTCGTTCTTAAAATGAAAGCAGATGCCTTTGCTGCGGTCTCTAACATAAGTACAGATGCAGCTCTTCCATATCTGTGGAGAAACATGAAAAGAGATTCAGTTCTAACTAGGTGTGCAGGATCTGTGAGACCTCAAGACCTCCCTCACCCCCAGGATTGTACAAGGCTTAATGATCAGCTTGGAAATAAAATTGCTTGAAATTTACCTTCTCCTTTCTTCAACAACAATATACCCAATCTGTATAGAACATTTTCCATTGAACTAAATGATCCTGTTTAGCAATGGTAATAAGGCCATCAAACTCTCTATTATAGTGGAAGGTAAAAAAACTGAAATGCTCAAGTTGTTTGAAATCTCTAACTTTTTGGAAAGGTAAAAAATAAGTGTTTTCAAAGGAACTTCTATTCACATATCATGTTTGAAATTATGATATATGGTACCTCACCAAGATTTATTGCCCAATTTTGTATATTTCTAGTCTACATATCTTATATACAGTTAAACCTTGTAACATCGCCTTGGACCAAGATATTTATCATTGTTATGGATAAAACAATTTGAACTCTAGAATCAGAAAAATACAAGGTAATAAGACCAAATCTAAATAATAGTGGGGGATGTTTCCATAACAACGACTGTTACACACAATTTATTTGGTCTTATTACCTTATTTTCTAATCTATAATCGAAATTATAATACCTACTAATCTTTAATGTTATAATGAACTTGCTGTAATGATGAGGTTTTTTTGTCAAAGACTATTTGTCTACCTAACCTTCTATATATATTATAGTTGTTTTTTTACATCTTTAGTTTAACACTTACTATATTTCTGAACAGGAAACACTTTTTCTCTTGGTGTGCTGAATTAATGAGGTTTAACTGTATTATGGGATAATGGGTCAAGAAAGGAGTGTTCAAGTGTGATTAGAAGGAAATCTATAAATAATTTGGAAGAGATGAATTTCCTTGTGTCTACCATTAATACATAAGATATACCTTTTTAAAAGCTTTTGTCCATTCCCCAATCTTGTGAACAATTTTTTAACATACTTACAGAGCACCTAGAAGTCTGAAAATTTAATACACTTGTTCAAACCTAAATACATTGCATGTTTACAAAATTTCAGTCTTCCGGTTTGAGAGAATGGAATATTTTCTTTTAATCCAGGATAAGTTAAGGTTTCATTAAGATCTTACTAACTCCAGAAAGCTCACCAACCTTCAGATAAAACTTGAAGTCCTTGGGATTGTTGACGAGGTTGTCGCAGAACTCTGCAGCCAGTTGGTTGGGTAGCTGCAGGGAGGGGAAGTACTGCGTGGTGAGGAAGAGGGGGAGTTCATTGCCGCGCCGCTGGTACACCGCTCGGAGGCACAGGCCGCACTCCACTAGAGCCTGGGTCCACACACAGCCTCTAGATACTGTATGACCTCTAGGTAGTACAACTAACTAACCTCCTATAAGAAATGGTTTTGAAAAATATGGATAGAGGTTACTTATTTAAGAATACACACATTTGAAGAATAGACACATAAGTGCATCAACTTTAAATCGGGGATTGATGGAAGAGTAGTATAAACTGTTGATTAGATTTGGTCTTGTTGAGTTTCTAATCTAAATTGTACCTTATCATTAAAGTTGATTGAATTAAAGAGAGAGATATACTATATTATACTTATTTAGTAAGCCATTATTATGAGTCCTACCAAGTCTTTGAATACATCAGAGTACTAACTTAATGGAGAGGACTTTCGCTAAAAATAGCCAAAATTATTCCAATTATTAAAAGTTATGTAATAAACCTAAGTTGTGAATGCTATTGGGTATGAAAGATCTTTTGTTAACCCTTAAGCGGTCGCAATGGGTAAAAATTACCCAGAAGGAACTTTTCGAAAATATTTCTATATTAAAAAATATATATATTTAAAATATATTCTCAGTACCTTTCTAAATCTATCTAAAGATTATTATAATAAACCTATAATTTTAATTTTATGACATATATTCATTTTATTAGCATGTTTGGGTCAATTTTACCCAGTGCGACCTTTTGAGTTCTCGTCATTGGGTAATTTTTACCCAGCGCGACCTTTTAACGCTTTTGGTTTTGGTTTGCGTAATTAAGTTTCGAGTTACTTTCTGGCTTCTTGTTGTTTGGTTTTGCTGCCCCAAGTGCAATAATACAATCTATTCTTCCAACAATATGGTAGGATTTATATTTTATTTCCTCTTTTTACATTATTTTACATAAAATGCTTTCAAATGCTGATTTTCTCCGTGATGATAATAATATTCCAAATCCCGATGATGAGGAATCAGAAATTGATGATCATATAGAAGAGAGGAATTGGAGTACAGACACTGAACAGTATACATTATCAGAAGAAGAAAACAATGAGGATCCAAGCTTCAATTACTATATAGGAAAGGACCAAAAGACTAAATGGAAGAAAGCTCTTCCCCCAAAAAATGTTCGAACTCGCAGTGAAAATATTATCACCCATCTACCAGGGGTAAAGGGTGAAGCAAAAAATGCTAAATCGATATTAGATTGTTGGAATCTCTTTATAGATGACAATATACTTGAATGCATAGTTGCAAATACTAACATTTACATTAGGAATATTCAGCAGAACTATAGCAGAGAAAGAGATGCTAATTTGACAAACCTACATGAAATTAAAGATTTATTGGGAATTATTTACTTTCTTGGGGTCATGAAAGCGAATAAATTGAATACAGATGATGCATGGGCAAGAGATAGTACTGGATTTGAATTGTGTAGAATAGCTATGTCTGAAAACAGATTCCGATTTCTTCTCAGAGTAATTCGCTTTGATGACAAAGCTACAAGAAATGAAAAACTTCGTCAAGATAAATTAGCAGCTGTGAGATTGATTCTTGATACTTTTGTAAAAAATTGCCAAAAGCATTATTCTCCTTCGGAATATATAACGGTGGATGAAAAGCTTGACGCTTTCAGAGGGAAATGCAATTTCAGGCAGTATATTCCGAGTAAATACAATAAATATGGAATAAAATTATTTGCTCTCGTGGATTCAAAAATGGTTTATACTTGTAACTTGGAGATTTATTCAGGAAAAAAACCCTGAAGGTCCTTACAATGTCAGCAACAGTCCAAGTGACGTTGTGGAACGATTGTGTGAGCCAATCAAGGGAACTGGCCGCAATGTAACAATGGATAACTGGTTCACCAGTTATTCTTTAGCTCTAAAACTTTTACAACAATTTAGACTAACAATTTTTGGTACCTTAAAAAGAAATAAAAAGGAAATCCCCTCAGAGTTTGTCATCAGCAGAGGTAGAAATGTACACACTAGTGTTTTTGGCTTTCAAAGTGAAATGACACTTCTTTCATACAAGCCTAAAGAGAATAAAGTTGTACTTATGCTTTCAACTCTGCACCACGATGCAAATATAGATGATTCAAGGGAGAATTGAAAAAGCCAGAGATGATAATGTTTTATAATATGACAAAGGGTGGTGTAGATATGATGGACGAAATGACAGCTACATATAACTGTGCTAGAAATTCAAAAAGATGGCCCATGGTTATTTTTTATTCACTTTTAAATATTGGGGCAATAAATTCCCAGATAATTCATTTTGCAAATGGCAACGCATCAAAGGTTAAATCAAGACGTCATTTTTTGAAAACCTTATCCTTAGATCTTATTGAAGAGATGGTCAAAGTTCGCACAATAAGCGGAAGAATGCCATGTGAAATAAAGGAAAAGGCATCCGATATTTTTAATTTGTTAGAGCCTGGTCCATCTAAAAAGCCAAAAATAGGAGAAAGACATCGATGCAAGAAATGCCAGAAAGAAAAAAAGGACAGAAAAACTATTCAACATTGCCAGTACTGTTTTGCTTTTTTGTGTAAGGAACACTCTGTAATAATTTGTCAAGAATGCCATAAAGGACGAAACAAGTCCTAATTTCTATGAAAGGAAGTGATAACTTTCATACAAATTTATATTTTATAACCTATCTTCAATATATACTTTTATTTTCATAAAATAGTCAAATATATCATAAATATTTGATATTTTGATTTGTTATTAATAAAATAAATAAAATATGATTTTTATACCTCAGGATTTTATGTAAAGTTATTTAATAGACAAATCATTATTCTAACATAGAAAACAATAAAAATATTGAAAAGAATATTTGATTTATTTAGGTTTTTAAAAGTGGGTAAATTTTACCCACCGCGACCTTTCAAGGTATAAAAGAGGGCGCGACCGCTGCCGGGTTAATGGAGACATTGTTTGCCAAGTGGGACTAATTTTAATTTCTTAGATAGAAGTAAACTAAACGTGACTAGAGAAAAGAGGAAGAGGATATATAAATTAAATTTTTACTAAGGCGATGCATAGTGCCATTGTTCTGATGTAGATTTAAAGGGAGAGGTGCCTCTTTTGGTACATGAATATCATCCCCTTCAACTTTATGTTGTATTCTTGCCTGAAAATCTGCCCTTGCCACTTCATCAGCTTAACCACCTGTTTGGTAAATTTGACTGATTTCATAACCTCTCTTATAGGTTGTCAAGAAATACCAAAGCTGCGCCTAGGCTGATGAGGGCCAAAGCCTGAAACCATGGTATACAGGTTGTTGGCTTTTTGTCTGAATTTGTCAAAACTGGTGTTGTGGCTCATTCTTTATCATGACTATGATAAGGCACAATTTGGATTATAGATTATAAACACAAGGTAATAAGACCAAATCCAAATAAATAAATAGTGTGTGACGTTTTAGTAACAGCGTTGTTACCATCTTCAGACAAAAGTACTGAATGTGAAATTTTATCATGACTAGTAAAGTTTTTCTAGGGTGATACATAGTGCCATTATTCTGATGTACATTTAAAGGGATAGGGATGCCTCTTTTGGTAAAAGATTAAAAAAATAATAATAACTAGAGCAGATCTCCTGATCATGTAACTAAATGTTAGTGTTGGCCAAGAATGCATACCCTAATTCCAGCAGCATCAGATGATCTTTCAATACACCTGAATATATGGTAGGGGTATATTTGAAGGCTCCATATTGCTATATGTGATCGGTGGAAGAATGGTCTAAACTGTTGGTTTTCGACCGCTACGTCCCGGGTTTGATTCCCGCATTGGGCTTTTTTTTCTGATAAAAAAAAAAATGCTCCAATCGCCCCAAATCTTGCAAAAGTCCAACCCAACGAGCGAGTACAAGTAACCAAACGGGGCTCTGGCATATTTGTAAGTGAAAAGTCGAACTGCTTTTCACATGTGTAGACATGTGGTGCACTTACAGTAAAAGCAGTCGCATTCTACCCACCATGATTATCATGGCCTGTACCAAGTATACTAGGGATAAGCAAAAAAAAAAAAAAATGCTATATGCCTTTGGCACCTGCTTATCATCAAAAATCTGGAGGAGTATGGACTCATTTGTGTAACCTTAGTACAAGGGGATAAGAAACATATTGCAGTGGAGTTACCTTGGCAGTTTGAGCATCTGTAAGGTCAAAGGATTCCTTCAGGGGAGCCATGAAGCAGGCGGGGATGATGGACTGGTAGATAAACTCTAGGAACTCTGGGACACCATCATTGCCACCTGCCACCCACACAACTCTTCTGTGTCTTTCTACTCAAGATTAGCACATATATCTAATACACATTTATACAAACAAATAATTGTTTGGGGGGTCATTGGAAGGGCAGTCTAAACAGTTGTTTTTAGACAGCTACAACCCGCACTATCGAATCCCGCAGTGTGACACATGTTGACTGTAAAACTTCAGTAGTAAATTTAAACTACACTTTATATTTCCCACAAACACTCATCCAAATTGGTGCCAGCCACAGACTTACCCCAGGAGTCCACCAGTGTCCTGAGGATGGAAAAACAAGTCTTCTGTGCCTGTACAATCCCTAGAGTCAGACTGGACAAAGCTATGGTGTAGGTTACGTACCACTGGGTCAGGTATCTCCACGGCCCCTTGGACTATGGACAGCAACACGTGCTTCAGCATCTCTGCCACCAACACTGTAGTTATACACAAACATACATGGAAATAACAAATATGGGGAGATTAGTATGACGGGGAAAATTGAAAGTTCTGTTATCATATTGTTGTTGCAAGGCTGAAGGTAAATTTGTGGGAAAGTTATTAAAATTCTATATACAGTTACGAGCGTCATTCTTCGTCGCCTCTGTCACGGTTTGCTTTTTTTTGGAATGGCGCCCTCCTATTGGTTGGCTATGGTCACGCCACCTTTGCCCCCCCCCCCACTCGCTATTTCGTCTTTGTAACTATTGTGTTGGAGCGGGTCGCTCCCTAAATAAATGCATATATTAGATAATAACCAAATGGAATCCTCTCTTTCTTTTTCCCAGTAAGAGACGCCTACGGAAGCCAACAGTACATAGACAGATAAAGCACATAGGCTATAGTTATTAACTAACATATGCATTTATTTAAGGCGCCAAATTATAATTGTAACAAATAGTATTTGAATCAAAACATTCAATCGGGTAAAACACGGGCGTTGCCCGGGTCATTCGGCTAGTTATAAAATCTTTCTCACAATGAGTAGCTTTTATTTTTCATGTGTGAGAAAGCTTGCATTTCAAATAAAATAATAATAAAAGATAGTGAGGGAAAAAAAATTTAAACTATCAAGAAATACAGTAGAGAACCTTTCTGTGAAGGACAACACCTAGTTGCTGAGTGTCAATTTGACCATCAAAGCAAGTATCAGGCAAATAACCCATGTGACCACACCCCGCAGTCCTTTATCAGCTATAGTCCCTATATCGTAAAAAACACATAGCTATTTATCCTGGACTAGGCAGGGGGAAAAAAAAAACACAGGCTTTTTGTGGTCAAATATTCTTTGTCTCTACATGTATCGTGCTACCTGGCTCAATCTGGTGTCACATTTTCTTTCTAATGTGCACAGAGATTTGGTTTCCAGAGACTTGGCTATTTTTTTAGTGGGTGATGATTAATTTTGTTTTGGGAGAAAAAAAGAAGTTTGATATGTGGAGCCTTCAGACAAGTTTGGTAGAGGATGCTCGAATACTTTGGAGTGAAGCTTCATATATTTTCTCTCTTTAAATATTTAACAAGGGAGCTTGGACAAGTGGTTTAAACCACTGGTTTTCGACTGCTACGACCCGTGATCAAATCCCACATTGTACACTTTTTCAAAAAAAAAAAAAATTGCTCCAATGGCCCGATTCTTGCAAAAGTAAAACCTCATCAGAGAGTGAAATTAACCAAATGGAGCTCTGGCACACTTGTAAGTGAAAAATTCAAACTGCTTTTCACATATTTGACATGTGGGGCAATTACAGTAAAAGCAGTCGCCACCTTCTAACAACCATGATTATCATGGGCTGTACCACATGTATTCGGGATAATAAAAGGTTTCAACAGGAAGGTAGAATGTACCTTTGTCTGTGATGGCCTCTACTACGTTGTTGGTCACAATGGCAGCAATGAAGGCGTAGTAGTTCCTCTGCAGCAGAAGCTTCTCCCTCTGAGCCTCCTGGTCATTGGCCTCCACAGGCCTGGTCAGCACTTCAAATATCCTCTGGACAAAGGGAGTGAAGATGCCCTGGATGAAGGGGACAATGTCCTTCTGCACAGCCACCAGCCACAAGGTGAGTCTGATGGTCACACAGGGATAGAGGATTGACTAGCCCACCTTGTACTTGGCAATGATCTGGTTGAGGAGAGGCACCAGCTCTGGAAGGTCTCCAGCCAGGACCCAGAAGGCCGCAGGTGAGATGTAGGGCAGGAGTTCCTCCTCCAGGCACACTACCAGCCGGTGCAGCAGTTTCCGCACTCCAGTTTGCACCAGGCCAGTGTGAGGTCCCAGCTGCCCTACCTGCCATAACAAACCACCATGAAACCTTCAGCTGATATAGCAACAACCTAACTCAAGCAGTGACAGACAAAGTGGAAGCAGGATGTCTAATTTTAATATAAAGTCAAACCTCACTATGACAACATCACTTGGGACTAAGTTTGTGTTGTTGTTATAAACATATTTTTATAATCATGGTTAAAAAAACTCGGGAATCTAGAATTATAATACTATAACCACATGGGGTTATAAAAGATTCTGATATAATGATGTTCCATTGTATGTGACTTTAGTTTCATATAAAAGGTTTACACGGAAAAATATTTTTTTGACTGTATCTACTTATATATTTGCCTTATTCTGTCTGTTTGTCTGAAGCTCACGGATAGAATGCGCGCTCATTGGCTGTAGATACGATGTACTAGAGCGCCATCTGTTATCAAATTATAAAACTATTTTAGAGGCGTAATATTCTTTTTATTTTTTTTTTATTTATTTATTGTTTTTTATTATTATTTTTTATTTATTTATTTATTTTTATTTTATTTTTATTTATTTTATTTTTTTTTATTTTTTATTTTATTTTATTTTATTTTTTATTTTTTTTTTTTTTATTTATTTTTTATTTTTTTATTTTATTTATTTTTTTTATTTTTTTTTTATGTAAGTTTGCCTCTCTCATAAACCTGTCTATACAGACCACCCTGACTATAGCGACCACTCTAGACAACCCTGTTATCAGCTGCCTGTCTATACAGACCACCCTGTCTATAGCGGTCACCTTAGGCAACCCTGTTATCAGCAGTGTGATACATCCACCTGTCTATACAGACCACCCTGTCTATAGCGACCACTCTAGACAACCCTGTTATCAGCTGTGTGATACATCCACCTGTCTATACAGACCACCCTGTTAATAGCGACCACCCAAGTCAACGTTTTTAAAATATATTCGCACTCGGGTAAACCCCGGGCGTTGCCCGGGCCATTCGTCTAGTAGTTAATAAATAGCCTCAAGATTTTCAAATACTGATTGCAATAAATAAAATAAAAAAACTCCTATCAACACTAGCTTAGCACCTTCAAATTGGAAACAAGTGGCAGTTTAAAACTCAATTCAAAGTAAAGGAATACTGACAGATCCAAAAAAACTACAGTAAAACTCCCTTATAAAGAAGTGTGCAAAAAATGGCATCCCATCAGTTTTGAGAAATGCATTTATTTGATCTCTGCACTGAATCTGCAGTCTCAGTCAGAATAATTAAGATGCCATAAAACACCAGCTTTGACAAAAAAGCCAACCTGTAAAACATGGTTTTGAGCTATGGTCCTTACCAGTATAAGATTATAACAACAACAAAGCCTTTATTACGGACATTCGTCCCACATACAGGATTCTCCTAGATGGGGGTAAACAGAAGTAAAATAACAGTTATCTCCAGAAAGTGGAGAGAATAACATCAATCTTTGGGTGCTCTTCTGTATTATACCTTTTAATTGTGTTATTCTCCAGAATTTGTGAAAGGCCAATATATTGGTTCTTCTTTTCACTACTTTTGCTAAATTATTTAGTATAAGATTATAATTTGTAACACACATCCAATGGGAGAAGTAATCTGGGAAAAAGATATTTAACTGAAGTGGTGGGGCCAATCTTGGACCATTGTAGGTCTTCCAGAATGACAAGGTGAATACCAAATAAATAAATTTGATATTTTGGTAAAGCCATTGTTCAAATCTTCAGATTCTTGTCTGATTTCATTCATTTGGTCATTTTTAACCTTGTGATTCTTATCTATAATCCAAACTGATCATACGGTCTCTCCAGATTCAATTGAATAACTTTTCTTTTTTTTTTTTGCTTATCCCTAGTACAACGTGGTACAGGCCATGATAATCATGGTGGATAGAAAAAAGCGATTGCTTTTACTGTAAGTGCACCACATGTCTGCACACTTGAAAAGCAGTTCGACTTTGCACTTACAAATAAATATGCCAGAGCCCCGTTTGGTTACTTGCACTCGCCGGTGGGGTTGTACTTTTGCAAGAATAGGGGGACATTGGAGAATTTTTTTTTTATCAGAAAAGTGTCCAATGCAGAAATTGAACCTGGGTCGTAGCGGTCGAAAACCAACGGTTTATACCAGCCTTCCACCGACCCCCCCCCCCCCCATAGCTTTTCATATTACACTAGATTTATTTGTAGGATCCCTACAGTGTATTTAGATGTTTGTAAATGGCCTACAGTAGAGGGAGACCCACCTGCAGGGCTGTGAGGAACACAGACAGACTGTCCAGGTAGATCTGGGTGCAGGCACAGGCCTTCATGGGGTTCTGGCCGGAGAAGGCTTTGCTGGTCTTGCTGGGAGGTCACAGCATCGTTAGTAAGTAGTTTGTACAATGACTGCAAGGGAGGACCTACCAGGTAATTTCTATGGCGTGGTTCATCAGCTCTGCCATGTCCCTCTTGGTCTGCTCATCCGTCTGCACCTGTAGCCGCTGCAAACAGGCCTTGAACTCCACTATGACTGGCCTCAGCAGGCCGTCCAGTTTCTGGTGCTTCCCCTGTGGCACATGGTTGTTACTTAGTCACCCAGATCTACCATATATTACTTCACTCTAGAACGGGTTTAATCAGGCAAACCTCATCCAAACTTCACCCACAACAATAGGTCCCATCAGGAACTACAAAGCCTTCAACTTAGCAAACCAATCTTACAGGGAAACTATTCAAGCTGATGATAGTTGGAGCCAGCTTCAAACTATGAAACCAGGGTGGCTTCAAAACCTTTTTATGGTCTGAAATAAAGCCATTCAATTTTTTTTAGCACTTCAAATCTTTTAAAGAAAAAAATGAAAAATGAGGCATTAAAGCTGAGCATTCAGATAAAAACTCTCAAGAAGATGGCATCCTTATTTTGTCTAGGGGTTTGTGGAGGTGTGGTATAAACTGTCCATTTTGGACAGCCACAACACAACCTGGAATCTAAACCCTCATTTCTTGTGTTGTACTTATAGTAAAAGCAGTCGCTAACTACCAACCATGATTATCATGGCCTGCATGTAGTAGCATGTAAACAAAATCTACCCACTTTTCCAAAATGTAGCTTGGCACCTGCAGCTCCAGAACACATTTTGGCTTGCATTAGATGCACTAAACAGGACCTTTAGGAGAGGCCACTGCTTATCATAAAACAGCTCGAGGAGCATGAACTCATGGAATTCGTGCAATCTTTACACAAGGGGATAAGAAACAACAACAGCATGTACTTTTATAGGATAAGTTTTTTAAAAATATATTTTCTCTTTATATCGATTAGAAAAAGCACCATATATTTTCTTATCTATTATTAAGACCTTTCTTGAAAGAAAAATATATGAATCTAACTAAAATAATACTGCACAGTGACTTGACTAATCAGGTTCAACAAGATGGTATATTATATAAAGATATAAATGTACCAAGACTTTATCTTACCTGCCTCCAACAATAAAACAAGATTGAGCTTAATTTTAAACTAGTGCCACCCTCCCAACTCTAGAATTTATGGGATAACTAGGGTCAGAGCAGCTCTCCTGCAATATTTATATGGACAACTTGAGGAGTAGTGACAACTTGATCTCTAGGAAGAGCATCAAATCATCATTGTTTATGTATAAAATCACCTCTCTTCAAAGTCTTATTTAGGTGGCAGGAACAGTATTAAAAATTGTGCAGAATAATTTTCTACTTAGGTAATCATTTGTACCAACATACTCTAGATTAGAAAATTCACTAACAATTGGATCGAGGGAAGTGGCTCCAATGATGAGCTGGGCAGCTGCTTCGTAGAGGTTGAGCTGGTCGTTGAAACAGAGGAAGGAATCGTTGGAGAAGTTCTTCTCGAGCATCTCCTGGACCTTGAGAAGAATGTGGGAGATGTAGAGCTGGATGTGGGACCTGGCACATAACAGATATTGCTGTGAGGTATCTACAGCTAGCAGAACCTACATTCCATGAGACAACACATTCTGGGATTCTCCTGGAGATGGTCTCTCTTTGGAGGTATTAGATCAAGTTTGATTTTACAGAAGTGGTCTCATTCAGGGAAGTGTTCTCTCATGGGAAGCTTACTGTATCATATCCATCATTACAATAGGAGAGAAGCATCTAGAGAACATCTAAACACGACCCACAGGAAAGAAGAACTTCACAAACAGAATAAAGACAATTTCACATTTGTGAGGCAAGCTCCAACCACCCCCAGCTCCACAAAGGCAGTACTTGCCAACTAACTCACTTCATCAACTGTGTGCCTTGTGTAGTGGCTGGCTTGCTACCCTGCTTGTTGCTATCGTTAGACGTCTCATTGCTACACACATGGCACATAGGTTAGGGAACATTGTGCTGTCAGCTAGTGGCTCCCCACTGCCATGGTGTAGCAAGTCTGTGCCTAACAACTATCCCATGTAAATTGTTATCTCCCCATTATTATCTAATCTTGGGTAAATTATTGACTGTATTGACTCATCCATTGATGAGCTCTACTCTTCCCCTGCAGACACCATCAAAAATCTCAAGCTTTATAAGCTTGATACCTTAGTGTGATTGAGTGGAGATAAGAAAGAAGAAGAAGAAGATCTAATCTTGGCCATTACCACACAAATTAGCTATCAACCAAGCCGTCAGGAAACAAGCCACTAAATATTAAACAGCTCTAACATCAATTTTCAATTTGTTTCGTTGTCCTCTTAATGTGCCATCATGTCTACAACTCTCCAATATACCATCCCTACAGCCATTTAGGATTTTACAGTGGTAGTGGGTCACTCAGGAAGATGACTGACACTCTACTCTAGGATTCAATGCCAAGTTAGAATAAAATCTTGAGACTAGTGCAATCAGTATAAAATATCCAGAAAAAAATAGCACAAATTTGAATATATAAAATTTTGGAATAATGCGAGTAGTTTTGAAGATAATTTTATGTTGAACTAAAGCCAAGTGCATACACATTTCTTAGTCAGCAGTCCGCCTTCACCGCCTACTTTTGGCAAACTTGTTTCATCAATTGAATCACACATATCCAGTCAGTAGGTCTCAAATACTCTGTCAGGCAATAACTGATAGGGTACAATTTGGATTATAGATTAGAAACACAGATGGTCTTATTGTGTTTCTAATCTATAACACCCTATTTATTTGGGTCTTATTGCCTTGTGACTCTGTCAGACAAATAACTGAGCTACCTATTCACTCAACGCACTCTGAAGTGCAGGCCAATCTGCCACCAACTTACTTCTGGGCACGGATGAAGCGGGAGAAGAGGTAGGAGACTCTGCTGCGGACCTTGGGGTTGGGATGTGCCAGTCCTCTCTCATCTAGAAAGGCAGCCTGTACCCACACATGTAACATGTATTGACATGGTGGTGGATCACCAGACTCACCAGCACATCCAGCAGGAGGTCAGGTTCCAGCACCTTCTCGTACCTCAGCACCAGCTCGAAGTATTCCCTGCTGATGGCCATGTGGCCGTGGTTCACCACTCCACTGGAAACCGCCTGCACCACACCATCTTGATGCTCAACCACTATATAGTATAGAGCAGCAATGCTCAACCTCTAGTCCAGCCTATGAACAATATACAGTAAAACCTCACTATAATGAACCAGGGATATAGCGAACCTTCTATAACAAGCATGAAATAAATTCCCATTTTTATTTTATCATACAGTGAACTATGACTATAGTGAACCAAAGGTTCATTCCCATTGGGGTTTGCTATAGAGGGGTTTTACTGTATATATATTTTATACTAATTTTTCAAATATTAATACCTTAATGGTAGAATTTAGATTTTAAAAATAAGAATGAACTTAGGTAATAGCTTTTAATTTCTTGTAAGGTATTTTTGGTTAAGTGAAAGAAAAAAACAATAGTCAAGACACAAATGATTTTTATCACAAACTTTACCAGTCCAAGAACCAAAATAAGTTGAGAAATAACTCTGATACTATGTAAATAGAGTAGAACATCCCTGTAAAGGGCACCTCTCTATAAAGGACAGTTTTCATTTGATAAATTACCATTTTTACTATTTAGCAACTCTCCGGTACGAGGACACCTCTCTAAAGGACACTTTGGCTTTGCAATTAGGTGTCTTTTACTTACAGGAAGGTTTTACTGTATGCAGTATATATATGGCATATATTATATAGTAGATGCTGTACAGTAGAACCTCCGTGAGAGGACACCTCTCTACAAAGAACAGTTTTCATCACTAAAATTAACATTTATACTAATTGACAACTCTTAATTGAGAACATCTCTCCATACAGGTCACTTTGACTCTGCAGCTAGGTTGTCCTTTATAGAAAGATTCTACTGTATCAAATTAAGAGTTGAGCTGCAGCCTGTAGCAAGGTGCAAGAGAGAGAGAGAGAACATGGGGGAGCTACATACCAGACGGAGCAGGGGGGCGAGGGGACCAGACTTGCTGGCATCAGGGGGCAGGCTCTCCCCCAGCAGGTAGAGGAAAGCCAGGGCCACCTCCACCTCAGAGAATTCCAGGGCCTTCCAGCGAGAGAGATTGTTAGAGATGAGCTTGCCTGTCTCCATCAGCACCAGTTCCTTGTCCTGTACAGGTCACCCTGTGGATGACAGATTTCACAGGGAGGCCATCAGATACTCACCAGTTGGGAGAGATTGTCAAACAGCACCTTCAGGGTCTTCCGGTACTCATCAAACACTGCCTCACCTTCACCCTGCATCATCACCCTCTTCATGTTTCCCCAAGTCATAGGTTGGTGGTACTTGTTATATTGGTACAGTCCCACCCCAAGGGATCACAATTTTTGCAGTTGAAATAAAGTTGGTGTGGAAGATAGGGCACAATTTGGATTATAAATTATAAACACAAGGTAATAAGACCAAATCCAAATAAATAGTGTGTGACGTTTCGGTAAGAACGCTGATACCGAAATGTTACACACTATTTATTTATTTGGTCTTATTACCTTGTGAAGTTGGTGTGGAATTATTGAAGGTTAAGATTATTATCACATTTCATCATATTTTCACTGACAGTGAACATTTCACTAAAAAGTTTTATTGTCAACACAAAGGGTGTTAAAATAAAGTTGTTTTGAATTATAGCCAGTTAAATTAAAAGATAAAGGATTAAATTGAAGAGATTATACCGAATAAGGAAAAGTTTCACATTCGCTAAAAGACCATCCCATCAATAAACCTTTATGTTGTTGTTTCTTATCCCCTTGTGTAAAGATTACACAAATTCCATGATATAAACCTTTATGAAATAATTCAATCTTGGTGTGGAAGGCAGGCAGCAACACACATGTTTAATCAGCCAGTATTGTGGTTGAATTAGAGAATAGTAACTAAATAAAAGGCATCTCCTGATCATGCAAAATAAAAGATGCTACAATTCCAACTCCACAGGCAAATGAAAACAACCAAACAAGGGCACTCTTGCTTCCTGTAAGAGTAAAGTCAATCTGCTTCCTGAACATGTATAGATATGCTATTTACTTTTTTTTTTTTATTGTTGTATCAAGTGTTTTTCTTCCATCTCTAAGATCCTTTTCCCATTCATTTTCTGTATCTCTCAGAAGAATCTGTATATAAGAATAAAGGTGTCTTAATAGATGTATTGATTGATAAATTTTAAACCCTACAGTCAATTGCCTATTGTTTTTTGATTTTTTTATTATGATTTCCAAGTTCATCTTTACCTACACACTTCAAGGGATATAAGTAAAGAGAGAAAAAAGAGGGAAGGAATTAGGAGAGAAGGGTTTGTTGGGAAGTTATTGGGCACCAGTTAAGTGGGCAGAGTGAAGCATGCAGCACACTTCCTCTTACCTCCACCTCCATATGTTCTGACATTATGGTCAGTCCTACTCCCTAGACACAAGAACAGAAAGCTAGAAGGATCAGCAGAGATCTTGTTATGTTAGGGAGAAGCAGACATTACAGCAGCCTTGGATGAACTCTTAAAATGCATTGGCTTTGGGGGGGTCACAGCTAGCCATTGGGATTGTCCAAAATCAAGTAATTAAGGGGAACTGAGGGCTTGTGAGAAATGTGGGGTGCGTTAGGAGAAAGCCGATAGAGTAGAACCTTCATGAGAAGACAGCACTCTACAAAGGACAGTTTTCATCACCAAAATTTCCATTTTTACTATTTAACTGATTTCCAGTAAGAGGACACCTCAAATTAAAGAATGCTTTGGCTGTGCAACTAGGTTTCCTTTATTTCAAACTTGACTAGTTTATTAAAAGTTGTGTGGAATAATTTATTTTGACTAAGAAAATATTTGCTCTTCATTTTTAAATTAATAATTTAGATAAGAGAAAGGGTATTTTGGAAAAAAAGTGAGTACAAAGATAATAATATGGAAAAAGAAAAATGTCTCCCCTTCTTTTTGTATTTTTCTAGAGTGCACAAAGTATGTAGGCCATGAAAGCCATGACTGTTAGGTAATTGCAACTACTTTTATTAAAGGTTTAACACATTTGAAAAACAGTTTTCCCCTTTTATATAAAAAGTGCCAGAGTTCCAAGTTTGGTTACTTGCATTCGCTGATGGGGTTGGAATTGTGCAAGATTCAGGGGGCCATTGAAAAAGAAATTTTGAAAAAAAAGTGCTCATGTAGGACCCAGGTCATGTTTATAAAAAAATAGGTAGTGTATACCAACTAACCCACTACTGTTCTTAAGGTAGATAGGTACCTGGATCCTTTGTATTACAAGTCTGGCTGTAAAATTGTGAGAGCTCCACCCTAGTAATAACAGTTTCCTATTTAACCTACCTGGTCATTGAAGTTGTAGAAGTCGTCATACTTGTAGCGACTGAAGATGACATTGAGCAGGGACTGAAACATGCCGGACAATTAGACAACTGCTATGACAGATGGACAGCTACCAGGTTGTATCATTATGTCATTTTAATTGACAGAGCTGATGGACACCTGGTGTAACTTGATTAAGTGGGTCACTATAGAAACAATTAGAGTATGAGTTTCAGTAGATCCTCCATGAGTGGGTGCTAGCAGACACCACAAAGGACAGTTTCATCCCCAAAGTTATCATTTTTACCAACTAGCTGCTATCTGGTAAACTGACTCCTTAAAGAACACTTTGGCTCTGCAACTAGGTAGCCTTTAGAGAAAGGTTCTATTACACTATGAAAACTGAGTGAATGGAGTTGCTACAACATGAAATTAATTATCATGGAAATAGAACTGTATATAAACTTAGGGTTAGGGCAGAAAGGGCTGCATGAAGTTGGCTGCCATGGAGGCAACTGTGAATGGACAGTTACCATTCAAACAATTAGGAAAGGAATTAACAGCATATAAACTGGGTTACCATGAAAGCAAGGGTATGAACAGTTACTATGGATTAATTATGAAATGAATTACCACGTAAATGCTTATATAAACTGGGTTACAACGAAAGCAAGGGTATGAACAGTTACTATGGATTAATTATGAAATGAATTACCACGGAAATGCTTATATAAACTGGGTTACAACGAAAGCAAGGGTATGAACAGTTACTATGGATTAATTATGAAATGAATTACCACGGAAATGCTTATATAAACTGGGTTACAACGAAAGCAAGGGTATGAACAGTTACTATGGATTAATTATGAAATGAATTACCACGGAAATGCTTATATAAACTGGGTTACAACGAAAGCAAGGGTATGAACAGTTACTATGGATTAATTATGAAATGAATTACCACGGAAATGCTTATATAAACTGGGTTACAACGAAAGCAAGGGTATGAACAGTTACTATGGATTAATTATGAAATGAATTACCACGGAAATGCTTATATAAACTGGGTTACAACGAAAGCAAGGGTATGAACAGTTACTATGGATTAATTATGAAATGAATTACCACGGAAATGCTTATATAAACTGGGTTACAACGAAAGCAAGGGTATGAACAGTTACTATGGATTAATTATGAAATGAATTACCACGGAAATGCTTATATAAACTGGGTTACAACGAAAGCAAGGGTATGAACAGTTACTATGGATTAATTATGAAATGAATTACCACGGAAATGCTTATATAAACTGGGTTACAACGAAAGCAAGGGTATGAACAGTTACTATGGATTAATTATGAAATGAATTACCACGGAAATGCTTATATAAACTGGGTTACAACGAAAGCAAGGGTATGAACAGTTACTATGGATTAATTATGAAATGAATTACCACGGAAATGCTTATATAAACTGGGTTACAACGAAAGCAAGGGTATGAACAGTTACTATGGATTAATTATGAAATGAATTACCACGGAAATGCTTATATAAACTGGGTTACAACGAAAGCAAGGGTATGAACAGTTACTATGGATTAATTATGAAATGAATTACCACGGAAATGCTTATATAAACTGGGTTACAACGAAAGCAAGGGTATGAACAGTTACTATGGATTAATTATGAAATGAATTACCACGTAAATGCTTATATAAACTGGGTTACAACGAAAGCAAGGGTATGAACAGTTACTATGGATTAATTATGAAATGAATTACCACGTAAATGGTTATATAAACTGGGTTACAACGAAAGCAAGGGTATGAACAGTTACTATGGATTAATTATGAAATGAATTACCACGTAAATGCTTATATAAACTGGGTTACAACGAAAGCAAGGGTATGAACAGTTACTATGGATTAATTATGAAATGAATTACCACGTAAATGCTTATATAAACTGGGTTACCATGAAAGCAAGGGTATGAACAGTTACTATGGAACAATTATGAAATGAATTACCACGTAAATGCTTATATAAACTGGGTTACAACGAAAGCAAGGGTATGAACAGTTACTATGGAACAATTATGAAATGAATTACCACGTAAATGCTTATATAAACTGGGTTACCATGAAAGCAAGGGTATGAACAGTTACTATGGAACAATTATGAAATGAATTACCACGTAAATGCTTATATAAACTGGGTTACAACGAAAGCAAGGGTATGAACAGTTACTATGGATTAATTATGAAATGAATTACCACGGAAATGCTTATATAAACTGGGTTACAACGAAAGCAAGGGTATGAACAGTTACTATGGATTAATTATGAAATGAATTACCACGGAAATGCTTATATAAACTGGGTTACAACGAAAGCAAGGGTATGAACAGTTACTATGGATTAATTATGAAATGAATTACCACGTAAATGCTTATATAAACTGGGTTACAACGAAAGCAAGGGTATGAACAGTTACTATGGATTAATTATGAAATGAATTACCACGGAAATGCTTATATAAACTGGGTTACAACGAAAGCAAGGGTATGAACAGTTACTATGGATTAATTATGAAATGAATTACCACGTAAATGCTTATATAAACTGGGTTACAACGAAAGCAAGGGTATGAACAGTTACTATGGATTAATTATGAAATGAATTACCACGGAAATGCTTATATAAACTGGGTTACAACGAAAGCAAGGGTATGAACAGTTACTATGGATTAATTATGAAATGAATTACCACGGAAATGCTTATATAAACTGGGTTACAACGAAAGCAAGGGTATGAACAGTTACTATGGATTAATTATGAAATGAATTACCACGGAAATGCTTATATAAACTGGGTTACAACGAAAGCAAGGGTATGAACAGTTACTATGGATTAATTATGAAATGAATTACCACGGAAATGCTTATATAAACTGGGTTACAACGAAAGCAAGGGTATGAACAGTTACTATGGATTAATTATGAAATGAATTACCACGGAAATGCTTATATAAACTGGGTTACAACGAAAGCAAGGGTATGAACAGTTACTATGGATTAATTATGAAATGAATTACCACGTAAATGCTTATATAAACTGGGTTACAACGAAAGCAAGGGTATGAACAGTTACTATGGATCAATTATGAAATGAATTACCACGGAAATGCTTATATAAACTGGGTTACCACGAAAGCAAGGGTATGAACAGTTACTATGGATTAATTATGAAATGAATTACCACGGAAATGCTTATATAAACTGGGTTACAACGAAAGCAAGGGTATGAACAGTTACTATGGATTAATTATGAAATGAATTACCACGTAAATGCTTATATAAACTGGGTTACCATGAAAGCAAGGGTATGAACAGTTACTATGGAACAATTATGAAATGAATTACCACGTAAATGCTTATATAAACTGGGTTACAACGAAAGCAAGGGTATGAACAGTTACTATGGATTAATTATGAAATGAATTACCACGGAAATGCTTATATAAACTGGGTTACAACGAAAGCAAGGGTATGAACAGTTACTATGGATTAATTATGAAATGAATTACCACGGAAATGCTTATATAAACTGGGTTACAACGAAAGCAAAGTTGCCATGGAGTCCAGTGTAGGAAATAATTTTAAAATATTAAAAAGAATCCAGGTCTAAGTTTCTTGTACAATTTTATTTCTTTAGCTTTCAGGTTAACATGCCCTTCAACAGGAGCAACTATAAGCTATAACTTCTAGATAACTACACCACTTCTAGTAGTTAATTAGAAGTTATACTCTTAGTTTCTCTTGTTGAAGGATATCGAGGTCTAAGTTTCTTGTACAATTTTATTTCTTTAGCTTTCAGGTTAACATGCCCTTCAAGAGGAGCAACTATAAGCTATAACTTCTAGATAACTACACCACTTCTAGTAGTTAATTAGAAGTTATACTCTTAGTTTCTCTTGTTGAAGGATATCGAGGTCTAAGTTTCTTGTACAATTTTATTTCTTTAGCTTTCAGGTTAACATGCCCTTCAATAGGAGCAACTATAAGCTATAACTTCTAGATAACTACACCACTTCTAGTAGTTAATTAGAAGTTATACTCTTAGTTTCTCTTGTTGAAGGATATCGAGGTCTAAGTTTCTTGTACAATTTTATTTCTTTAGCTTTCAGGTTAACATGCCCTTCAACAGGAGCAACTAGGAGCTATAACTTCTAGATAACTATACCTCTTCTAGTAGTTAATTAGAAGTTATACTTTTAGTTTCTCTTGTTGAAGGGCATCGAGGTATAAGTTTCTTGTACAATTTTATTTCTTTAGCTTTCAGGTTAACATGCCCTTCAACAGGAGCAACTAGGAGTATAACTTCTAGCTAACTATACCTCTTCTAGTAGTTATACTCTTAGTTTTTTTTTTCTCCTGTTGAAGGGCATGTTAGCCCGAAAGAGAAATAAAATTGTACAAGAAACTTAGCCCTGTATGATTTTTTGATATTTTAAAATTATAAATCAGGGGTTGAATGTTTATATGTAAGAGACAAGTTACCATGACATGACTGTAATAACTAGGTAACCATGGAAATAACAGTGGAAGATATTGTTTTACTTGAGGGAGTGAAATGAAGTTGCGATGGCCCACCTCTTTAGGAAAATGGGACAATATTTAAAAACAATTTTCTCCTAACATATATTAGAAACTTTATCAGAACACAGCTAGGATTCAGTGCAGACACTAAAAGCTTTCTGGTAGAGCCTTCGAAAGTTAGCCTCACCTAAAGACTTGCTCAAATAACTGAGATGACAAGGGTTATGCAAGGGTTTGAAAATTTTGTGGAACGGTTACAGTTGAATTGATACAAAAATTTACAATATTTTTTCACACTATGAAGGTATATGTAAGTGTTCTGCCAGGTTTTTTCATCAATTTTGGCAGGACTGCTCAGTCACTCATAGGTGACATTTCTATAGCAGAATTGGTATCATCAGACAACATATTTTTGAATTCCACCTCCAACTTCTAAAGACCTACCTCCACGTTGGACTTCTCATGCTGACCATAGCGGCCAAGGGCATTCTGCTGCTTCAGGAAGAGGATGTAGTCCCGGGCAAAGTCCACGATAGCCAGAGAGACATCCTCACTCTCGCTGTTCAGGAAGGCCAGGAGGTAGGGCACCTTGTTGTTGATGCACTGGTGGGTGAGGGCCAGCAACTCTGTGTTGTTGTTGTTCCCTCCACTCTTCAGTATCCTGGAGTCAGCAGACATTACAGCACTAATGTGGAGACAACAACAACAACAAAAGCCTTTATTTAGGGTCATTGACCCTATACAGGATTCACCAGAGGTATGCATAAGAACAAAGCAGTGAGACAAAGGAAACAACGATAAAGACAGAAGAAAAAGAAATAAGAAATAAAGAGGGAAGCAAGAAAAACAACACAAAAAGAGTAGCAGTAGGAAAGTTTTTTTTTTTTTTGCTTATCCCTAGTACACGTGGTACAGGCCATGATAATCATGGTGGGTAGTTAGCGACTGCTTTTTACTGTAAGCGCACCACATGTCTACACATGTGAAAGCAGTTCGACTTTGCACTTACAAATGTGCCAGAGCCCCGTTTGGTTACTTGCACTCGCTGGTGGGGTTGGACTTTTGCAAGAATCGGGGGGCCTTTGGAGCATTTTTTTTTTTTTTTAAACAGAAAAAGTGTCCAATGCGGGATCGAACCCGGGTCGTAGTGGTCGTAAACCAAACGGTTTAACCAGCCTTCCACCGACCCCCCAGTAAGAAAGTGAGGAGTGAGTGCACTAATGTGGAGACAGACTTACTTGTTGTAGCCTTCCACCAGTGAGGTGCCCATCACATTCATCAGCCGGGAGAGCTTCACCACATACTCGCTATCCTCCTCATTCTAGAACACACCAATGGCTTGAGTGTGAGTGCACAAAACCTTCCTCTACTTCTGATGCCACATTGCACATCAGAGGGATTTAACCCCACATAAATATAAAAGAGTAAACTATATAACCAGAATATAGAACTTATGTCACAGAATAAATATACAAGCCATGCCCTAACCTTTTAAATTTTTACCATTCCATATAATAAGGCCTAGAGAAATGAATTTGTAATTATTATTAAAAAAGTAGTGTTAAAATTTTTGTAGATTTTTCTTTCAATGATTGAGAGTGCTAAGATGATATTTTATAGATATAATATAGAAGACAAATTAAAAAGGTGAGAATTATAATGATAAAGAAATCCAACACTAAATAGTGGTAATTACCTTTATGACTTGGAAGGCTCCAACTTGGGTGAGTTTCTCCAGGAAGGATTCCACAAGGGTGGCTTTAGCTCTGGGATCCATGCCCTTGGCAATGATCTCACGCAGGCAGTCAGCGGCAGCTTCGCGGAACTCAGTTCGAGCCAGGAGGCTCAGTAGGGTGGTGACAAAGTCATCGTTGGCCACCAGCCCAATGTCAATCCAGGCCACGTAGGATCCCACCACATCCAGACACAGGTTCACCACATCTGACTCCAGGCTGGGCCACATTGTCTGTTGGGACCACCAAACTTTCTGTTATGAAACTGTGCATTATGAAGAAGAGGAAGAAAACCAAGTCATTGCTAGTTCCTTCTTTTTTCTTATCTCCACTCAATCATTAGGGTATCAAGTTGTGACCCTTTATGGTATTTGACAACCATCATGACTGGGTGAAGTAGAATGCGTCTGCCTTTGTCATTAAGACTGGGAGCACTACTCAGTGGCAGGCCGACTTAGCTCTAAAAGAAATGGCCGCCTCTGACATGAGGAACAGACGCCATGTGCAGCCGCTCCGGAAAACTCCCTAATCAATTATGAAGAAAATACCACGTGTATATATAGTTTAACATATGAGCTATTCAAAGCTTAGGCAAATTTCTCAATAACGAAATAATTAGCATATTTTGAATTTGAAAATGATTTTATGGTTTTAATATATATAAAAAAAATACCTACAATAATGGAGTACAAACACTTCTTTTTTCTAAATTTCACTAATTGAGTTAGAGGAAGGGATACAAACCACAGTGAATCAATAGATGCTTTATCTTATTAAATTTTTCTTTTAGAAACAATATAGCTACATCAACCAACTATTTATTTAATTCCTGACGTTTCCGTGACTTGCTGTCACTTTCCTTGGAGAGTCACTGAAACAGCAGGGATTAAATCATTGGTTGATGTAAGCTTATCTTTTCCAAACCAACTTCCAACCAACAAATGATCTTCAAATTCTTTCTTTATTAGAATAAAAAATAAAATTATTGGGATACTATTTGTTGATTCACTGTGGGTAGTTCCTTTGTAATCTGGATAGCTTGCAAATTCATGATGAGAATGCAATAGATTTTTTTTTAGGAACCTAAAATACAGTAAAACCTCTTTAATATAGCCAGCTATGCATATTAAGATTTTTTCTTTATTACAGTCAAAATCACTGGTCCCAAACTCTTGAGGTTACCTTGTGTGTTATCAAGATCTCCGTCCCAATGAAGACGAACAATAGAGGGGTTTAGCTGAAGAGATTCTAATCCAAGTGTGAGAGGGACAAACACAGACCTGAGTATTCTCAAACCATAGTAGCATTAATGTGAAATAACATTAGCATGTGGAATGGAGAAATTCAAGTATATCTGTTTAACCAGAATGCTAAACTTTATCTCTTCAACTTATAAAGAGACTAGCAGTAAATTATACTTGGCTTAAACACAAGGTAATAAGACCAAATCCAAATAAATAAATAAATAGTGTTTTACGTTTCGGTAACAGCGTTGTTACCATCTTCAGACAAAAGTACTCAGTAAAAAAGCATTCAGTACTTTTGTCTGAAGATGGTAACAATGCTGTTACCGAAACGTAAAACACTATTTATTTATTTGGATTTGGTCTTATTACTTTGTGTTTATAATCTACAATCCAAATTGTGCCTTATCAATACTTGGCTTAAATTTTTATTAGATAAGTGGCCTCCCTATAACAACATCACTTGGTACCAAGATTTTATGTTGTTATAATCATGGTTAAAACATGGGATCAATCAAATTATGATGTTATAACCAAGTTGCTGTTATAAAGGAGTTCCTATGCATTATAAATTATCAGTCTGTATTAGAAAAAGCCCCTCCTTCCAGTGGGTGGGTGCAACTTACCACAATGGTGAGCCAGGATGACACCAGGTCTCTCACGCAATGGTCCCTCATGGAATCCTTGATCAGAGTGTTCCTCACCAGTTCCTGGAACACCAACCACATCTCGTCATCTCATGCGGAATTCAGTTAAGAAAAACTTGGTGTGAGAGAAAGGTCCAGTAAAGGCCAAGACCTCTCTTTTGACAATAAAGGCTTGTATGTAAACAGACACAAAACTCTTTATTTCAACTTTACCTCAAGGGATAAGTACTTTCTTGTTGAATTGTATTTGGTTAAAGTTGATATAGTAGAATCTCTCTCAAAAGAACAACACCTAGTTAGAGAGCCTAAGAGTCCTTTAGAGAGAGGTCTCCTCTTACCAGGGAGCAGCTAATCGGTAAGAATGATAATTTTTGGGTATGAAAACTGTCTAGAGGTGTCCATTAGCAGGTTTGCTCAGAAAGGTTATACCATAATTGGATTGAGATTTGATAAGAAAAAAATAGGTTGAATTATAATGAAAGTTCAAAATATCGATACTTAAAATGGCTTGAAATAAGTTTCTTTATTTTATCTTTGAACTTGCCATCAAAGCTAATAGCGACTTAACAAGTATAAGCTATTTTAAATTATAATATTTTTGCAATAATTATCATTTAATATAAAGTGTGAATTAATGAAGTTATACTATATAGAGATAATGGCAATCTTGTCTGAAAGTGAGTAACAACAACCTATGTTCTGCAGCTCCAGTATAACCTGTCTAGATCAGCCAACCTTCCATTATTTGAAAGGAAGAGGCAACAACCATCAAGTCATATTACCTTGGCTCTCTGAGTATACTATTAATAAGACATCTTGTGTGTTAGCCAGATCTACTGAGAGGTAGGTTACCTGTGGGGTGTGGGAGATATCCTTGTCAGCAATCTCACAGTTGATGGTGTGGAGCACCCGGAGGTAGAAGTCCAGGGCCGCTGGGGTCCCAGCAGAGACCAGGGTGCCACCAGCTAAGTCCTGGAAGAAGGCCGGCCAGCGAGCTGGGAAATCCACCAAGAAGGCCAGAGCCACGATCTGGGCCGACTTATTCCTGGTGGACACTGCTCCTCGCCTCTGGGCCTGGAAAAACATTGGGAGCCATCAGAGAATAAAATTGACCAACTTTGGGTTTCAAGGTTTTTATCAAACAGATAACTCCTCATTCAAACTGGCCACAATGGACTTTTGTCTTGGCTGATATTTCACAAATACCCACCTAGGTTATCACAAGATTTTACAGTGGTACATATGGCATGCTGTTGTAGTAAGTTTTTTTTTTTTTTAATTATCCCTAGTACACGTGGTACAGGCCATGATAATCATGGTGGGTAGTTAGCGACTGCTTTTACTGTAAGTGCACCACATGTCTACACATGTGAAAAGCAGTTCGACTTTGCACTTGTTGTAGTAAGTGGAATATGCATGTCCTATAATAAGCTTATATAGCAAATGTATACAACTCTAAAATAGATTAATATTATTATACACTATTTCATTATATTATATTCTTAAAACTCATTTTAATATAGTGTCATACTTTTATATAATATTTTTTTAAAATAATAAGCACACAAAGGCCACATCAAAATCATAGGTATATTTTTTTATTATCTAAACCTTAAATATGTATCTCTATTTATTTAAACTTTTTTATTATTATTTTGAGTTTTTTATTATCTAAACCTTATGTATCTCAATTTATTTAAGTTTTTTTTTTTATTATTATTATTTTGAGAAAATAAAATTTAAGATGTTTGGATTTGCCTTTAAGAGCAATGGCTGAACTTCGCCAAACTCTCCTAAAAAAAGGCCATTTTTACTGTTTGTCTTGAAACCACTCTGCCCTTAGGAGAACAGGACAGAGTTAATTCAAGACAGGTCTTCCTGTATTGCATGCAAGAGACCACACTTTCAATATTACTTATTTTCCATTAAATGTCCCAGTTTTCCCATTTATCTAATTCAAACCAATCCTGTGGATACCTTATAAGTGTATCTAAATCTCTATGCTAAGCAGTAAACCCATGCTCTCTCCAGACATTTCAAAATTATTTCCCAGTGTCTTCCAAGTTTTACTGCCTAATATATATTTTCTGTTTATATTTGTTTTTTTTCTTCATTATTGCAAATAACCTTTACATTCGTGGGTATTACAGTTTGATCTAAAATTGTGTGTATAATGAAAGAAAGTCAGAGTAAATACCTGGTGGAGGATCCATTGCTTGATAAACTGGTGAACCTGGTTCTGCTGGAAGTCATCGGCTTCGGCATACCTGGAGAAACACAAATCTATGTGTGAAGATTATGTTAGGGGATTATCCATAATGGTTAGAAAACATTCCTTGGGAGTATTTCTGTGAGATTATATACAAACCCTACCTTTGTGTGTGTATACAGTCGAACCTCTTTATATAACATCCTTTAAACCAGGCTTTAATATATATTTTTTTCATAATTATGGTTGAAACATGTGGTATTTAAAACACTTTGGACTGATGATGTTATTACCAAGTTGGTGATATAACGAGGCTCCACTGTAATGTGAAACCATCCTGAAAACCTAAAAAAGATTATGAACAACCCTTTTCTCTCCTGGATGTGGTCTCCCATTGGAGGTTAGTTCAGTTTGTGTCATTTGGAAAAGAGTGGTTGCTCGTGAGATGTGTTATTGTGCCTCCCAAAAGGAAAGTTTTTTTTTTGGATGTTGCTAAACAAGAGCTGCTGTGAAGTGATGAGAACCCCACCCTGAAATTGCCATGTAGACATTCTGCTAGTACCAAAACTAGCAAAAATGTATGAATCAGAATCTGCTTTCTGGGGTTTTGCCAAACAAATGATAATTTTAACATGTTAATGAGGTCCAGGTATAGATATATTTGTTGTTGTTTCTTATTTCCTTCTGCAAAGAACATTCCACAAGTCCATGCTCCTCAACATATATGTTTATTTATATGAATTCTGTTATACTTTTACACACAAAAATAAAAGAGAATTGTTTTAAAGATGTGCTTTTTTTCTTTACAAATTATTTCAGCAACAATTTGTAGACCAGATTTGAGGAGTTTATTAGCTCAGTAATTTCTAAGCTGAGTTTGATTTCCTCTCTTTTAGAGAAGTACGGCAAACAAGAAGTGCTCCCATATCAGTGTGAAGATCCCAACAAACAAGATCCACCACAACAGTCAACATTGAACACACACACAGCTTTATTAAAACCACCGGTCTTATACAGATTCACCACAGGAAGAAAAGAAGCATAGATAGAGCTACTGTACTCCAGACATCGCAGAACCCAACAACAGCCTACAGATTCTGACATGTTCCTTCGTGCATACGTCAAGGTTAGCTTATCACTGAAAAGGCTAGTGTGGAATCAGCCACGTTCTAGTCTTCGCTTTCCTCATCCAAATGGACCATGGCATTCGGGGATTCTATTAATCTCCTCTGAATAGTGACTGCGGCCTTGTAGAATTTATATAAGCCAAAGAGAAAACCTTGATCAAACATCATTGTATTCATCCAGTTATATATTTGTTGCCAATACATTTGAACCATCTTCAATAGATCCATTTTAAAAGCTTTTATGTTAACTTGCTTTCAATTAGCCTGTCTGTCCACAAATCTTGTAATCAATTGTTCCCCCATCACTTCCCATAACTTTGTCTCAACAAAATGAAAATGGAACAGAATTGGCTCCTCTTAGCTTTTAAGCCTGGGTGGTGTTCTAACAACTATGTTGAACATTTAATGCTTGAACTGTAGTTAGTAACTTTGGGGGTAATTTTCCCACAAGGGGTAACATGACTAAATCTGAAATGTATGTGATGTAACAGCATTAATAGCAACCATCGCTAAAGTACTAAAAAGTTATAGAAGACTGAGGAAGGCAGTGTGACAATGCTATTAAAACATTTCATATAAATGAACTTTTTAATGTGGATTTAGTCTTGTTACCTTACGATTATTTTTATTTTTTTGTTTTTGTTTTTTACACTGTAAGCAACATGAAAAGCTAGGAGTTATAGATTTAAAGGTGACAATATTTCTACCTACAGCCGCTTTACAAAATTTCAATCTGAAATATCGTAGGAGGAATGGTGTACATGAACAAAATAATTACAACTCTCCCATTTAATAATTGCAATAAAACAATGTCATTATTTGATCTTCACACAACACAATAGGAATATTCAGAAAAGTCACATCACCAGCTTTGGCAAATTTAAGCAAAAAACCCTAAACAAATTAGCTTTGTTCTGAATGAACCAGTGCTGTTGCTCCCTCAGGGATCTGAATCTGTGCATTCTGTGCTGTGAAGATCAAATGAATGCATTGTTTTACTGTATTTATTAAAATGGAGATAAGTACCTTTTTTTTTTTTCATATAAAATTTGAACAGAAAATAGAATGAAAACAATAATAAAAGACAGGCCGTAAATTTTCCACAATGCCAGAGAGCTTTAGTAGATTCACAAAGTTCCTCTGGGGGTCAGTGGAAGAATGGTCTAAACCATTGGTTTTTGACAGTTACGACCCGGGTTCGCTTCCCGCATTGGACACTTTTTCCATTTAAAAATGAAAAATGCTCCAATGGCTCCCGATTCTTGCAAAAGTCTAACCTCACCAGTGAGTGCAAGTAACCAAACGGGGCTCTGGAACATTTGTAAGTGCAAAGTCGAGCTGCTTTTCACATGAGTAGACATGTGGTGCACTTACAGTAAAAGCAGTCGCCTACTTCTACCCACCATGATTATCATGGCCTGTACCACGTGTACTAGGGATAAGCAAAAAAAAAAAGCTCTTTTGGAGAATATAAGTTTGTAGATAGGATCCTCATTGAATCTAGTACAGATATAAATTCATGAGGACTTTGCCGACAATAAAACTGCAGAAATTCTGCAAGAGTAGTGAAGATAGCTTACCTATTCTTTAAGTAGTGCTCGATGACCCGGAGGCAGAAGAAGTCCACTTGGTCGTTCCTGCAAGCACCACCACCAGCTGTCAGCACCAGTGCTGGGAAAGTAACAAATGGCAGGAGATAGCCAGCAGGGCAGATATAAACATTGGTCCCGCCACTGTCAACTGATATCTCTTCAAAATACTTGAAAAAAATATCCACTTTAGATAACTTTTTCATCCTTTGCTCCAAAGTTCGGTAAAACTAAGAAACTGGTGGTATATACACTGTCCATTTTCAACAACCAAGAAAAGAGGATCGAATCCAAAATTGAACACTTTTTTTTTCTTAAAAGAAAAACAAAATGGTTCAACACAGGTACATGGTATAGCTAAGATGGTAACAGACTTTCAGATATAAGGGAATGAGCATGTGAAGCACGGCATTGAAAACCTTATCAAGGAAAGCTATAAACATAATGGGAAGGCTTCTGATCTGTTGTGTAAGGTTGTAATGTCCTGTGGGGCTTTACGATTGGTCAATTTTTAATGACTTCCTTTGCAATTTTCAATTTGTAATTCAAATTTGTTCTGCAACTTATAAATTGTGCAATGTAAGAGTACTTAGGAGAGAACACTTCAGTCTGTAATATGTAGATACTGTAAACAGAAACATTACTTTTTGGCCTTTGGTACCTTGCAAGCCTTATTAATACAGTAGAACATCCCTGTAGAGGACACCTTATTGCAGAGCCAAAGAGTCCTTTAGGGAAAGGTGTCCTCTTACCGGAGAGTTACTAAATAGTAAAAAGGGTAATTTTGCAAATGAAAACTGTCCTTTGTATAGAGGTGTCCTCAAACAGGAGTGTCCTCTTATGGAGGTTCTACTGTATCTAAATTGTACCTTACACCAGAATTAAGTTAAAATTTGCCTCTCGATAAAGTCAAACTAGTTTAGACTCTAATAATATGTATCGGTTAAAAGTGAAAAAAGAGAAAGAAAAAAAAAACTATGAAGGATACCATGTAGTTGCCAATTTTATTGCACCTATTTCTGTTCGATAGATAACATGTTCGATAGATAAGACAACTACATTATCTCACACCTTGCCTCATTTTTTTCTTCCTACTTTGGCTATGTACATACATTTAGAATAACTTTATAAAAATGAGGAATAATTTTAATATTGGGTATATAAATTGGTTTATGGATATGATAATCCAGGTTTATAGACCAATTCAACCAAACAATAAAACGAACTTATAAAATGATTTTTCTATAAACTACAACAGTATCATTTCCCTTAAGTCATATCACACCAATTTGAGCATGAAATGATATTCCATGATGTGGAGATGCCACTAGATGTGGCAACATTTATTTAGTAATCAGAGAAGTCAGTAATACAGTAGAACCTCCATGAGAGGACACTCCACTAGCAGACACCTCTCTACAAAGGACAGTTTTTTTTTGAAAAATTACCATTTTTACTATTTAGCAACTCTCCGATAAGAGAACACCTCTCCCTAAAGGACACTTTGGCTCTGCAATTAGGTGTTGTCCTATACAGGGAGGTTCTACTGTACTATGAAATTGATGATGTGAAAAAATAATTGCAAATAATATCAATCAATACCTTTATTATATGGCATTTAGCCTTATATACAGATTCTTCTGGGAGATACAGAGGAGGAGTGGGTGGGAAGAAAAGAGAGAGAGAAAGAAATTAAAATTGCTACTAATAACAATAATACAGTCAAGCCTGTCACGAGCATTTCAGCATATCCCAGTAAAATTCACAAGACAAACCATTGTCTTGAGATGGCACTATGTAATCATGCTATAGCATTTGCAGCCTTGATTTTGATATTAGATTAGAAATTAAAGAGATAAAGTGATGAAAAATTGATAATAGAAATAATAATACGCAATATTAAGACTATTTTGAGTATTCCTAAATTTTCCAGGAGAAATGAGATGTCCAGGACAAGTTTACACAACACAACCATATCATCTTTAACAAGATGAGATAAAAACGCAAACAGTTCCCCTTCTCAAAGTTGATGCCTTAAAAGAGAACATATCTGAGATGAGGGTTTGACCAAATACATTTTTCTTATTTACTTCTCTCTCTTAAGTTTAAAAACATGTTAATAGATGGAGAGTAGCATACATCTGCATTCTATAATTTGTATCTGAATTATGATAAGGCAAAATTTGGATTATAGATTATAAACACAAGGTTTTTTGTTTTTTTTGCGGGGGTCGGTAGAAGGCTGGTTAAACTGTTTGGTTATCGACCACTACGACCCGGGTTCGATTCCCGCATTGGACACTTTTTTCTGTTTAAAAAAAAAAATGCTCCAATGGTTCCCGATTCTTGCAAAAGTCCAACCCCACCAGCGAGTGCAAGTAACCAAACGGGGCTCTGGCACATTTGTAAGTGCAAAATCGAACTGCTTTTCACATGTGTAGACATGTGGTGCGCTTACAGTAAAAGCAGTCGCTAACTATCCACCATGATTATCATGGCCTCTACCACGTGTACCTGGAATAAGCAAAAAATAAACACAAGGTAATAAGACCAAATCCAAATAAATAATTAGTGTGTGTTATTTCGGTAAGAGCGTTGTTACCATCAGACAAAAGTACTGAATCATTCAGTACTTTTGTCTGAAGATGGTAACAAGACTGTTATTTGGATTTGGTCTTATTACCTTGTGTTTGTATCTGTATTCTCTTATTGTGGCACATTTCAACTAAATGAAGAAATAACTTAAGATGGCAATAAGGAATCAAGAAGGTAGTTGTGGAGAGAGAATGTTGGAACCTACCTGTTTGAGTCTTCAGTCAAGAGGATGCGGGCGGAGTGCTCCCAGCCAGAGTAGGTCTGGGTGAGGTAGTCAAAGTACTGGAGGACCTTGGCCTGGGCCTGCTGATCATGGGGACTGGCCAGGAGCACCCGCAAGGTGTGGAGGTTCAGGTCCATGCTGCCTGACACTACACTTAGTCAGGCACACAGTCTTCCATGATAGAACATAGACTAAAACCCTGTCTCTCCGAGGCTGTCTCTTATCAGAAGCTGTTATATCAGTCCAGTCTTTCAATCAAAACAGAGCCTCTGATGAGAGACTACCTACAGAAAAGACTTTAGCTATGTGTTGGCTATAGACTCTCATAGGAGTCTAGTGGCAATTCAGCAGACAATATGACAATGCTGCAGGCATAATGTTAATCCAGAAGGCAATGTGCTAGGCATATGCTAATGGAGAGGGCATAGTGCTACATCAGATATAGTGGTAACAAGTCTAGATCGAAGTTGATATTTTTTTTTACCTGGCATAATTTAAAATTTCAAAATAAACACAAGCCCAATATATATTTAAACCCTTAAAAATGTTTTGAATAGTCTATTATACTTTCTATTGCTCTTAATATAATAAGTACGAGAAATTTCAGCAAATTTACTTCAACAGTTTAGAGGACAACCTGGCACCAACATACATTCAGTTAAACTTCTGCTCTAACAATATCACTTGGGACTTTAGAATTGATGTAGGTTTCAAGAGTAATGTTTTATAAAGGAATTTAAAAGAAATTAAGTGATTCATGTATCCATTAATTGGAACCTGCATCCTGCAACTCCAAGACACATTATTGACTGTATTGACTCATCCATTGATGAGCTCTACTCTTCCCGGCAGACACCATCAAAAGTCTCAAGCTTGATACCATAGTGTAATTGAGTGGAGATAAGAAAGAAGAAGAAGATTAATTGGAACTCTTTGAGAGACTTATTCATTGATTTCCTGGAGAATCCAACTGCAGAGTCACTCAGTAGTCTGATGGATGAATCATCGCCAGTCACTGAGTTCTTACACTGGCTCACTTATTTGGTGGTACAGCTACTTTTTTTGACCAGGAGTTTTTTCCAGAAGAATTATTGTGACTTTCCACTTGAGGGACCCAACCTATGACTCATCAGTCTGAATGACAAGCAACAATGTTAATTGGTGGTTATCCTACGGCTTTCTTAGGATTGGTCTCTTTCCTTTTCTTGGACAA
>CP092864.1:44191072-44214213 GCA_030710605.1 Cordylochernes scorpioides
GATCCAAATAAACTTGTATATACGTCAAAGCCATCAGGCCTCCCCCCTCAAACAATTAATTTAAATACAATAATAACAGTAAATACAAAAAAAGAAGAGAGGGAATTATTTAAAGTAAAATTAAATGGGTTTAAATGTAAATAATATCATAGAGATTATAAGGAACAAAAGTCGTCTTGCACACAGTTTGTTCTGTTTTCTTGCAATATTTCGAGCTGCCTCGGAACATCCCTGCTTGAAGCGTCACCAGCATAACAGCAAATGTCCACTGTTTGTGCTACAATATTTTGGGATATTCCCTTAGGTTAGAAATAGAAGTGAAAATACTTCTGAAATGCCTTTGAAGCTGAACAATAAGGGAATCTTACCCTGCCTGTGTATGTGTGATGTAATTGCATGCATCTTAAAATATTTTCTAGCCCAAATAACCAACTTTACTTTGGGACTCAAAAGAGAATTGATATTGTCATAAAATTTAATATTTACTAGGGACTCACTAGGAAAACTAAAATAATTTCATTTATAAAGAGACCTGATTAAACAAATATTTTTTATACATGAAAGCAATTATAAGAAACATTTTTAATTAATGCACATGCTAAATATAATTACACCAAAATCCTTATTTATACATGTACGGTTAAACCTGTCTATAGCGCCCCCTCTAAACAGCGCCCGATTTTAAACATTAAAATGTAAACATTTTACTTTAAAAGTGACCTGTCTATAGCAACCCCTCTCTATAGCACCCTATTTTGGTGAGTCCCAAGAGGGGGGCGCTATAGACAGGTTTAACTGTATATAGCTTCTCAGCCTGCAACCCCAAGACATATTATTGACTGTATTGACTCATCCATTGATGAGCTCTACTTCTTCCCCGGCAGACACCATCAAAAATCTCAAGCTTTACAAGCTTGATACCTTAGTGTGATTGAGTGGAGATAAGAAAGAAGAAGACTGTATATAGCTTTATTGTAAAATAGAGAAGTAAGGGAGAAGCAGGAAAATAGATGAGGTGTCATATAGGTATGAACATATAACCTGATTGGGGAATATTATTGAAATGGTAGACTCTCTG
The DNA here is from genome assembly GCA_030710605.1 of Cordylochernes scorpioides. Taxonomy (NCBI): domain Eukaryota; kingdom Metazoa; phylum Arthropoda; class Arachnida; order Pseudoscorpiones; family Chernetidae; genus Cordylochernes; species Cordylochernes scorpioides. Next base: position 44,192,151 of record CP092864.1, read on the forward strand.
GCAAAATCTGAAGCTCTTGGCAAACCTGAGGTCAGAAAATCAACCCCCCTACTAGGTGAAAAAGACCTCCATACCATCAAGGTGCAATGCCAGAAGAATATAAGTGCAATTCTCAACCTGAAACCCCAAACCACATTATTGACTGTACCCATTGGTGAGCTCTACTCATCCCCATAGATATAGTAGAACCTGCCTGTAAAGAACACCTAATTGCAGAGCCAAACTGTCCTTTAGGGTGAGGTGTCCTCTTACCGGAGAGTTACTAAGTAGTAAAAATGGTAATTTTGAAAATGAAAACTGTCCTTAATAGAGAGGTGTCCGCTAAAAGAAGGTTCTACCGTACCATCAAAAATCTCAAGTTTTACAGGCTTTATACCCCAATATGATTGTTGAGTAGAGATAAGAAAGAAGAGGAATATTATTACAGGGATATATATATATATATATATACCTTTATTTTAAAAAGGTATTTTTGCTTTCTCAGAAAATAATGGGAGTCTAAAACAAAATTCTTCCATGTGTTTATAATTAGATTCACTTGGGAGAAGATTCATGCTAGAGAGGAATGCACACTGTATTTTAACAACTGTGCACAAATAGTGGTGCTACCAATAAAGCCTGTATGAATTCAAAAATTAAAATATACAGTTAAACCTGTCTATATATATATAGCGCCCTCTCTAAATAGTGCCTTCCTCTCTATAGCGCCCGGTTTTAAATACAATAGTACGATGTGATTTATATTAAAAGTGATCTGCCATAGCACCCTCTCTATATCACCCTATTTTGGTGAGTCCCAAGAGGGGGCGCTATAGACAGGTTTAACTGTATATTTAAAAAGTTAGTTTCCTTTTTCTAAACCTTGATTTTTTGGATAACACACATAGGCTTTTTAAAAATATTCCAATCATTGAAAGATTAGTTCAAATTTGGTGTTTCTTCAAACTAAGGGTTCTGATTCTCTATCAGCAGGCAGGAATATAACTTATTTTATCATCCTAAGACTCTAACCTAACTAAACTTAGAATATAAAAGTAATAAAGTAGGATACTGTGTGCCTCATGGATGCGAACCCTTTCAAAAAAGAATAATACTAACCCTAGCTATGACCTTGTACTAAGCTGAGGCAATGATGAAATAATTGACATCATTATAAATATATACACTGGTCACAAAAAATGTCCATCACCTAGAAATACAAGGGGGGATCAATAAATAAGGTGAATTATCTAATTTCTTAAAAATTAAAAAAGCAAAAATAATTTAAACCACAGAATATTAAAATATAACATCGAGAGACTATTTAAGGTGTTCTGTTCTTTTTCCCATGCGCGGCGCGAGACTTATAAATAGGCTAAAATGGAAGCTCCCTTGAAGGATTGCACCACGCTTGAACAACGTGCAGTTATTCGTTTCTTGAATGCAGAAGGTATTCAAACATCTTAAATATGCCAAAGAATGAAAAATATCTATGGTGAGTCTTGTTTGTCTCAAAAAAACATTTATAAATGAGTTAACGAGTTCAAAAATGGACGAATTACATGTACCGATATTGAGCGACCTGGATGACCAATAATGCAAGGCCGCATACATCATGTAAAACTGTATCTACAATCATTAAATTAGGTTTTGAAGTTTTAGAACATCCTGCATATAGTCCAGACCTAGCCCCCTCTGACTATTTCCTTTGTGGACTACTAAAGAAGGAGTTAAAGGGAAAGTGATTTGACTCAGATGAAGATGTCCAGAAAGTGGTGCAAAATTTTTTTCACACGCTTCCTAAGAGTGCCTATAAAGAGGGTATTTACAAGTTGCCAGAACGATGGAGACGATGTATAGAAAGCCAAGGTGATTATTTTGAATAAATCAAGTCCTAATTTTTAATATCGTTCTTATTTTTTAAAATAAATTATAATTCTCCTTATTTATTGATCCCACCTTGTACTTATGTAATTTTTTTTTTAAATTGGTGAGCTAAATATTGGTAATGTAGAAAATATTTGTTTGAAATTTTAAAAAAGGGGGTGTAAATTTATCAAGATATACAGATTTTATCAATATTTGGTGTGTCCTCATTTGGTACGTATACAAGCAGCTACACTGTAAGGCATACTGTCATACAGTCTTATTTATTGCTTATTTTTGGATACTACACCAAGCCATTCCAATTTTTTTTTTTTTGCCAAAGCTGTTGAAGATTACTTGGTCGTGGAGATTGCCAAATTTCCCTCCCCATCATGTTCCATACATGTTCAATTAGAAAAGACCTGGGGAACATGCAAGTCAGGGAAGGATGTCAACATTTTGAAGGAAGGCTCGTGAGATGTTGGCTGTATGTGATCGGGCATTATCTTGTTGGAAAATAGCATTAGTCTGCTCAAGAAATAGTAACACAACAGGTTGCAACACATCTGCAATTTGAGCAGTCATTGTGCCTTGAATAAAAACTAAAGGGGTCCTACTTTCATAGCTCATTCCACCTCACATCATGAACCTCTTGCTGTATGCCTTTTCCCATTACAGTCCTGATGGGATCTTTCTTTGGGCCTACGTTTAACATGTATCCTGCCATCAAGAACTCCCAAACTGATCGAACAAATCAGAAAAAAATGACAGAATGCCATTCTTGAGCCTAAAGACATCTCTCTTTACACCAACTAAGCCTGTTGCTACTGTCTGGCAAAGAATGGAATTTATAATAAAGGCCGGCGAGACTATGGAGTTCTGTTTCAATAAGACAGTTATTAATGGTGTTCAGAGATGGTCCATTCTACACATGTAGAGCTGCTTGAATCTTTGGTACAGTTGTTGTACTGTCTGTTACAACAATACTTAGAATCCTCCTATCTTCTCTCTCTCGAGGATGCACGGGCGCGCACTCCTGCCCCAAACTTTGCTGGCATTTTAACCGCCTCCGAAGAGAAGAAAAATATTAGAATTTTTTATGGAATTCCCCACCGACTCTACAATGGCCTTGGCTGAAAGCTAATTGCCATCTGGACTTGCTGATGTTATCAGCGCCCCTCAGGCCACTGCGGCATTTGTTGGGGAAACAGAGCAACCTGGGCCTGGAACAGGCAAACCTTCTACCAACTGGGCCGAGCTCGTCGACCAGGAAAAAACAACTCCCAATGGAGGAAGATATCACCGGCTGAAAAGACCTTTTTTTTTTTTTTTCTGCATTACCCTATATATAATTTTATATGAACATTAAAGTATGTTTAACCGTCTCTCTCTCTCTGTTATTACTTTAGGGTGACCTGAGCCAGATTTTCTTAAACTTTTATCTTCCTCTGACTAATGCGACCAAATCCTTGCAACAGTACTTTGATTGCAGTCTACTTTCATAGCAATTTTTCTAGTTGAAATTCCACCTTTTCTGAGACCTACGATTCTGCCTTTTGTAAAATTCAGAAATTTTCTTGAACGACACCCTTTTTTTTCTGCCTTGACAGAATTGAGGCGAAACAATAGTACAGATGTGATATTGTACTGGAATAAGAAAATGTATTCCGATAGATAGCGCCAGCCATCAGCAACTTTCAATTGCACAATAAGGAGATGCCTCTTTCTTTTTTCATATACGTAACATTTTTAAAAATTATTTAATTGATTTCCTAAATGAAAAAATAATTTTCAAAATATATGCAACAGAGAGGTACAAAAAGAAATAGCAAAAAAAAAAAATCCAAAGCGTGTGATGTACAAACATGGAGGATGTAATATACCTCAAATATTTAAACCAAAAATTGACCTTGGGGATGGTAAGGGGCGAGTATTACTCCATAGTTAACCACTGTTACTTGGGCAATCACTCAGTCAATTGGCTGATTCCTGCCCTTTTTGCACCCATTGATGTCGGCCTTCTGTAGGTGGAGCATCCGATACAATTGGACAGTATAGAAAGGGTTCATCTATAGATTTGCCATCTATATATATATATAAGTCGTATCTGTCGTGGTTGAATGGAAGGGCGCAGCCTTTGTGCATGTAAGTTTCGAAAAAAAACTTGTTCCACACTTATGAGCGCATTCGCCCGCGCACGCTGGCTCCCACGTTTATTTTGTACAGGTTTATAGATGGATTAATTTGTATTTACATTTTAAAATATTAATTATGGCGAAAAGAAATTATATATTTTGGGCATTTTAGGCAAATTATGACATATATACAGTAGAACCTCCCTGTAAAGGACACCTAATTGTAGAGCCAAAGTGTCCTTTAGAAAGAGGTGTCCTCTTACCAGAGGATTACCAAATAGTAAAAAATGGTAATTTTGTAATCCTCCTAGAGGTGTCCTCTAGCATGAGTGTCCTCTCATGGAGGTTCTATTGTATTATACACAGAGATAAGCACCACCACTGTATTATAATTTTCAAGGTAACTAAAGTTAAAAATTATTTTATTTTATGTTGGAATAAAGGAAGTTGAGCGACTGTGTTTTTCCCCTACAACCCAACCTTCAATCAGCCTTGCCAATAGAAAAACCCAAGTTCCCAGATTACTGATAGATGTATTTGTCAATAAGAATAACATAAAGGCATCTGCGTTTCTCAGCTCACTGTTTAATTAATCCTAAAGATATTTTGTATATATTTAGATAAAATCAATCTGTATGATATGCAGCAATGTACAAATTGCATAATATTAATAAATATATATTTTTTGCACTAACTGATATTATAAAATTTTTCTTTTCCTCAAAATAAAACATACCCATTTATTTTTTTAAATATTGACCTAATATAAATTTAAAACATTAAATATCAATGATTGTAAATCAATAATAATCAACAAAAAAATGTAAACAAAGATAGATTTTGATATACAAGATATTTATAAATGATTGGTTTAAAATTCATATATTTATCTAGATTTGAAATATTTAAAAGCATCAATAAAATTGTTTAAATTGTCTAGATTTGAAATTATTTTAAAGAAATTTTGAATAAATTGTCATCCGCTGGATCATAATTATATATTTTTAATATGAGAATCATTAAAAGATAAAAGAAAATTTGTATGAATGTATAGTGGAACCCAGTAGAATATTTTTGACATAACCCTGTTATCTTTGAATGATAAAAAGAAAGTGTAATTTTGGTTTTGATTCTTTCATCATTTTTGCATCATCTTTGAAAATGATCAAATAATATTCAATAGACATTTTCTACTCAAAATTAATTTCATTTTTTTTAAATACAATATTGTGGGCTGTTCTGTTTATGATTAATGAGAATAGAATTCCTTTTTTTAGCCTAAAACATAAACAAAGTGAGCTGGGATACTAATAGAATCCACACGTGTTTATATATAAATATAATAATATGAAAATAAAATGTTATGACTTTTCGATATTCGTGAATAGTGTTCATTTAAAATTTAGTTGTTAATTTTTTATTTTTTTTATGGAGTCTCAAAATTTATTATATTTCCCATTCATGTCTTTTCCTAATAAATTTGACTTGTGATACGAATTGTTAGATATTATGAGCAGAATGTCGTTTTGATTTTAACTCGCATTACACGCTAATTTGTATAAACACGATATATTACACGTGTTTCGGAGCACGATGACCCAATAATAAACGAATTACTAACATGAGCATATAGCCCGCAACCATAAAACCTTGATATATACTCACCAAAAAGTTTAAAATGACAAATAAATATTAAAATACGACTAAAATAAAATAAATAAAATGTCGTTAATTACAAACAACCAAGCATTAAAGGTCCATCAAGCATATTGTTTAGAGCATTGGAGTGTAGTCAAATACGTATTTGTATTTTGATTTTAAAACTTATGAATCAATAATCTTAAATTAAAATTATTTATTTATATGCTACGCTATTATTTTTAAAATATATATAAATAAAATAATTTAATAATTTATGAGGATCAAATATAAATTTTTAAATTTGTTAATATATATTTTTTTTATGAATAGCGAAAAGTAGAATTGATAAATGCTCAAAAAATTATATATTTAGAAATATAAACTATAGCGTAAGAGTTCATTTTAAAATTTAAAAAAATATATTACCCTCACTCTATACAATCAAAAAATATTTAGAGGGCTTGGCTAATCAGTGGTTATCCTTTCCAGTGGTTTCGACAGTTTTATTATACCATACAAATATTGGGCTGTTTCGTGTGATTAAATATCCATATTTTTGCTCATATTTACACATGCTAAAATAATAATAAGTTGTTAAAATGTTTGTAAAATTATAAAATAAGATATATGAATGAGATTTTAATATATTACTAGCGGACGTACCCCGCTTCGCCCGGGGTTTTACCCGAGTAAAGGTTTGTCTAGCGAACATTTGTTAAAACAATTCTCTAAAAACTTATAAAAAAAGATATATTTTGATAATTTGAAACTCGTAAATTTGAATCTCTCGATAAAGTGAACATTTTTTCCCGGTCCCTGTGTGCCGTGTCATCATGAATTTTGTCTTTCCTAATTTTCTCCCTCGGTAATTGGAAGTTAAAGGAATAGTATCTTCGCCTTGGAATTGTATCATTATTCTTGTCTCAAATAAATTGCCGTGTCATCCTGAGATAATCTTACTTTTGATAAAAATAATATTTAAGATTGTTTTAATGTCCATCCATACAGAGTTCAAAACAACAACTGACTCACCCGTGCAGGCAAGGTCACGCTCCGCTGCGTCACGTGGGAAAACATACGTACATGTTTTCGTAGATGTTCTCAGCACATCCCCCTTTTTAAGATTTGAAATATATATATACATTACAAACTTTAAATGCATAATATAATTAATAATGAAGGCGATCCACAGGTTTAACAATTCGTCCACTCCGGGTTCTTATCTGGCCGTCTTCTGAGTCGTTAGAGGGATAATCCACAACTGGGGTCTTTTCATTTTCAGCCAGGTCCTCCTCCGAAAAGGTCGGCGTCGATAGTCGGCTGGATATTGCACTGTAACTCCTTTTCGTAGATGGAACCTGTTTCGACGTAAAGTCCCAACTGGAGTATCAACCATATATGACCTTGGTGTCGATGCTTTCTGCTTTACAATCCCCCAGGTTCGCATATCTGTAATCCAAACCGTGTCACTTTCGGATAGCTCCTCCATGTCCGTAGCTCCGCAGCGTCGATCATATCTGGATTTCATATCCTTTCTCCTTCTCCCCTCCTTTCTTTTCAGGGTCTGAGAGTCCACCAACCTTGGATTAAGATTCTCTGGTGCAATTGGCAAGGTCGTTCGGAGTTTAGTCCCATGAGAAGCTCAGCAGGGCTGTAACCGTTCTCCAAAGGGGTCGATCGATACTCCAGGAGTCCAAGCGATGGGTCTTGATTTTTCTTGAGGATCAACTTAGCAATTTTCACACCTGCTTCTGCCATCCCATTGCTCTGCGGGAATCGAGGACTTGAAGTGACATGTGTGAATCCGTACTGCCTTGCGAAATTTGCAAATTCACGGGCAGCTCTAAATTGCGCCCCATTATCGCTTTCAACAGTTTCTGGTATTCCATGTCGGGCAAATATGGATTTGCAACTACGCACCACCACATTGGCTGTGAGCCGATCCAGCTGAATCATTTCAGGAAAGCGAGAATAATAGTCAATGACGACTAGATACCACTTATTCTCGAACTTGAACAAATCCATTCCAATCTTTTGCCACGGTCGTGTAGGAAAGTTGGTTGGTATCAAAGGTTCATGTTTTGAGACGGCTTCCTGGATACAGACACTGCACTTTCTGACCGTTTCCGCGATCTCTTCCGAAATTCCAGGCCACCATACCGTCTCACGTGCGCGAAGTCTTGTTTTTGTAATCCCGAAGTGCCCAGCGTGCAACTTATCTAGGATCTCCAGTTTCATACTTGCTGGAATAACAAGACGACAGCTACGCATCAGTAGTCCATTTTGAACGCCGAGTTCATCCTTGACATGCCAATAAGAGATCAGAGCCTGTGACATTTTCTTCTTATCTGGCCAGCCTTGCTCAAGATAGTTGACTACTGCTTTCAGGGTCGTATCTTCTTGTTGAGCTTCAAAAATCTTCGTCAACATCTGTCTTTGTCGGTTATACTCGAGAGAACTGCATTTATATGCGCTGAGGTTGGCCGTTCGTCTTCACCTCCCTCGGTTGTAAGAAGTGGTTGTCTGGATAATGCATCGGCGTCGAGCAGCTCCTTTCCAGGGATATGCACTATTTCGAATCCAAACCTCATCATACGCATTCGGAAACGTTGCAGTCTTGGGGTCAGCGAACTCAATTCTTTCGTCGAAAATAGAGGAATGAGAGGCTTATGGTCGGTCTCAATTCGGAAACGCTTTCCAAGCAGGAAATCTTGAAAACGTTCGCAAGCCCATGTAATTGCGAGAGCCTCTTTCTCGATCTGAGCATATCGTTTTTCGATAGGTGTCATAGTTCTAGAAGAATAAGCAACAGGTCGCCAGATTCCATTCTTACCTTCTTGCTTCAGTACCGCTCCCAAGCCGTATTTTTGCTCATATTTACACATGCTAAAATAATAATAAGTTGTTAAAATGTTTGTAAAATTATAAAATAAGATATATGAATGAGATTTTAATATATTACTAGCGGACGTACCCCGCTTCGCCGTACCGCTCCCAAGCCGTATGAACCATGCCAATAAATCTTCTTACGCCATGAACATCGGTCGGAGCAGGCATCTTCGCCACTGCTTCGATTTTCGCTGGATCTGGTCGGATACCGTCTTCATCCAGTATGTGCCCAAGAAAATTAATTCTTGGCACGCCGAAGACACACTTGGCCTTGTTTAGTGTAACTTTCGCCTCTTTCAGTTTTCGGAGCACTAAACGAAGAATTCGATCGTGAGTCTTGGAGTCGGAGGCAAATATCAGGATATCGTCCAGGTAACACATTACACCGTCCATGCCTTGCAAGATTATTGACATAACTTTCTGAAAATACTCTGGGGCGAGTGAGATTCCAAATGGCATTCTGCAGTATTTATATCTCCCAAAAGGAGTGATGAAGGTCGTTAAATGCTGGCAGTCCGGGCTCAACGGAATCTGGTGAAAGCCACTGTTCGCGTCCAGTTTCGAAAAGAATCTTGCTTCCCCCAGTTGCCCCAGCATGTGCTCCACCACTGGCATGGGATGCACTTCGCGCTGTACATGTTTGTTCAGCCTTGAGAGATCCACACAGAGTCGTATGTCGCCATTCGGTTTACCAGCAATCACAGTCGGTGCACACCATTCAGTCGCAACGTTAACTTGTGCTATGATTCCCGCCTTCTCGAGCTCTTCCAATCTTGTTTTGAGCTTTTCCATCAAAGGTATTGGTACCCGTCGAGGAGTATGCACAGCATATGGTTTTGCTCCAGGTTTCAATTTGATTTCGTAAGGGTTTCCGATCTGTCCCAGTCCTTCAAATACTTCAGGGAATTCCTTGATCAGGTTAAATCTCGTCGCAACCACTTCAATCCGCCTCGCCAGGTTCAAGAGCTCACATGCCCGGCGACTCAGAAGAGGTTCACTCAAACGACGAATGACATAAATCTTCTCCTTGATTTCATAATTGCCATTTTGCAGCGTTGATACAAACATACCCACAGTCTGAAGTTCGGAGAATTCAGCAGCTCTAATGTTGATATCACTCTCCACTAGTCGTTGCTGCCCCATTATCTTCTTGAAGAGACACAGAGGAACACATGTAACATCCGCCTGGGAGTCGAGCTTAAACTTCACCTTTTTCCCGTTCACTTGGATTTCTGCTGTCCATCGCCTCCTGCACTCGTCTTCATCATTATCGAGATTAGATGAATCCTCCACAGCTGAGACCTCCAGGAGAAAACCAATTTCTTCATCAAGTTCAGAAACTGCTTTGACTTCCGCAGTCTTCGCCTGCTTATCTGGGCAGCAATTTGCAAAATGGCCAGTTTTTGAACATAGGTTACATCTTTGTCCTTCAGCACGGCAAGCCTGTCCTTCCCTGTGGGTGAAACCTCCGCACTTTGGACATCGTGATCTTGTTTTGGCTGACTTCTCCTTCTTCCTCGAAGGCTGCTGTTGTTGTTTCGGTGATTGTTTCTTCGAGTTGAACATCACCTGATTGACCTTTTGGCTTGTTGAGGGACGCTGCAGGTCGACTTGCTGCTGTCGAACGGCTTCCTGCTGTCGAACCATTTTCACCGCCTTTTCCAAAGTCAGTTCGCTGTCCAACTGCATTCTTTCAGATAAAGCTTTGTCCCTCACTCCAACCACTATTCGGTCACGGATCAACTGCTCATGAAGACCCTCAAATTCGCAACTATCAGCCAATTTGTACAATGAAGTGATGAATTCGTCCACTGGCTCCCGATCCTCTTGGATTCTTGAATTAAACTTCGCACGTTCGTAGATAATATTCTTTCTGACACAGAAGTGGCTGTCGAACGCCTTGAGGACGGAATCAATTTTCGTTGCCTCTTCCTCCTTTTCGAACTTGAAGGTCATGAATATATCATCCGCGCGGTCGCCCATCAAGTACATGAACAAATCGATCTTGTCCGCCTCCTCTTTCTTCTTCATTCCACTGACCACGAGGTATCGTTCGAATCTCTTCCTCCATTTGGGCCATTCGTTGGGAGTCGAGAAGTCGAAAGTTTCTGGAGGTTGAATCTGAGCCATGTTGAATTATCTTCCAAGGTACACAAAATCGATATTTTGCAATATACGGGTTCGTATTTTATCCAGTTATCGCTGCCACCATGTTTTAATGTCCATCCATACAGAGTTCAAAACAACAACTGACTCACCCGTGCAGGCAAGGCCACGCTCCGCTGCGTCACGTGGGAAAACATACGTACATGTTTTCGTAGATGTTCTCAGCACAAAGATAACAAACTTAGATAACAACTTATAGATAAAAAACTTGTTATCATCGTCACAATGGGGGCGCTGCTTGCGAGTTAAATCTACAAATCTGCAAATAACTCTAAGGATATTCAAGATATTCATGAAATTATTTTTCAAAAACCTTCCCGGTGATATACCTAATAATATCCCAAAATTTCACGGCGATTGGATGTATGGTTTTTGAATCTATAGAGGACAGACAGACATTCAATTTTATATATATAGATTTTACATATTATATGTATAAGCTTTCCATTTGTAGGATTTCGATTCCTATTGTTATGAGGAACACTAAAATAATATAAAGTCTTGTGGATCTTGTATATGCGCAAGGCAGCAATATTCCAACTAGATCCAATCTTCACCTTTTATGTTATTACCAATTCACATTTTAATCATAAATAAAACAAATTTACTTATTTAAACATGTACACTTTCTCCTTGGATTATAAATACTATAGAATAAAGTAGAATGCAACGATTGTAGTGCAACCTATATAGGTGAGACTGGTAGGTCCGTGGCCATCAGGATGGTTGAGCATGGCAGGTGCGTCAATAACAAAGACAACAAATCCCTCATCTACAGCCATATTCTTGACACAGGCCACTCTTTCGATTTAACTTCACCCACCACCTTATACAATAACATCTCCAATAAATACCAAAGACTGATCATAGAGGCCATTGTATCCATATCAAAAAATAGCATTAACCGACATATAGATTTACCTGCACAATATCAGGATATATGTAATAACTTGAATAACCGTTAAAACCCCCCCCTCCCCCAGTATAGTTCCAATATGGCCGCTGATGGCGGGTTGAACAGTCGATATCCTAATACTAGTCTCTCTTCATTATATAGTCACATGTTTTAGCCAATTACAAACCTACCATTTATTTGTCAACCGGCATTACAGGATTAGCATAGTTACATAAATATATTATACAATAGCTTAGATTTGCAAATATTTTTAAACTAAATTGTTTTTTAGCCGTCCTATATTATTTTTCTCATATGTAAATATATATAGATTTATATGTAAATATAAATAGATGGCGTCAGTTTTTGACGTTTATTTTGACGGGAGAGGCGCCCATTGCTTCTATGGATTAATTTCCTCCCGGCAAATTTTCCATCTATATGTAAATATATCTTAAAAACGGAATCCTATTTAAGGCCTATTGCCATCATGTATCATTACCAGTTGAAGGGCGTGACTGCTCGAAAGCTCGTGTAGTCGATTAATAAAAATTATTTTCTCCTAACGCTTTATTCTATAGTAAAACAAATTTACATAACAAAACAATTTTACAAATTTAAATATGTTCAATTCTCTGCGTGGGAGTCCGCTACATCTGAATTTCTAATGTCCTCAAAGCTTATATCCATAGTCTGTTAAAATAACTTTGGCTAGATTCCATCAAACATGGATAATGTCCCATCAAATACCTTTTACCAAGCGCCTAATCCTCTAAATCAACACACTCTCATCTCCAGTCTGATCAACCTTTTTGTTCTCAAAAGTTTCATCTATTGATGATAATAGAATTAATAGCATGAAGTTCATGAATTTATTTATAATTCTAAGATTTTATTAAAATAAAAAAATAAAAATATATTTATTTTATACTAGCGGATGTACCCGGCTTCGCCGACCCGAGTAAAGGTTTGTCTAATGAACATTTGTTAAAACAATTCTCTATAAACTTATTTAAAAAAATATTAGATATACTTTGATAATTTGAAACTCGTAAATTTGAATCTCTCGATAAAGTGAACATTTTTTCCTGTCCCTGTGTGCCGTGTCATCCTGAATTTTGTCTTTCCTAATTTTCTACATTACAAAATCATCGTTTTATCTAGTGAACATTTTTTCCCCGGTCCCTTGAAAATATTCGATAAGTTGAATAAAATCAATATTAATTGATTCCCTCGGTAATTGGAAGTTAAAGGAATAGTATCATTGCCTTGGAATTGTATCATTATTCTTGTCTCAAATAAATTGCCGTGTCATCCTGAAATAATCTTACTTTTGATAAATAATCTTTAAGATAATAAACTTAGTGATAATAAAACTTATAGATTAAAAAACTTGTTATCATCGTCGCAATGGTGGCGCTGCTTGCGAGTTAAATATACAAATCTGCAAATAACTCTAAGGATATTCAAGATATTCAAGAAATTATTTTTCAGAAACCTTCCCAGTACTATACTAAATAACTTCCCAAAGTTTCATGGCGTTCCAATGAGTGGTTTGGTCAGGCATAAAGGACACACACACACACACACACATTCATTTATATATATATAGATATATATAGATAAAAATAATTTCTAAAAATATATATATTGTCGCGCGCGTGGTTGTTTGGCGGTGGTTGTAAGTTGATATACGCGGCAATATTTTTGTATAATTAATTTTAAAAATAAAAGTTTTCTTTTAAATTATATATCTTTTTAGAATAAGCCTTTTATCCCACTTGTTCACTAACTACCCAAAATTAACACTTGAATTTAATTCTCTTAGAGATATCTTTTTCATATATGATTACCTGAATTATATAAAATAAGAGTGATATTGGGAGTAAAGGAACAGTCAGATGAATTCTCGAACTCATCCAGGTATTTTGGCCACAGCCACAAACAGGCCTTCATACTAGTATTCTCCAACTTTCTCCCAGGTCGGTATTGCAGAACTTTTGCAAACATTCAGAGTCTTCTTCACCAACATCCCTGATTATAGATTTGTAGGAAGGTTGTTGATGTGATGTGCTGGTGTGGCTTGTGGAAAGGCTGCTGATAAAATTAAAATTAATTTATTTAAAGCAAGAAATTATAAAGAGAAAAGAAACAACGGTTGAAGTAACGGCCGTCGGAGTCAGCCTAGATGTTTACCGCTGAGTGGCCAGATCAAGTGTCGGAAGAAGCCAGCCGCTACAAAGTTCCGGATGACGCCCGCGCATGCGTAGTGAAGTGTTCTCAAAACACGTGCTTGCCGAGGCAAAGTGGGGCCGCCATTTTTCTGCCCGTATGTGTTTTGAAGCTTTGTCCCAGTTCGCTGAAGCAAAGTGCGGTCGCCACACTACTCCCCCTCCAGTAGGATCTTTAAAGATCCTATGTAGTCGTAGAGGAAACTCTTGAAAGGGTGCCTTGTTGGGTTGGGATCTGGTCTTGGGGGCTTGAGGGAGGCACCTGTCCTTTTCAAATGTTGTCCGGATGTAATGGGTGGCGACCATCTTGTTAGGTTGCAGGAACACGATGGATTGCTCAGCGATAGGGATAGTCGCCGTGAGTACCGGCGGAGCTATTGGTATTGGGGAAGTAGTGACTCTTGCTTCAATGGGAGGTGATGACTATTGGAGAGAGTTTTGAGGTTGGAGAGGTTGTGTTACCGAAGTTTGGGCGGGCTGCAAGTGGAGAGGAGTCGTTACAGCAGCGTTATTGGTTTTTTTTCTAGGAAGAGTAGATGTTTCTTCTCGCAGGATGGAGGCAAGGGCTCTTCGTGAGACGGCGGCTCCTGGGGCAAGGGCTCTTCATGAGACGGCGGCTGCTGGGGCAAGAGATTATCACTGTGCACTGGGGTGGAGAAAACAGTTTCAGGGGGGCACGAGATGGTGTTTGAAGGCAGGTTGGAGCAGAACGATGAGGAGTCCAGGGATGAAGAGTTACTCAGAGAGCTGGTGGGAGAAAGCAAGATGGAGCTTGAGTTGGTGTCTTCAACGTTATGGACTGTAGTCACCGAGGCAGTTGTTGTGACATTCATGTCACGGGGAAAAGCCGCCTGCTCCAGGTGTTGGAGGCTATTGGAGGTGGGAGTACAGGGATCACAGTGCTGAGATGGAGGTGTTTTGGACAATTCAACCAGGATAATCGAGGGTCTCTGATCAGCAATGGGCTTAGTTTCTGAGACTTGAGCTGTTCGTACCTGGCGTGACCGGCCAAATCGCAGGAGAAGTCGTTCTTTGAGCGCCGCATATTTTCCTGAAACTGGTGGGTTCTCTACAATGTCGTAGACGCAGATGAGAGCTAGTCTATCTAAATTAACGATTATTGTGTTATACTTGAAATTGTCGTCGCTGGCGATGTTTACAAAATTAAAGGCAGCTTCCAGTTGGTTGAGCCACAATGGAATGTCGTTGGGCAAGAAGGGTGGAGCTCGAAAAATCAATTTTGATATTTGAGATGGGGTGAGTTCCATCGTTCCAGGATTTGCCCTTGACGTTGGCCGTTAATTCTTCATTCGAGTCGTCCGGCTCACCAATTTGTAGAATGGTTGTTGATGTGATGTGCTGGTGTGGCTTGTGGAAAGGCTGCTGATAAAATTATAATTAAAATTAATTTATTTAAAGCAAGAAATTATAAAGAGAAAAGAAACAACGGTTGAAGTAACGGCCGTCGGAGTTAGCCTAGATGTTTACCGCTGAGTGGCCAGATCAAGTGTCGGAAGAAGCCAGCCGCTAGAAAGTTCCGGATGACGCCCGCGCATGCGTAGTGAAGTGTTCTCAAAACACGTGCTTGCCGAGGCAAAGTGGGGCCGCCATTTTTCTGCCCGTATGTGTTTTGAAGCTTTGTCCCAGTTTGCTGAAGCAAAGTGCGGTCGCCACAGATTCTTTGAATCAATCAAAGTATTGTTACGCCACCATTGCCGTGTTGAGAATGGCCAAATGAGCATGCGATCTCTGTTTCACTGCTCTTTATTTACCTTCGTGCATTCATGGAGTACAAAGCAAGTAACATACAGGGGGCAGAATCCAACAGCCTCCATCAACAAGAGGGAGGGCGACTTCACTCCTGGCCACCAGATGAGCTTCTTCCTCTTGACTGGTCCACCACCCCTCCCATCTCAGCTATTATTGGGGGTGAACGCATGTGATCGAATTGACCCTGCTTACCATCACGGTGTTGCTGAAGCTCTCAAGCTCTCTAGTCGTAACAGTATTATTCATCTTGAATCTCAAGTTCTTTCAAGTGGGACCAGGGTCCTTAATGAGCAGGGATCAGTAAGGGTCCATCTTTTGGTGTATCTCGTCAGCAACTTTTCTGGCAGGCGGCCCAGAGTCTGTATGTGTTACTGGGAAATTCTATATACTCAACATGAATACAAAACTCTTGTAGAGTGCCAAATGATATAGTACTCTATTAGTTTATTAGACTAGCGATATCGCTGGAATGGTTCATCTCTCTCTCACTGATGAGGCCCTTAAAAAAATTTGATCATTGCAGTAAGGGTAGGGTTTTATTTTTAAAAGGATCGATAGCGCTATATTAATACTTTATATTTGTTTCTAAATACAGGTGGCGCGCTAAAACATCACATTCGAAGCTATTTTATACTTATTAATTATTATTATTTGCTTTAGGAGAGAATGGTTTCAGGGTATAAGTGATGGTAGGGAACTTAAGATACAGTTTGGGAAACATTTTAGTGAAAATCTAATACAGTAGAACTGGGATAATTCGAACTTCTTTAATTCGAAAACCTCTTTAATTCGAATATTTATCTTGGTCCCTAGAATTTCCTATATAAATAATTTAACATCTTTAATTCGAATTTTTGGATAATTCGAATTTTTTTATGGTCCCTTGGGGTTCGAATTATCCAAGTTCGACTGTATTAATATGTTGTGTTAGCGCGCCATCTGTTATAAGAAATTTGAATTATTTTTGACGCGTATAATTATTTTAAAAATAAATAAATTTTCTACTGCCCTTACTACATATAAAAATAATGGGAGAGCCTGGCTCATTAGTGGTGAACCCTCCCAGCGGTTTCGCAGTTTAATCTACCATACCGCTGTTATATTGTATTTTTCGGTTTTCCTTTTATACTGATACTGAATCTAGACTCTTGGAAAGGGTATTTCAAATGAACTATGGACATAAGCTTTGAGGACAGTAGAAACACATATGATGATAAATATAAAATATGCAATGCTATTGCTTGCAGATTGAAGTAATGAGGGGGTCGGGGGAAGGATGGTCTAAACCTCTGGTTTTCGACCGCTACGACCTGGGTTCGATTACCGCATTGAGCTCTTTTTTATTTAAAAAAAAAAAATGCTCCAATGACCCCCTATTCTTACAAAATCCAACCCACCAGCGAGTGCAAGCAACCAAACGGGGCTCCTGCATATTTGTAAGTGCAAAGTCGAACTGCTTTTCACATGTGTAGACATGTGGTGCACTTACAGTAAAAGTAGTCGCCTACTTCTACCCACCATGATTATTATGGCCTGTACCATGTTTACTAGAGATAAGCAAAAAAAAAGAAAGATTGAAGGAATTAATATTTTTTATACCATTAAAGAAATTCTAGGTATAATCTGGTACCTTACAGCTGCTACTTAGTTCTGAGTTAATTGAGCTTGATATTAGGGTGCAATGTAGTCTAGTCAAATTTCTTCTCAATATCTTGTGGCGCGCATACCTATTAATATCTTGACTAAATATTTCCTCTAAAGTGAATGGGTTGACAACAAGAGCCCGTTGCATCAAAAATTTATATCAGGGTATGAGGACCTTCATTGCTCGTTTCCCCTCTCTGATTTTTTGTAGAAATTTATATTGCTGTTATAGAGATTTTCTCTGGATTCCAGTCCTATAAATATTTGTTAGGAATTATAATAAAGCTGCTAGAATCTTTTAAAATATATTTAATAAAGTTTTTCAAATTTACTTTTGTGTATCTCTTGCTTCTGTCATTTTTACTAATTACCAGCTGAAAGAAATCTGTTCACTCAAAACAGCAATTGAGACAGCACTAGTTCGATATTTGAGGAGGTTGGTAGAAGAGGAATACACCTCGAATTTCCACAACCACGACCTGGGATCTGTATTATTTTTGGTCTTCCTTTGGTTATTAATCTTTTATTAATAAATGAGGCAATTATAATTATTAGTTATATTTATTACATAACTTTTACAGGGCACATCACATTCTTTTACCTTTTTACAACAAAAGCACACAATCACACACCAATTGATGATGATGTCAATACTTATTCATAGAACACATTATATAACAGGATCCAATTTTCAATTTTGTGCTTTTTTCTGTTTCATTGACCTCAGTTCTTTCGAAATTCTTACCTCACTATTGAGTGCAATAGTCAAATATTTTTTAGATGTGTACATGTAGTGTACTTATAGTAAAAACAGTCGTTCACTGATCATCACGATTGTCATGGCCGGTACCAAATCTGTAATATATTTAAAATAAGAAGGAATAAAAGAGCAAACATATTATCACACCAATATATCACATTATATCAAATTATTATACTATATAATGGGTAATATTGAAAATTCTGCAGTTATTTTTTCAATTGCCTATTCATAATTGAAATTCTCAGAACGATACAAAACTTCAATGAACAATGTATGGATCATTTTGATGGTGACTTTCTGCCATTTATAAGGTAGTTTGAATATCTTTCTTACATAAAAAGGATCTGGGTTTTTTAGTAAATAAGTCATCGAGGTGAGTTTCGATAGTCTCTGAAGAGTTAAGTCTCACGCAGAGAATTTTGTATAAATAAACACAAATGAAAGTTATAAGAAGAAAGGTCAGGGGAGTATGGGGAATGGATCAAAACATGCTGAACAAAATCCAGGATTTTACTACTGAATGTCCATAGACAAATGTAGCTTAGCAATATCATGATGAAACACAATGTCAGAGTTTGAACAAATCTGATTGCTTCTCCTGACTTCTGATTAACTTTACTTCAACAGATGTCTTCAATTCTGTCACACACAATTGGGAGAAATATTTTTCACAATTGGTGCCGCAAGTAATAAATTAAAAGCCTTTAAAACGATTTTGAAATATTTTAACGTTTTTCTTCGCAACAAGAAGGATCAGTTTTTTATTTGTTCAGAGCGACAAGAGCGGCAAGTTTTACTCTATCCACAATATCTTGTAGCATCCAGCAGTTGTCAACTTGTCAGGGTTGGTCATTATACTTTACTAGCCGAATGACCCGGGCAACGCCCGTGTTTTACCCGATTGAATGTTTTGATTCAAATACTATTTGTTACAATTATAAATTGGCGCCTTAAATAAATGCATATGTTAGTTAATAACTATAGCCTATGTGCTTTATCTGTCTATGTACTGTTGGCTTCCGTAGGCGTCTCTTACAGGGAAAAAGAAAGAGAGAATTCCATTTGGTTATTAACTAATATATGCATTTATTTAAGGAGCGACCCGCTCCAACACAATAATTACATAAACGAAAAGGCGAGTGGGGGGGGGGGGGGGGGGCAAAGGTGGCGTGACCGTAGCCAACCAATAGGAGGGCGCCATTCCAAAAAAAAAAAAAAAAGCAAACGGTGACAGAGATGAAAACTGATGACTGATTGTTGATTAGGAGATGAGGAATGACGCTCGTAACTGTATGTAGAATGTCTATTTGTAGTGATGGATTGAATCAAGTGTCAAAAGACTGATCTTGGCTTTGATTGGGTTACAGGGACTCGGATGAATTTATATAACTGTTATTCAGAATTATTCTCTCTTATGTGATTGAAGTGTAATTATTTTTATCAAAATAAATTTTCTTGTCTTGACAAAAGTTACTTTTACGAGTTTATACACAAAAGTAAGAAGTACTAGGGTCTAAAGTAAGGTAACTTAACACACAGAAACGTGTACACTCAAAAGTATAACAAAACAAAAAGGGAAGACGTAAATAAAACACACAAGTTATGGTACATATAACAGTACTTAACTTTTATTGCAGAGTTGATAAGGAGCGTACTGGGGTTACACAAGTATGCGAGGAGATCACCAGAGACGAATCAAGAAAACAGAGAATGCTTTAAGCGACTCCACGCACACAATCACTCCTGGAAAGTGCTCGCATTCCCTTTGAACCATCTTTATATACAAACATGGCCCCATTCGTCCAATGAGAAGGCGTTGAAGATCAGTTCACTTGACTAATAAACAACATGCTTCCCACATAACTGAAAAGCTTAAAACTGCTTATGTTTTTGTCAAATAATTTGAAAGTCTTTCTGTCGTTTTTTTTCCCTATTTTTTTATGTGACCCATTTATTGGCAAGCTCTATATAATTTTTACATAGGTGAGGATAGATGGTATTTCAACATTGTCCTTGAAGACCTTCTCTTCTGAAAAGATGTAGAACAAAGAAAGTATTATATACCTCATATTGTCTCTACAGAGGAAACTAAATGAAATATCTTGTCTTTAGTACATATTGCCGATAGTTAAGTTTGTAAAACGACATTTGAAAATTATCCCGCAAGTGTTTCTTTTCAACGAAAAATCAAAATTTATCCCAAGGAGAAATAACGATTATTTCTAACCTTAGGGATGAGGTATGGAAGGGTGAATTGTGAAGAGTAATGATAAACGGAAAAATAAAAGTGTCCAGGGATGGGAATCGAACCCACATTGTTCCGCTTACCGAGCAGATGCCATGTCCACTAGGCTACCCTGGACATATTTTTCCGTTCGTAAATAGAAAAAATAGAGTTGTGTATAGAGAAAACAAGAAATCTATTTTCCCTTTCTCCTAAATGTCTTTAGAATAAATTGAAATTTAGAAATGTACCAAGTTGAAATTGTGGCTTCAATTCAACTTATAGAATTTTCGTCTGTAGATACTTATATAGGCGATTCCCTTCTTGGTGAATGAAAACGCCAAGTGACAAATTATTCTTTTATTATATCCCTCTTACTCTTTATAAGCTATTTTATTTTTATTGTTTGGTGATATGACTTAGAATGATTAACAAATATGAAACCTACTGCAAAAAAAAAAAAAAACGATATATATTTGGAAGAGAACAAAAGATTATTTTAAATTTAAATATATATTTTTTATTATCCAAATATTTCATTTACCCTATCTAGTCTAACATTTTAAATAATAATATACGTTATATTATATTAAAAATAAAAAAGGCATATCCTAACCAGGAGTACATGTGCTTTTCAGATGTCAGAGCGCCATCTGGTGGAACAGAAATCCACTAAACATTGATTTAGCCTGTTCCCTGATATTTGGCCAACCCAATTTCTTGATAAATAAAGAAAAATCATCCACGAACGCGTTTCGCGCTTTTGGCGCTCGTCACCGTGGCTGTACCACTGCGACTAAAAATATTTTTGGTCCCAGTGGCTTCCCGAAAAACCAAGAAATGGGTATTTAAGACCAAACTTGCGTAAATACGCTTTTAAAATTATAATGCTTAAATGTTATAATTTCCAATCAACATTTTGGTATAAAGCTACATGTAGCTGATTATCAGACTCAGTGATGATATTCTTCTTTGTTCGATAGTGTAGGATAAAAACCACTGCGTCAAAAGGAACTTTAGTGATGTTTCATTTAACACACTGCAGACAAGCAAAGATGACTAAATGATAGAGCTAAAGAATCTCAAGACGAAAGGAAGAAAGGGCACCATCCAAACAGGATGTAGCAACGCCGACACCCCTAATGTCCACGGTGGCTCTTCCCCAGGCGGATGTCCATTCTCAGCAATGTTAGCGTAAGGCTCTAGTTTTCTCTCAGCAACTCTCTTATGGTTTAAATGATTAATTAACACAGTAGAACTTGGGTAATTATAACGTCTTTAATTAGAAAACGTCTTCACTTCAAATATTTATCTTGGTCCCTAGAATTTCCTATAAATATAATTTTCGTTTTTAATTCGAATTTTTGGATAATTCGATTTCGATTTTTTTTGGTCCCTTGGGCTTCGAATTATCCAAGTTTGACTGTATGTGATTTAAAAATAAAATTTCCCTTTAAAATAAAAATCGAGTCTAAACTTGGTAACCATAACGCCCATTTAAAACTTGTGTTAGCCTTTTTACTTAACCTCAATCTTTTACTACTGATAGATCTATTATAAGTAATTACTCTTTTTTAAAATCATTTATATCCTCTTCTTTCTATCGTTGCCATGCCATCAATATTGGGAACAAATTACCATCTACGAATTTTCTCAAAACTCAATTTTCAGATATTAAACAGATATATTTATATTCAAGATGCCTCAATGTTATTAGCAAGTATTGAAATGTGTCTCAAGAAAAATGGCAAATTACAACGAATTCCCAACTCAAGATTATGATATCAAAATTGATTTTTTAATCTATTGGCGTTAAGAATGAGCTAAGAATCCCTTGGATATGTACGGCACAAATTTCCG